>QANY01006755.1:208318-332271 GCA_003255025.1 Datisca glomerata
CCCCCCCCCCCCCCACCGCAAGCCTATTGCCCTGCTCACAAAGTTGAAAGTAGTTCACGTTTGGGCATGGATGTGCAGCCCACTAGGCCTATATATAGTGCCCAGGAGGTGATCAGAAGCAGGCTATGGGCTTGGTCGCGTATGGGTTACTTTTCTGTTATTTCGGGCCCGAATGACCGAAACTTATCTCAGAAACAATTGAAAATATAAACAATCTAGAATCAGTAAGACAAAACAATTCTAAGTTATTTAGGTATATTTACCATAAAATTATACTTATAACAAACATAGTAGATTTATATCCATTTTTTATAGATTATTATGCACAAAAAAATATGTTAATTATATTTTTCATCATGGTTCATTTGGTTCGAGCTATATAAAATGATCATCGTAATTGAATTATAATATAATATAATTGTCATGTTTGATTATGGATGATGAGTAATAATTTATTATTTTTATATTTGGTATAAATTAATTTTTATTCTAAATTTGTGTAAATTACTATACTTAAATGCACTTTACGCAAAAAAGACTTTCCCAAATGCAATTCAACGTTATATATTTTTATATTGATTAAAAATTATTTTAACATGAAGGTATCTCTATTCATATTCAGATCTTCTCATATTTTGTAAACAATAAAAAATCATGTTATTTTAGATTTGAGTAGTTGTTTTTATATTCAATGACTTAAACTCTTTAAAACATATCTATCTCATATGTTCACCCGAACCTAAAATAATCTAATTTCATCTAATTCATATTATTGCAACTACGAGTAAAAGGAAAAAATACATTAAAATTTTGAAACCGTTACATAACTAGTGGTTCTTGAAGAAACGAACGGGTATATATAATCCATAGTGAGTCCACATTATTCGATAATATCCATGCCAGTTGCCATACTCTATATGTCATGGTTTGGTGTTATGTGGCTCACCCAATTCCACCAAATTTCCCTTTTACAACCAATCAAATTTATAAACGAATAAAACTTTTACAAGGCCGATTCTAAATAGTTGGACATCTTAATTAGAAAATATTTTCCCTTTTATTAGTGTTTAAAGAAAAAAAAAGTTTGTTGAGGAAAAGGACTCCCGTCATTCACTTTTGAATGGCAATTGCATTTATCTGTGTCGGTCATCTCGATCTGAATTATCTAGATGAAAACTGACAAACAAAATATATTCGCCTTTTTTTTTATCTGAATTTTTTGAGTTGGATCATCTAAATCGGAATGGACGGTCCATATCAAACTTCTCTTATGTCATTGGGCCTCCAACGGCAGATGATCCTAATCCGTTTGTATCAGTTAAAATAATCTATTATAAGTGAAAAGGTGAGTCGACGCATATATTAAATTCATCTATCCATATATCCATATATGAGAAATCATAAAGTTGAATCAGATTATCCTTATAAAGACTATTAACTTAACCGGTCATAGTAAATTTTATTTCTATGTGATTTGAAGTTCAATCCTGATAGATTTTTATTAATTCTCATCAAAAATTATAGAAAGAATTCTATAAAGTTTTTTTGAAGAATTTATTAACAGAGAAAATAAAAAGAGAGAAAAGAGTAAGATAGAGAAATAGAGAGGGAAACTTAGCATGATAGAATATCCACCACTAAAAGCAGGACCCAATATCCATAGCAGCCAATAGCATCTCTCCTTCCCATATCTTTTTACATAAAATTATTTATCTTCTCATTTTCTATCACAAGTTAATTTAATATTTTCATCATAAATAATAATTATAATGATATAAAGAAATTAAAAAAAATATAAAAATATCGTTGATATTCATGCAAGGCAAAAGCCATTCAGAGATCCAGCTCTTGTATTGTAGCTCACCGGCTTTCTTCTCTCTCTCTCTCTTCTTCATCTTTTCGTTACAATCATAACTAACTGAAGGAATAGTTTCGGTGTTTTCACGCTTTCTTCTCCTTCTATTTCAGGTAAGTCTCTAGAGCTGTCTTCGACGATTTATTGATTTTCATTTTCAAGCTTAGATTAGAGTAGACTGAAAGAGTTTCAGGTTGAGAAATGTCTGGTAGGATCTTTGTTTCAGTTCTTGTGTGAATGATTACGTGAGGAAGTGTATTGATTCTTTCTTCGGCCTTCAATATAATTCAATTCAAGGTTTCTTTTCTAGTACCACACTTAAGTTCAGTTCATGATTAATGGAAATGATTTAGACAGAGTTTTAGCTTCGACGTGACTTGTAGGATTACTGTTTTCTATTTATGGAAACGAGTATCGTGCAAAGAATTGTAAATCACCAAATGTCTGCCGCATTCAATTCAATTAAATGCTAATGTCATGTTTCATATATCTCTATTTTCACAGAGTTATGAGTCCAAGCCTCAAAGGTCTGCCAGAATAGATTTTTTGGCGGGGTGGGGGATTTGGTTACTTTTGATTTTTTAAATTGTCGATTATTTTTTGTTTTATCTGCTGCTTTAATCGGTTGTTGTATATGATTATGTGTTTTCTTTTCTGCTTTAATTTCTCCTTTTCTGCAGATTAGGATTTTGTATTAACTGGTTTTGGCATACCAGAAGATTACCAAGTTAAACCTAAAAGAAGTCTCAGTTAGCAGGACAACGGTTTCAGTTTCCACTGTTTCCGGTGAGTAAATAAACTGAAGATTTGTATGAGATTGTCGTGGCTCTATCTGTGTCTTGGAAGCCTGTAATGAGAATTGTATATAGTAGTAGAATAGCCATATGATGGCAACAGCTGCAGTTATTGGACTGGGTGCAGCAAAGAGGCTCTTGAATTCCTCATCCTATTACTCTGATTTCCCAGAGAAGTTTTCTTATGCCAATGATCACAGATTAGGACAATATCAAATAGCTTCCACAAAGAATGTGATAATAGCAAAAAAGACTTCCGATTTTGGCTCAAGTTTTCCATCAACTAATCGACAAACACAGTTAATCAAGGCTCTCAAAGAGCATGTGGAAATTGCCTCTTCTACGTCAAGTTCAGAGCTATGGTTAAGATCCAGCATATCGGAAGAAGGCGAAGACTCCGATATCCGATGTACAGTAGAGGCTCTTCTTTTGCTACAAAAATCTATGCTGGAGAAGCAGTGGAATCTGTCTATCGAGCAATCAGTATCAACTGATGCACCGAGAGAAAAATCTCACAGAAAAATACCCATCATTTGTTCAGGTGTCTCTGCCAGGCAGAGAAGAATTACTACTAAAAGGAGAAGTCAAGGCACCAGTTTTGTGACCCAGCCTAGAATCAGTAAGCAGCTAAGATCAGTTATCAGTCCTGAGCTTATGCAAAATCGTTTAAAGGGTTATGTAAAAGGTGTAGTTAGTGAAGAGTTGCTTACCCATGCCGAAGTTGTACACCTATCGAAGAAAATTAAAATTGGTCTATTGCTGGAGGAGCGAAAATCCAGGTCACACTATCTTTCCAATCAGATTACTTATTCCTGTTTAGTTGATTGTTTTACTAGTTGTAGCTATTATTCCCAAGCAAATCAGATGAAATTAATTAGCAGAAGAATCAAGGAATAATTTACTCATTGTTGAACTGTAAGGAATTAGCAAGAGAATGAAATGCAAGTAAAATGTATACATATCAAGAATCCATTTTCAGATAACAACTTTTTGTCATTTTTAAGTTTGGATTGACAATCTAAGCTGTATGATTTTCTTTAATTGAAACTAACAAGTAGTATATGTTAGCACCTTTAAATTTTCGTCTTTGGCATGATTTAACCTGTTCCATTCATTCGTATGTGAAGGCAAGAAAATTACTGTTGTTAAGAATTGGTTCCGTGCTTCGACTCAGCCTTAATACTTTGTCAAATAGCTTATGACTAACTGCTGACCTTTGTAATGGAATCCAGACTGAAAGAGAAACTGGGATGTGAGCCGTCTGATGAGCAGCTTGCAACTGCACTTAAGATTTCTCGTGCTGAGTTACGGTCAAAGCAGATTGAGTGTTGTTTGGCAAGAGAGAAACTAGCAATGAGCAATGTTCGTCTAGTAATGTCCATTGCTCAAAGATATGATAATATGGGGGCTGAAATGGCCGACCTTGTTCAGGTGAATTTTCTTTTCTCTGTCTTCAAATTTAAGCCGCTAATTTGAGTGAACGACTGGGGCGGACCTTATAAAATCACATATTCAAAGTTGTTACACCTCTGATTTAGGGCGGTTTGATTGGACTACTGCGTGGTATTGAGAAGTTTGATTCTTCGAAGGGGTTCAAAATCTCAACTTACGTGTATTGGTGGATACGTCAGGTATGGCTGGTTTTTTTGTTTTTGTCTCTTCATTCTTGGAGGTTCTAGGGCACCTATTGCATGACCAAATATGTCAGATATACTTGCCAGTCATCAAAAAGCTACTATTACATGTTAAAATTCTTATAATGAAATTAAATATTAAACTGAAGAGTCATGTGCCAACCAATTTCTAGTCTTTTGATGGTACCTCAACTTCAGTGTGGTGAAGCGGATCAAAGATAGAGTAAGAAGAACCAAGGAAGCCTAGCGTTACTAACTGCCACGCTCCAGAAACTTACGATGATAAACACGTGCAAATACAGTCATTGATGAATTCACTTGTTTATTGAAACAATTACAAACACATATTCATAATCCAGAGTTCTTTTCCTATACAATTTTTTTATTTTCATGGCCTCCTTTAAGAAAAATGCTAATGATATTAGCTTTTGCAAGAAGGGAATAGCAGTGGTGCTCTCATTTAATCTCCTTGGATATTCAAGAGCTATTTCTTGGTTTTCCCGAGTTCCAAATTGAAAATCTGAGTAGTTTAAGTTAGATGGTATTTAGTTTTCTGTTCCTACTAATCAATAATTTGCAATACCTTGCAATAGATTTGGTACAACTAATTATTATTTTTCTTCTGCCCAGGGTGTTTCAAGAGCACTAGTTGAGAATTCAAGGACACTGAGACTTCCTACGCATTTGCATGAAAGATTAGGGTTAATTCGCAATGCAAAAGTTAGATTGGAGGAGAAAGGAATAACTCCATCAGTTGATGTAAGTAGAAAAATCTGACTTCTAAGCATAAATATAGTAAGAACATTTAAACTGAGCATAATTGTACATTACTGAACGTGAATATTCCCAACAATGAACAATGTCAGTGCAAATTATTATGCTTTTGTTGCTCCACTGCTATCTGCTGGCTCTCGATTGATATGTTACTTTCCTACCTATTTCAGCGGATTGCAGAGTCCCTGAACATGTCTAGAAAGAAAGTCAGAAACGCAACAGAGGTATTTATGGTTGAGCGAGAACCAACTATAGTTGTTGAAAACTTCTTTTTCTATTTCAATATATTTTTCTTTCCTTTTCATCTCCTAAGAACTATACTTTGTTACAATTTGTAGGCAATCAACAAGGTGTTCTCCCTTGATCGGGAAGCATTTCCTTCTTTGAATGGTCTTCCTGGAGAAACTCATCATAGTGTAAGTCTTAGCAAACCATTTTTTACAAATTTACTTCCAGCTAATTTTCAATTCCGAATGAAATCATAAGTGTTATCTACCTGATGTTTATCTTCGGCAGTACATTGCGGATAACCGCCTTGAGAACAACCCATGGCATGAAGTGGACAGATGGGCTTTAAAGGTAAAAGATTAACTAGTTAAGGAAAACATTTAAGTTTGAGCATTCACACAAGACATGCACTTGATATCTTAAATTTCTACTCATGCAAATAGTATTTGCAGGCTGAAGTAAACAGTTTGATCAACATGACACTTGGGAAACGGGAAAGAGAAATTATACGTCTTTACCATGGTCTGGAAAATGAGTGCCTTACATGGGAAGATATAAGTAAACGGTTAGTTTCATTTCTTTTTTTCTTCTTCTGATGAGAAAGGGTGGTGGAACATGACCAAATGAAGTTAAATCTCCAGTACTCCTGAAGTACTGAGTATTTCCTTAAAACTCTAGTACAGCTTAAAACAATAATCATGATTAAGTAAATCTCCTTAAAACTCTAGTACTCCTTAAAACAATAACCATGATTTTGCATGAATAAATCTCTAGTATTCTTTTAAGTATTGAGTTTTCAATACTCTACATCATTTGTGTCACGTATAAAATTTTTTCTAAATTTCAACCATGCATTCTTTCTCATTTCTCAAGATATGAATATAGTATTATATCTCAAAACACATAGCAGAAAATTATTGAGTATGAAGTTTTCAATACTCCACATCATTTGATGTCATGTGTAAATATTTTCTAAATTTCAAGAGTGCATTCTTTCTCTTTACTAAGTACTTCAGAAGTACTGGAGATTTAACCATTTGGAAACATTTCTCACCATGAAAAATGTTGCCTCCCAATTGATCATGTAGTAACACTGCTAAAATATGCTGTTTATGAGGAGATGTTATCTATAGCCCCGAGGATGGTAAACATTTTTCACATTTGTTTTCTTAGGAATCAATTGTCATTTAAGGAAATCCATCCAGAGAACCAGGTCGACGCTCCATTAGATTTCTGACTAATATGATACATATAAACAATATGCAATCTTGTTTTTTTCTTGGGTGGTCTCCATGCGGAAACACTGGTTATACCATTTTATCTGATAATATCATTGTTTCGAATTTTCAGTATAGGTTTGTCAAGGGAAAGAGTTAGGCAAGTCGGACTTGTTGCATTGGAGAAGCTAAAACATGAAGCAAGAAAGAGAAAGATGGAGGCCATGCTCACAAAACATTGAGTACATTGTAGAGATGATCACCATGAGTGTATATAAACAGGAAAAGAAACTATGTAATTTTATTTATTATCTGATTTCATATAGTGATAGAAGATATTTCTAGGCTCATTTTAATGTTTGATACTTGAAAGATTCCGAGAGGCATAAGAAGTTTTGTCTTCTGCTGTGGACGAGATAATCTCTATAATGTGAATCCCATTATCCTTACTCCCACAATTTTAAAAGCAATATCTTCTTTCAACTTTGAAAGCAATAGCTTCTTTAGATTATTGCCATATTCAAGGCAGGTTAGTGCTTGTTGTTAAGATTGTGACCTGCGATTGCAGGGTTCTTTTATGATTCACTAACTATACCACGTGGGGGAAAAGACGAGAGACTAGAAATGGGAGAAAAATTATTAATTCTCACCTCTCTAGGTATAGTTGTGGCATCATAAATGTTTCCTCATAGGCAATATAAGAATTAGACTTCTGTTTTCCTCTTCATGCAATTGAATAAACACTTTTACACCCACTACTCAGCATAGACCATTGCCTCCGCCACACCAATGTCGACGCCAAATCTTAAGAATAATCTAACAAAAGACGGTGAGACTTAAATGTACCACATATTCAAGACCAGTGGTGAGATTTGAACCCTTGGTCAAGGAAATCTGAACCTGTCTTTGGGGCAAACACTTTTGCCCTTCACCTAGCATTGTTTCACACTTAAAATCTCTCACAATTAAACTTCCAAGTTCAAATATGGTGTGTTCTTGAACCTGTAAAAGTATTGCAGTATATAATTCAGTCCATTTTAGTTTCACATGAAACTAAGATGGGTGTATAATTTACATATACCTCAAGATTTTAAGACTATAACTTATATATTCATTATCACGTGACTTTAGGTAACTTGAATGATAAAAATTAGTATCTATGTTACATTTTCTCCTCATCTTTTCCTGTGTTAGAAAGATCTCTTACATCACAAACTTACTTACCAAAGAGGTGTATGAGAACCAAAAGGATCATTAAACAAAATTATGCTCATGCAGTCACGCTAACCCTACTGACAGTACTACACAAATTCCACTTCTCTTCATCCCTGGAGCGTTCAATCGTCCATCTCAGGGATGATCGCACCAGAAAGTCAAGTTCCTTTAGTTTTCATTCTTGATCGATAAATCCAGAAATTGGTGTTCCTTCCGGATTTCCTGCAACGTTGTCATCATCTCAAATTATCATACCATCTTCACGTTTCAGTTCTTTACAATTCTTTGGGACCGCTTTCTTGATTACAGCAATAATAACGTCACCCGTATATGTTAAATTAAGTGAGACCCACCAAATAGAGTTTAAACCTCAACCTACCAGTTGAAGAAAAAAATCATTTTCCCAATAGAATGATAGATACAAGCACAGGGGAATCGACAGACATTATTCAGGCAATATCAGATCGAAGACGTTTGTGAAAGTCAGGGATCAGGATATCGAAAAATATCAATCCTCTTTTCCAAAGATGGAAGTAGAAATACAGCAGTCTCCTTCCAACTAGCTTCTACTAGACCTGCTTCCATGAGTTTTAACACTATGAGGTCTTTTCAAAAGAAAATATCAAGTTAGAGGACAAAAAGGTTCTCAAATGGAGGAGCTCAACACCGCTCATACTCAGTCAATATAAGCATTAAATAGTGCATCTCAATTTAAGAAGGCTAGCACAATTAATCATACTCAAATAGAGGAGCTCAACACTGCCTTTTTATATCGGTTAGGAGCTCAACACTGATCATACTCAATTTATGCTCATATAAATGGATATGAGAAGAAAAAAAGCTTTAAGTGTAACTTAACCCACTACAAGTTAGAACACTAGCATAAATTAATCATATAAATGACATCATATTAAGAAACCAGCTATCACAGAAAAAATCATTACTTCAAGGAAAAAAACATAGAAAAAAATAATTTAATGTGATGAAAAATTTGCTTGTAATATGATATAAATCTAACAATACAAAACTTACGTGACACAAATAATTTGAAATGTTAAAAGGACAAACTAACCTTTTGAATGTCAATATGTGTACAATGCAGGCAGCTATCCTACAAACTGCGAGCCTCAGCCTGGATTGGCTTCACATACTCCTAACTCCTAAGAGAAACTCAGCGTCTCTTAGTAAGAGAACTATTGTGCATGTCCAGAAGCCGTTCAAGGGATACGAGGGTCCATGATTCCTCAATTTGTGCATATACCTTTTGATTTAGAGAGTCCACTATTATGCTTATGTTTCCAAAGCCATATATCTGGTGACCATTGTGCATCCTGCCGGGTTTAGGCTTAAAGAGCAAGCCATTTTGTTGAGCGTGAGCCTCAATAACTTCTTTCAAGCTCATCTCAAGAGGATTACTCGTACCATCCAAGTGAGCAGCCCCACCCAAGCTGACAGCAGCTTGCTGTTGAACTTGAGCTGCTGCTTTTTGCTGAGCCTCAAACTGCCGTTGCTCAAGTACCCTAAGGTAACTCATATTCTCTTTCAAACCTGGCTGAACCACCTCCATTCCTTCCACAGCTTGATTCATCATGTCTAAGCCGCGGTTAAGCTGATATCGGATACTCTCATTAGCCAGAAGCTCATTTGGGAAAAGCTCCTTCCAACCCAAGTACCACTTTGTGACCTCTTCGAAGTTTGGATTTGAGCATAACCAGTGATACAAAACCTGCAGCCACTTGCTGAAAAAGAATTTCTCCATCATATCAACCATTATATGAATGGGAACATCAGAAGCCCAACTAGTTACCCAATAAAACTGATCAAGCTTCTGATTTGCCGGGTTTACTTGGAATTCTTGCAGCACAAGCTGCAACTTCGGTACTATAAATCGGCACACAAGTTGTTCCCAACTAGCCGAATCAAACACAGGTTTTCAAGGTGACAGTATAGTGTAAGCAGAACCATCGCTTGGATGCCAAGCACCAAGAACCTTACTCAATTTGGTACGTATTATCTGATAAACACCCTCCAACTTGTGTCCCAACAATGGCAGCCATGGATGTACCCACATGTGGATTGGGACAGGATCCCGCTGAGGCTCCCAGAAGTCTACAGCACTTGCCACTTTAGGCATGACAACGCCATCCAGTATACTATGAAGGACTGAAGGAGGTAGCAACTTTTCCCAAGACTCTAAGAACCGTAGCATTGGCTCTGGATCCCTGGCTTGCCAAGTATTAATGCCAGAAATTCTAATTGCAGGTAGCACAACCTCTGAAACTAATTGTGTGAAAGGCAATGATAAATCCCAGATATCAAGGCTACTTTCAGCCTGAAGCAAAGTCTTCCATGAAGATACCATCTCTAATCCATAGGATGGGTTTCTAAGGGGATCCCAACCCTGAAACAATCGAATAAACAAAGGAAGTGCAAATGAGCATGCAATGCAAGACAAGTTACACAATTTATAGTCATCGGCATATCTCCTTAGTAAGTCACCAAAGTCTTGTGCGAGTGAGTCTAATGTCAATGTTCCCATCTTATTCTCATCCTCCACTCGGTTCAATACATTCATAATTTCTTCCATATTATCCAACTGCCTCTTCTGGCGATTGACTTCAGTCTCTAACTTCTCCTTCTCCTTCTGCAAGCTCAGTGCAGTTTCCTTCTCATTCTTCAAATCCCTATCGATTTTCTGAATATCCAACTCGGCCAAGTCAACGATCAACCTCACATTATGCTGGAGCTCAGGCATAGGAACATCATTTTCTCTTGCTTTCTCTTCGGCATTCAAGTTCTCCAAATTCGTTAAAACCCTTACCTGAGGTCCGCGCATATCAAGAACCTTCTGAACAACCTCCAATCCCTGCTCCTCCTTCTTTGCTAGCAACTCCTCCGCGGTGATATATTCTTCCTTCTTCTTCTTAGCCCTCACTTGCTTTGACCATAGTCTCTCAGTTTTGGCCACAGGTACGGGTAACGTTTTCTTCTCCTCCAACTCCTGCAAAGCTGGCATTTTAACCTCTTTGTAGTCGTTAAATCCCATACCCATATTCTTAGGCCTCAACTTCGCTTCGATTGGAGCAACAATCCCTTGTTCATTCTTGCCAAGCCCACCTCCCTTATACCCCATCTTCTCTAGCAGCTTCATGCCAATTCCCTTGGTATGCTTCTCGAAGACTCCAACATCGCCCGATTCAGACTCTCTTTTGCCCCCTCCTTGACGCTGGGCTCTTTTCTCCGTCTTCGACTTCGCCCTTTCCTTCTCTCTCCTCTGCGCTCCTTCCTTAATCATCCTACCAAATGCAGTGGGCAAAAAATTATCATCATTATTATGTTCATCGGCACCAACCTCGTCATTGCCGTTCTGGACTTTCTTTAAGCTCGAGGAACTAAAGCCCAAACCAGTCCCCGAAACGCCAGAGCTCATGCCAAGTCCCAGTCCAGGCCGATCATCATCGGCAACGTCATCGTTTTCCTCCTTGGAATTCTTATCTATTTCCTGGTTTGGCATGACAGTGCCAGTAGAGACGAAATTAACGGGCTTCGTTAGGTTTTGCTTCTTAGAGAAACTGCGGTCC
Source organism: Datisca glomerata (assembly GCA_003255025.1). NCBI lineage: Eukaryota > Viridiplantae > Streptophyta > Magnoliopsida > Cucurbitales > Datiscaceae > Datisca > Datisca glomerata. The sequence continues at coordinate 219,617 of QANY01006755.1, forward strand.
TTTCGGCGCTTCCGACTAGAAAACCCATCTTCGTCAGAATCGGATTCAGAGCCGGTGGCAAATACACCGAATAGAACGTCGTCTTTGGTTTGAGTTCGCTTCTCTTTACGCTTGCGGTAATAGAACTCACCGCCTATCCACTGGCCATCGTCGAAATCGTTCTCCATCCCAAACCTCTCCATCTCCTGGTAATCATCCATGTTCTTTTTCCCTCAAAAAAATCTACCTCAAGCTGGATTCCAAATGTAAAGATGAACAAATCAAAATCCCTAGTTCACGCTAAGACAGAGAACAAATTTGGGGATTTAGTCTCAAAATCAACTCACAGATGCCAGAACAAAATAACCAAAATAAGCCAAGAAAATAATTGAGAAAAAGAGAGAAAAAGAGACCAGATGCGGATCTCGGGTGTAAAACTAGACCCGAATCTTGAAACGGATACTTCCGATGCACGATTTCCTGCCCAACTTCCGTAGTCATACTATTTTTAAATAAATTATCTATTTATTATTTTATAATTTCTAAATTATCATTTGAGTTCATATTAGTCTATTTCTTTCTTATAATTGTGGCTTACACATTTATGAGATTTTTTACTTTTTTTTCTTCTATTCAATTTAAATTTTATTTTATAAACCAGATAATATTGTAAATTACATCGTTCGTTAATAAATATATTAAGAAAATTCAATCATTTTAAACAATAAAACATGTTATTAGTTTATACTAAAGATTAAAAATATATTATACTAAAAGTATAACTAAAAATGTATCTTAAACTATGCATCTATGTTCTTTTAAAATAAATAATTTATTTTGAAAAAATTTGGTGAGTAGGATTTTTAAAATTAATTTATAAATAAAAATCTATCTTATTAATTTTTTATTGAAATAGACAAATAACATATCATAAATAATCAAAATATAAAAAATTACATATCACGTGCATCGTACGTGTAACTTAACTAGTATATATAAATTTATCTATAAATTTTAGTTTAATTAATTGAACATTCATATATAGACTTATGTTTAAATCAAATTTTCAATAATTAGATTTAGTTCATGATTGATTGGTTACCTCGAATTAAACAATTTTTTCTAGTATTAGATACAAAGGGTAATTATATTTTATTGAACCAGAAGTTACATAGTATTCACTAACATGCTCTCTCTAAGTTAAAAAGCAATTAAAAAACACAAAGAGAGAGAAAAAACATGCTCTCTCTAAGCTAATTATGTGTTTAGCTTTTATAAGGACAATTAATTAATATAAATTTCGGCTTGAGGTTCACAACCATACAACAGTTAATAGTTATAGATTTTATAGATCATCCATTGTTCTATAACATATGATTTGAGGGAATAAATGAAAAACTCGTTGCAGTGAAAAAATTAGATTTTGAAATATTCGAGAAAATAAATCATTAATTAAATACATATAAATACATCTTGATGCGTGAAAATCAAAACCTTGTGGTCTTTCTTGATATTGCTCGAATCGTCAACTAAGAACATGAGCGGGTGAACACTCGGAATTAATATTAAAGAACAAAATCTTCTTTCCCAATTAAAATAAAAAACCCAAAACTTGAATGTTTCTTTTTTCAATTTGCTCACACCGGAAAAATTGAAAAATGTAGAAGAAGAATAAATATCATAACTTCAATATATTTTTTGTTTTCTTAAAAATGGTTACCTTTTAAAATTAGATTACATCTCTTCACATGGGTTACAATTTGTAACTCATGTGAAGACACATCCCTTGACACATCAACGATTGCGAAAGATATTCCAACCGTTTCTATCGTTTAAAAAATAAATAAATTTAATTAACTAAAATTAAATAAATTAATTTTAATTAATCATTGGCCTTAAACAAAAGACTAGCTAGTTCTTTAAAACGCTTGGTTGACTATAGGATATCCATGCCACATGTTAATTAAACAAGTCTAATCACGACTTAACTCAAATCCAATGCTAGCAATGGGACCAAAAGGATAAAAATACTCTTAGCTACATAATTAATAAATTCTATCGATTATACACATAATCGGATTTATTAATTATTAATTATGATTAACTCTACTATAAAATCATAATTGAACTCCAAGTATATTTTATATTACTTGATGTAACGATCATTAACCTATTATTCATTATGTAATGCCCCTCCATAATATAGTACTATGAATAATTAGGTGAAGTACTATCGACTTAATATTTATACATTTCTTAGTATTTTTTTAGGTTTCAATTCATTCTACCGATCGATTATGATAATTTCATACTTAATGCATCAAGTAAAAATTATCAAATCTCTGGTACTCCACTAGAGATACTAAGCGCTTAGTTTACCGCATAAATAAATTACCTAAGAGGTACTATTTCACTTAATTAAAAGTTTTTATGGATTCTACTATTGACTCTTAGAGTCTCATTCTTAATACATCAAAATAGCTAAGATTGAGAACACTCATAAAATAATAGCAATGAATATTGATTTTCATTTAATGGTACTTTACAGAAAATTAGACTCATCAGTCATTTCAATACATTCCAATGCACTAGCACATTAACTAGGTAATCTACCTAGTGACCAAGGTAAGTCACTCTACATAATAGAGCTTAAAGATATTAGTAAGTAATATTAATTGTGATAAAGATTAATTATATTATCAACTACTTACAACCAAAAGCACATCGTTTTTTGACAAAATATCACAATACATAAGTGAAAATCTATAAACAAAAAAATTAAAAATTTGTGTAATGTGAGAAAATGAATTGTTGTTGTTTATGTAGATAGATTTGTGTAATTGAAAACTGATTAAGGTAGTTTCTAGGAAATAATTTGATGCATCTCTTCACATTTGTCTGGTGATTTTTCTCTTTACATTAAAGAGTTATCTATGTTAAATTTGATGTTCATCTTTTTCTGTCTTCATATGAATCTAATTTTCTTATATCTGTTTGATTATCTACCCTAGCAATTGCTAATTGGTAAATCAACTATGATATTAATCGACTCTGATAAGTAAAGATTTTATATTATCTTAGAAGTTGTGTTTCTCGATATTGACAAGTGTTATTAGAGGTCAGATTGGTAGTGGGACAAAGCCTAGTTGGTAGTGGTTGACAATTCACACGGTCGGGACAGGGGAAAATGATATAGATAAGTCACTTTCATAGTAAAGAGTTAGTAATTGACCTAAATAAAATTAAAATAAATAAATGACCTTTTATATTAATTTAATTTTTAAATTTTATGATTTATCTACAATACCCTTATCTCATGTTTCTATTTAGAATTTTTAGTTATTCTTTCAAATTTAAATGTAGTAACTTCTGTAAACATAGGTTGTTATGATAATATTTAATTAATAAAATATGAATTTCATATTAACTTAACGTTTTATTATTTTAAATTTATAAATAATATTTTACATTATGATAAAATGTAAGCAACATATTAATGATAAGATAAAATGTATTAACATTTATTTAGGATAACGCACCATATTGTATTAACGTTTATTCAATATATGATATAATATTTAGAGTGTTAATTTATAATATGATATTAATGTTTATTCAAAATATGATGTAAACATTACCAAATACATTATAAATCAATTGATATGATATTAACAACTATTTAAAATGATTTAACATTGAATGAATAAATTATTAATAGTAACGTTTATTTAAGATCATATTTACTTTTAATATTGTATTAACATTTATTCAATATAATTATGAACAGTAAAATTTGATGGAAAGGAGACATCCTAAGTTTGAGAACAAATTTGAATAGTAAAATTTACAATTAAATTTAAAAATAAAATCATCCAAAACACCTATAATTATTAGCTGTCGTGTACCTGTAGTTACTGGCGCCCATCCCCGTGGTTTCGGATATACAGACTGAGCTTCATTTGTTTTTTATTTCCCTCATCACTTAATGCCGAATTGTCATTACATCTACCAGTTGGATCTGTTTTCATGCAATGAAGAGAGAGGTTGATTCGCTTCATCATTAACACCAGAGAAGTTATTGACGGAAAAAAGGATGATAAGTTCAGGTTTTAATTTATTTTCATCCAAACACTTGCCATCTAGACTCAATCAAACTTACTCTGGTTTTTCAAGTGGTGCCAAATTCTCTTTTTCTTAGCTATTGTGCCGTATTGATCTGGTTGTTGAGATATGTGCTCAACCATTTAGATCAAGGGAATATATCTGATTGGATCTCTCTCTATGAAGATTCGTTTCCCATATGTTAGACCTTCATTGGCCTATGCGATATATATGTCCAATTTTTAAGTGAGATAGGTGAGGTACTTTACTATGCCACCCGTATTTTTCAGCTCCAATTCGATAACATATTGAATAGCTTGGCAAAAGTATTATACACATACCCGTATTTACTAACACTGATGTCACCCAAAGTACACAGGTCTGTGCATGAGATTTATATTCTCTGCGCACTAACAACAACTGATCAGACGTCTTGATCTTCTGTTCATATCTGAAAGATCTAAATCAGTTACTTAAAAATGCAAAAATATATATTTTTTCCACATTAATACAGTTGGGATCAGATATATGCCGTCAGATTAGATATTTATTTGCTATTTAATATTCTAAAACTAGATATTTTTAAATTTCAATAGCTAATATACCTGACAGTAAATTCTAATGCAACTGGATATGGACACCTGTATGGACACCTGCGGGCTGCGCGCAGCTCAAAAAGCAATAATAAACTTTGATTGGAAGCACTCCATTTGAGAATTAAAGCTTCGAAATTCTCACCGGACTTCGCCTTTCAGATCCGATCTACCGCTGCACATGAATCTCTCTCCTGCAATAATTCAAAATATCTCGCGTTGCTCTACTAATGCCCCCACAGCACACGCATAGAGACGCAAATGAACGTGAAAGTTTGTCGTATCGTATCGAGTCAGCGACATCCCAACACTCTTTCCACGTGTCGTTTGCTTATTCTCACGTCTGACACCGCCCAATCTTCACTGAGTCTTTCTTCCTCACTTTCTCTTGCTTCAATTTCTGATCTTGTCACTGCCAATTGCCAGCGACAGCGAAAATGCTAGTCAAGTCATCAATATCAGCATTCAGTGTTAATGGGAGCAAGGGTTCTGTAGAAATATGCCCCAATTCAATTCCAAGAAGGCCCGTTTCTCTTTCCATCGCACTTCAGCGATTCCAGAATCCTCATCTTAATGCTACTCTGAAGCAGGACTTGCTCTTGAACCACCGGTCGAATGACACCTCGCTTCACCTCGGTCTCCGTCCTGTTGCTGCTCTTGACTCCGACGTCCCTCATCCATTTCACCAGGTTGGCCTTTCTCCAACAGTCCCTTATTTTTGTTTTGTTTTGCATTTTCGAGAAGTAGAAGTAGAAGCCGAGCTACTTTTTTTCCCTTTGGGTAAACGTCGTGGGATTCATACCTGTTGTACATTTTTTGAGTCGATTTGGATTTGAATTTCGAATTTTGTTCTGCAACCAGACGAATGGGAATATTGTTTGAAGCTTCTTGAGTGTTTTTTGCAAATTTCGTATGTTTTATCTCTTTACTTATTCAATTTGTTGCACTTGTTTCTTGCATTCTGGAAATTCATGTTGCTCGAATTTGAAGCAATTATCTTTGGGCTAGCTGGCCAAATCATAAAGCATGATTTAAATGTACTGCACGTAAATTGGTTAGAGAAACTTACATGAGTTATTTAATTTTTTCTTTTGGATCTTGAAAGGAATCAGTGAAGTTAAGGAACAGCGAGAGCTTTGAGCAGTGGAATTCATTGACAGCTAAATTCTCTGGAGCAGCAAACATACCTTTTTTGTTGCTACAACTCCCTCAGATCATCCTAAATGCTCGCAATCTTTTGGCCGGAGATAAAGCTGCCTTGCTAGCGGTCCCATGGCTGGTAGAACATTGCTTTCAATTTTTGTTTTTTTGCTGCGTTTTGGTAAATGCTAACTAAGAAGACGTTTAGGAGAAAATGAAAATAATCATATTGATTTTCTTTTGGAAAGTGGTACTTCTTTTTGCTTATGTCATAATTCTAATAATACACTTATTAATTTACTATGGTTAGTTAATTCATATTTTCCTTCTAAAGTTGAGAATCAAGAAAATCAAAGTGTTATATGTGATTTCAAATTCATTTCTTAATAAATGCAGGGGATGTTTACTTGTTTGCTTGGAAACCTTTCACTTCTTTCATACTTTGCAAAGAAGAAGGAGAAAGAGGCGATTGTGGTGCAGACATTGGGAGTACTTTCAACATATGTTGTTTTTACTCAGCTTGCAATGGCAGAAGCCATGCCTCTGCCTTACTTTGTGACAACATCTATTGTTGTGGCTGCTGGTCTGGTTTTGAATTTTATGAATTACTTTAATCTTCTCAATGCTCAACTCTGGCGCTTTTGGGAAGACTTTATTACAGTTGGCGGACTATCGATGCTTCCTCAAGTAATATTTTTTCCCTAATTCGATTCCCAATCACGGAAAATTATGACTACTATTTTCTTTTGAAATGGATAACTTTCTAATGTTAAAATTGGATCACAGATCATGTGGTCTACTTTTGTTCCATTTATACCAAATAGTATCTTGCCTGGAGCAATAGCTTTTGTGGTAGCTCTGGCGACTGTTATTCTGGTAAGCTTATCAAAGCTTTTGCCTGGGGCAATAGCTTTTGTTCCTTTTATACTCACATTCAAACAAAATGCTTTTCTGAGAACTACCTATTACGTTGGTGAATTGACATTAAATGACAGATGTCAAAATTTATCTGAAACCAATATTTTCTTTTGTGTGCTGTTAAATGTTATCTTATCTGGCCTGTATTCTTTTAAAAAGTTCTTCTGCTAAGATCTGCAGGCTAGAACAGGCAAGCTTCCTGAAAAAGGTGTAAAATTTGTTGGAGCAATATCTGGATGGACGGCTACTCTTCTCTTTATGTGGATGCCTGTATCACAAATGGTAATTTTATTGTTTTAGAAATTTGTCGTAAACAGAGCTATGCCTCTCTTTTCGTATCTGATCATAATGTTTTGTCTTGACCAGTGGACTAATTTTTTGAATCCTGAGAACATCAAAGGCCTATCCGCTTTGTCAATGTTGCTTGCCATGATAGGAAATGGGCTTATGATTCCACGTGCACTCTTCATTCGGGATTTCATGTGGTAAAATGTTTCTTTCTCTAATCAGTCCCTCATCATGAGTTTTGTTACTTCATGATTAATATTCAGTAGCTACTGGATAGGAATATATCTGTCTCTTTAACCTAACCAAGTTCTCGAGAAACCGAAATTTGTGCGCTTTCTTTACGAAGTCAGTAGAAATTTGAAGTGTAGAATACATCAATCATGAAGATTTATGTAGGATATAATGCAAAACAATGCAAATATTGTTGAGGAGCTTAAATTGAGTATACATCAGATAACTGTTGTACATTAATTCTCCATGATATTAAGCCCTGTCAGAAACCAAAAATTTCTCTGGTATCTTTCTTAGTCAATAGAAACTTATATTTTAGCTATAAAACAGTTTTTTTATCTGATGCTACATTGTCTTCCTAAATGAGTAAAGGTGAATGTTACTCGTCTGGAACTTACCATTACTCATAAAGAAGAAAATATCAGGAGGGCTTTTGTCCTCCATTCCATAAGTTTCTTTTCTTTATATTATTCAGTGCTGTCCACAATGCCTACCGATTTTCATGATTATGAAAATATTTAGCAATTTCTTGTCGGTAGGAAAGAGGGGAAAGTATTTGATATCTCCGGTAAAACCAGTGAAAAGAAGATGAAGGTGAGAAAATAAAGCAGTAAAATGCTCAATGTTGTCTTTTTTTCCCTTTCTGATGTTGAACTCTTATTATGTGCAACAAATTATTATTTCTTAATCACGTTTTCGAACCTAGGGCGTCCTACCAATTAAACATAACTTTTCTTTACCGGTTTAACGGAACTTCTATAAATGATCAAATGCAAGGAGTGAACCGGTCATTATCTGTGTATTAATGTTGTGTTGAACTACTATTATAACAGGTTTACAGGTTCAGCCTGGGCTTCCTTGTTTTATGGATATGGTAACGTTGTATGCTTGTACTGGTAAGCTATTGTTAATCTATCATTCTACATCATCTGCATTTCATATTCAAAGTCAGTAACGGTGACATTAATGCTTCTCTTCATTTTGATTCCAGTTTCAATAGCGTCAGTCGGGAATTCTTCTTCGCTACAACTGCTGGTCTGTTATCATGGATAGGTTGTCCTTAAATCCCTTATTTCTTGATAATAAGAATGCTTTTCTTTTCTTATGTTCGGTTTCTGATTTAGTTTTTGTTATAACAGGGATGGCCTTGTGGAGAGACACCGTTGTATATGGATACAGCTCGCCCCTGACATCTTTAAAAGAGCTGGTTTTTGGATCTTGATTTTGGGTCACATGGTAATGTGTTTTAGGTGCTGCAAATTGCAATAGATTGAAGATACTTCGACTTGCTACTGGAAACACTAAAGGCTACGGGATTTCATCGTTGTGGAAACTCCAGTACTCGGGTTTAGGCACCTAACGGATTAAATGTACGATAATTATTCCAGCGTAGATGAATGTAACGGATTCAATAAATATCATTTTGAAAGAAAAGAAATAACAAGAACTTGTATCAGATAAATACTGTCTTCCTCATTTTAATATTTAGGCTTCTTGAAGATAAATCTGAATTAATTACTGTCATTAAAACAATCTTCTTTGTCTAAACAAACTTCTTTGTCTGGAACTCGCAATTCCAGTCTAGAGGAGTAGAATTTCACAGAATCGGAGAAGATCTCGATCCTTAGTAGCTTCCCCTAATTTAAATATATCTTGCGAACATTTCAACTCAATCGGAAAAGGGGCCTAGAAGTTCATTAGTTTTATAATTTATACAAAGTTAATTATTGAAGACAAATATCCACAACCAGTACTTGTTAATTACTGAAATTATCCTCACTTTTTCTTTTTCTTGACAGTTAAAATTTCTAATGTCGTTTTACAGGGTTTGGTGACTCGATCAAGCTGTTAGGAATTAACCATACTTACCAACTCATCTCGAATATTCGTCGACCATCTGAGTATCTGAAGCTGCCATTGCATTGGTGTCCAAATGAATCAAAGTTTCTAACACTTCCATTAATACTCAAAGTAGCCACCTTATCAAAAATGATTTCTTCTGTATTCATCCCATCTATCATGTATTCTTTCTCTTGTACATTTCCTTCAATAGCTTCCAGGCATCCGCCTTCTTTCCGGGTTGAGCAAAGGCAGAACTTATACAGAAAATGGTACTTTCACATGGAACAAAACCCTCTTCATTCATCTCTGTGAGTAACCTTTTTGCCTCAGCCCTGTATGATACTTTCAACATTCTTTCTAACTCAGGCTGATTAGATAGCTTGCACCACCCACAGATTAGAATATCATATGTTGAAGAACTAGGGCTCACTCCTCTTGCCCGCATTTCATTCATAAGCTCCCTTGCTTGTCCCATTTTCCCAACCTTAGCAAAATCACTAATCAGCACATTAAACGTGCTCCGTTTCGGAACGAACCCTTTGTTTACCATCTCACAGTAGAGTTTTATAGATTCCTTCTTGTTTCCAATCTTACCATGGCCAGATACCAAAGTATCATAAGTAGAAGCATTGGGGACTAAGCCTCTTTCCTTTAACTGACTACAAAGTTTATCAGCCTCACTCATTAATCCCGCTGCAGAAAGACCGGTTAAGAGAAAATTGTAAGTTTCTATATTTGGAGAAACCCCTTTACTCATCATTTCAGAATATATAGCGAAAGCTCTCTTTAAATGGCTGCTAATGCAATATCCGCGTATAAGGGCATTGTAAGTAATTGTATTTGCCAAAATACCTCTTACGGTCATATCATTCAACACTGAGGTGGCTTTTCTAGTCATTCCCAGTGTACAAAAGATGGTTATGAGATTATTGTAAAGTTCAAGACTGAGTGTAATCCCCATGGCTACAAGTTGCTCATGCATTTGCAAAATTGCATCAGCCCTTCTATACCTCCTTGACGTTGCGCCAAGAAGAACTTTATGAGTAACTGACGTCGGGCGAAACCCAACGACAATCATTTCGGTCAAGATATTAATCGCCCTTTCAATCTCACCGATTTCACAAAGCCCCTCTATCATGATGTTACATGTGACTGGATTTGGCACCAAATGCTGACTCTTCATCTCTTTCCAAATTTGTATAGCATTTTCCAAGTTGCCCTGTTTGCAATACACACTTATCATGGTATTGTACGTAGCACGGTCCGGAGACAAACCCAACTCCTTCATTCCAATGGAAACTGATTTTGCATCATATTTCCCAAGTCGAAACAGACCGTTTATTAACACATTGTAAGCCACAACATCAAACCCGATATTTTTCTCTGTCATCTCTTGGGCTATATTAAGAGCAGCTGATTCCTTCCCGGCCTTGAAGAAGCCATCCATTAGAGATGTATAATTTACATGGTCAGGCTTTAAACCTCTAGACACCATATCTTCAAGTAATCCTTCAGCTTCCTCCATCATTCCTCGCCTTCTCAAATTGTTCACAAAAGCATCAAGTACAAAACCGTTGTCCTCCACTCCTCCCAATTTCATTTCTTTATATAGATCAAGAGCAATTTCTTGCTTCCCTGCTTTAAAACAGCCATCAATTAAAATTGCATATATGAAAACATTCGGTTTGATGTTTTTCTGTACCATCTTTCTGAACATATTATATGATTCATTAAGCATTCCTTTCTTCATATAACCATATATCATAGAAGAGTAACTAATAGCGTTGGGAACAATTAGTTTCTTCTCCATATCTTGCAGTGCATATTCAGCACCATTTATGTCTCCTAGCTTGCAACGTCCATCAATCAGGACGGAATATGTGAAACAGTTTGGAAACGTATTAAGCTGAGAGAGCATCCGGAACAACTTCTCAGCCTCCCTTGCTTTGCCAAGCTTGAAAAGTCCATATAACAAAACAGTACATAGAACAACATCTAAGTTAATGCCTCGCACAATCATATGGTTCTGAAGGACAAAAGCTTCCGGTTTTCTTGCCTTAAATAAAGCATCAGCAAGGATGGTATATGATACATGGTTCGTATCCACACCCATGTTTCCCATCTCCCGCAAAAGTAACTTTGCTTCAGCCAGCTTCCCATTCTTGCAAAGGCCATATAGAATGGAGCTATAAGTAACCACATCAGGCAGGACCCCACCTTTTACCATTTCCTCAAACAACGAAAGTGCTTCTTTGAGCCTTTGCTGCTTAGCGTATGTACTAATCAATGTAGTGAATGTAATAACATTTGGCTTCAAGTCTGCATTGTGAACATCACTCCGAGAATCATCAACCTTCACGAGCTCACCGTCATCATTCCGGAGAGAGCCTAAGATCTCATTCACAAGACTTTCAGCCTCAATGATATTGCCAGCCTTGCAAAATCCATCAATCAGAGTATTATAGCTAACGATATCTGGAAAAATACCAACTCCCTTCATTCTCTCCCTCAACTCAAGCGCGCGGCTCATTTCACCAGTTTTGCAATATCCATCAATCAAGGTGTTGAAGCCTATAAGAGTCTGACGAATCCCTCCATCAGTCAAATTTTCCTTAACCCATTGTGCATATTTTACCATCCCAATTTGGCAAAATCCCTTGACTAATATATTGCAAGAAAAAGAATCAATAGTTATATCCTTCTTAACCATGTCTGACAGAACCCCAAAAGCCTGATCAGGCAATCCTTGTTTACAAAATCCCCATATGACAGTATTATAGGTAACAGTATCAACTTCAGCTTTTCTAAGCAAATCTAGAGCCAAAGTCAAATTTCCCACTTTGCACAACGAATGAACAAAAACGTTGCGAGTAAAAATGTTAGGCATAACCAGTACTATTAAAAGCGCGCTTAAGAGCACGCCTACCACTGCGCCTCAGCGTGCCCGAAGCGAGGCGAATACACTGAGGCGAACTTGAAGCGCTTAAAGGCGCCTCAGGTCAAACCCCATGGCGCAGTGCGAAGGAGATGGATAATTTGGCAGGGATGAAAATGGAGGAAAAAAATTAAAGAAACGAGAAGACAGAAAGAATCATACTCTTGAATAAAACTTCGTGGCGACATGCCTCTCTCGGCTCAGCAAGCAATGCCTCCTCTCTCCGTTTTCTCCTGTTGCTTGCCTTCACTCTCTTTCCTATATTGCTTCCTCTGTCTTTTTCCGGGATCTGATACTTCCCTTAAGACTAACAAACGCAATCGAAAGAGTCAGGTCAATTCACATAAATTTCAACGCAATAATGGAATAGAAGCGGCACCAGTCTCTGTGTCTTCAACTTCGTCAGGTTTCAAAGAGATGTGATTACAATTATGAAAGAAGACGACGACGAAGAAGAAGGTGAATTTTTGGAAAAACTGTGCATTCATTTTGGAAAAGTAGTCCATTTTTCTAATTTACCTGAGATTTGTCCCCAAATGGCACGCGAAATGACTGGAATGTGCATCATTAATGCTCTACGCTTACACTGTGTAGTATTTTGGAAACATAGCTCTTTCTAGAGGGTTAGTTTGTATATCAGCAACTAATAAACCTTTTACTTTGTATATTATGCAATTATTAAACGACCAGTTTAATCCTTATTATTGTCATTATTATTCCAATCACTTGCACTCACAGATTTTGTTAACTCTATTAAGGGTTGTCCAGTATCAAGGAATCATTATATTTTGGGATAAAATGTTTTAAAAGATGAGATTATTATGTTTGATAATCATCATAAATATTGTTATGGTATATCGTTGGCTAGAATACATATTTGCTAGATCCAGACCTATTTCATAATAGTCTCATATTAGATATTTCTTTACTATTTCAATGAACAAAGATTATCATTTCTCTATATATATATGCGTGTCTTGAATCAAATAAGCACATCGGCGATCTTTCTAAGAGACATAATTTAAAAAATTAAAATTGTCTAGCTTATATCTTTTAAAATATATCATTTGATATTGAAATGTTATTATATTTTAACAAAAGTGCATTGAAATAAGGTTAACTTATTTGTAATAATATACTCTTTAAAAGTTTCAGTTAGAAATATATACTCATTTATTAAAATTAAGAATTATATATCTCTGGCTCACAAATTCAAATCAAATAAGATGTTCATTTCCCTTCCCAATGCATATCTCAATGCATATCCCTGACCCACAATACCCCTCAGGGATATTATTACAGCATTTGCTCCTTTTTTTTGCTTCCTCTTCGTCTTGCTTCTTCTCTATTCTCTCTTCTTCTTCCTTGAAGGTTTTGGTTATGAGGCAAACAGATATTGGCCTGGAGAATTAGGGATTTCATGGCGATTAATTGCTAGTCGTTATGGTAGAGTTTTTTTTATGACTCTCATGACTTTTTGATGCAGAAGAGTTTGTGGGCATTGAGGAAGTCTTTTTGGTGATGGGGAGGAAAGAAAGGAGCGAGAGGGAAATTAGGGGCACATTTTCTATGCTGGTATTTACATGCGGCACACGCCTGGGAGCTGTTGGTGGTGAGGTTGTATATTGACCTACTACTACCGTTGTCATTGTATGTGGTCTGGTAGATGGAGGTGGTGTTGTTCATATTTTTTTAGGAATATGTGATTTAAGGTTATTTATCGGCCTTATTTTATGTAATTGGTTACGGAGATTTTTGGGTAAATCAATGAATGGGAAAACAAGGACAGAGAAATTGGAGGGAGAGGGAGAAATAGAGAGGGAGAGGGAGAATGTAATGGCATATGTGTTGGATCAAGTTTTAAAATTTGAGAAAAAATCATTGAACCACGAACGGTTCGTCGACGGAATATAAAATTTTTTAACATCAACCAATTTAATCATATTAAATATTAAAATCATATATTCGATTATGCATACTAAGTTAAACGTATTCAAAAGATGTAGAAATAATTTTATATCTTTCTTTCTTGTATCGGAAATTCTGATTTGATGGAATCCTATTAATCGTCTCGCGTTCTTCGTAGAACTCGAATGAGTCTTCACACTAACAATCACTCGTAAGATTCAGAAGTATATTTCAATTAGATGTTGACCAGGAATTGAGTGTGGGATCTCAAAACAACTAGAGAAGAAAAATTAATTTTTCTCTTCCTGTAGTGTATTCTGGCGGCAAGTAGGGGAGAGAGAGAGAAACTTTTTTACTCTGTGTAATCACACACTGTGTTAAAATTTGTATCAAAATACAATCATTGTGACAACCCTAATGCCATCACCAAAATATATATGTGAAATTTTCATATATGTGTAATTTTTGAAATTCACCCCTATAATCTATAATTACCAAAAATTACATTTTTTTATTAAAGTCAATATTGTGTCCAAATTCATCAATCCAAAATTAATAAATTAAATTGATCTCTATCAATTAATTAATTAATTTTTTTATTTACTAATTATCCATAATTAAAAATAACCAATTAATTTGAATACTAATTACTTGGTTTTCATTAATTAGGTGACAACACCCATCACATATGAGTTCGGAAAATGTATCTTGGTCCAAAACATGTTTTTGGTCTAACTGGTGTTATTTTTTATTCATGTCCTTATGAGATACTTCTGAGACCGAATAAACCCACATGAATAAAACTATATGACTCAAATACTCAGACGAATTTATCTCCATAAATTCCCAACCTATTTAATCATGATATCGTACGACTCTACTATGAGTCCGATGCTGAATCAATTCTTGATTTATACGCGTTACATTTTCTGTTGGTGCAAATAAATATTTTTTATTTCACGATCCACAAAATATTTTAACATATTATCTTTCGTGAATACCAGTAACAAGAGCAGGATGTAAACTTACCATTTTACCAATCTTGTCATTATTTCCTAAACTCCTTTATTGACTGCGAATAAGAAAGACATAATAGTGAGTTGTCTCGTACAATTCCCCATGTCTTATACAATGATTCATTTCATACCAACTTCAACATAGTTGAATCACGATCCTAACAGTCGAGATATTGCCCGACAATTCAAACTCACTCCTTTGGCGTGTCAAATATCATAACTAACTAGTTCAAATTTCATATTCACCTCACGATTAAAGTAATTATGGAAATAACCTAAAGATGTAACAATTTGATTTAGAACTAGATAAACTTGTTTACTTTAAACTAATTTGTTACTGGTCTATTCAACATGTTCCATAATATGTCTAGGTCAACGGTTAGGGTCTTCACTATCATGCCTTGAGACCGGCATCTTTTGGTTCAACCTAACAATCATAATCGAACTCGATTGCCTAGTCCATCATAATACTGCGAATAATGTTCTGAACTATTTTAGAAGAGTTTGTTTGGAAGACCCCTCAATCTTTACTCTCCTTACGTTGACAATAGTTTCAGGACTGGAGTAAATTATAAACACACTTTAATTAATAGAAAATTTTATTCATTCATTAAATTCAGTAATACAAATTGTCTGAGAAATAATGAAATATTTATAAATAGTTATTACACCGTACTTTATGCACATTATTCCAACGATATGGATGTGATTGTGGCATTGTTAGTTACTTGAAGTTATGATCTCAATTTAATTTGTTCTTCAAAGTATTTTTTTATGTTTAGTTATGGAAAGAAAATAGTTCGTTATCAAGATTATATTTTTGGAAAAATTAAAATTAGAATCAAGCATATCAAAATTATGAAGGTTACTCCCTAGTGTTGAAACAAGAAGCTATTGATATTAAGGAGCTAAGAAGCATTGTTGAAGTCATGCGATTTGTAATAAAAATTTCAAATTTTGTTGTTGGATGCTAGAACTGAAAAAATTGAGGTTGAAGGATTCTGACTATTCAAACTCTTCAAATAGTTATTTTTATTCTGTTAGTCACCAACCCATAGACAAGGTGACTACTTAAATGGTTCAAATAATTTTTTATGACTACTTGAACCCTTCAAATAGTTTTTTTTCTGCCAGTCAGCAACCCAGACATCATGTGACTACTTGAAGGATTTGCTTATGAGTATTTGAACCTTTCAAATAGTTATTTTTATTCAAAAATAGAAGAAGAAGAAGAAGAAGAAGAAGAAGAAGAACTAAAAGGGTTCAAATAGTTTTTATGACTACTTGAACCTTTCAAGTAATTATTTTTTTATGCCAATCAGCAACCAAAACATCAGGTGACTACCTGAAGGATTTGCTTATGACTATTTGAATATTTAAAATAGTTATTTTTATTCAATAATAGAGGAAGAAGATTTGAAGAAGAAGAAGATTTGAAGAAGAATAAGATTTGAAGAAGAAGAAGAAGAAAAAGAAGAAGAAGAAGAAGAAGAAGAAGAAGAATATTTCAAGAAGATTTAAAGAATAATAAGAAGAAGATTTGAAGAATAATAAGAAGAAGATTTGAAGAAGAATATTTGAAGAAGAAGAAGAAGAACAAGAAGAAGAACAAGAACAAGAACAAGAAGAAGAAGAACAAGAAGAAGAACAAGAAGAAGAAGAACAAGAAGAAGAACAAGAAGAACAAGAATAAGAAGAAGAACAAGAAGAAGAAGAACAAGAAGAACAAGAACAAGAAGAACAAGAACAAGAAGAAGAAGAACAAGAAGAAGAAGAACAAGAAGATTTGAAGATTTGAAGAAGAAGAAAAAGAAGAAGATTTGAAGAAGAATAAGAAGATTTGAAGAAGAAGAAGATTTGAAGAAGAAGAAGATTTGAAGAAGAAGAAGATTTGAAGAAGAATATTTGAAGAAGAAGAATATTTGAAGAAGAATATTTGAAGAAGAATATTTAAAGAAGAAGAAGAAGAAGATTTGAAGAAGAAGAAGATTTGAAGAAGATTTGAAGAAGAAGAAGAAGAAGATTTGAAGAAGAAGAAGAACAAGAACAAGAAGATTTGAAGAAGAACAAGAACAAGAACAACGAGAAGATTTGAAGAATAAGAAGAAGAAGAAGAAGATTTGAAGAACAAGAACAAGAATAAGAAGAAGAACAAGAACGAGAACAAGAACAAGAACAAGAACAAGAATTAGAAGAACAAGAAGAAGAACAAGAATTAGAAGAACAAGAAGAAGAACAAGAATAAGAACAATAACAAGAACAAGAACAAGAAGAATAACAAGAAGAACAAGAAGAACAAGAAGAAGAACAAGAACACGAATAAGAAGAACAATAACAAAAAGAACAAGAACAAGAACAATAACAATAAGAACAAGAAGAACTAGAAGAAGTAGAAGAAGAAGAAATTAGCCCGAATTGTTGTGTTGGAGTAGCACAAAATGCTCGCAAATTTCTCTGATTGATGATTCGTCACTACAAAGAACAAGAAGTTCTTAAGTTTAAGGATTCATTTCTACCAGGTGATGTCGAATGAGACTTCTTAAACTTATTTAAGAATGCAAGGTTGTTTTTATTTTGAATTGGCTATGAGAGAGTACATGGAAGAGTTTCACCTATTGTCTCTACGATGTAGAGTGAAGGAGGAAGACAAGAGGTAAGATTCGAGCTGACTTTTTTTAGCACGAATTGCATTTGTGTTTACTGGACAGCGTATAAGGAGCATATTGTATTATTTTGAGGGTGGAATGATCTACTAGTTCAGCCAAGAACCACAAATCGAATGAAGGAAGCGAAGATAAGAGTCAAAATATTTCGTGGAGAATAGCTTACTTACTTATAAAAAGGGAGGATCCCTTAAGGCTCTTCAACAACTCTCACTTTGGATGTAGGTTGTTTAGGGGATCTCGTGTGGATAGTAGGTTATATTCTTTCTATTTTCATCGAAACCAAAGCCATGCTACTTTTCAATATGATGAACTCCGACCCTATTCAAACTCGAGAATTTGGGTCACCAGTACCTTTTGACCCATATCAACAACAAACACAAGCATCCCCTTATCCTTCTAAGGTTGTTCAAGAATACCCACAGGACCCTCTCTGGGATGAACTTAAAAAACAAGAAAGAAAGAGAAGGGAGGAGGAGGAGCGTAATCTCATGACCTCTAGACAGTTTCGCGCCACAGAACGGACCCTAGAGGAGTTCTACCACAGGGTCAAAATTCAAAAAGAGAGACCAACTCGTAACTTTCTATGTTCTTAGTAAAGCGCTAGCGCTACAACTAACATAGCAGCCTTCGGAAAAGGCTTTAAAGCCCTTGCTCCTAAGTTGGAGCAAGAAGTATTTTACCTCTATCACTCTATCTTTATTAATGCTGTCTATAATTAGAATGACTGATGAATTAAAGTAAATTGGTCTTTTTTCTTATCTTGCAAAATTGGAAACTTAGGGCACTTTTTTTAAAAATAATTATGAGATTTTCAAGGCATAATAATTACGTAGATAATTTAGCTCATTCATGCCAACTATAACTAGTTATTTCATTTTATATTGGCAGCTTAAAACTCTTATAACCCCAGCTCTCTTTATTGGTCTGAGCAAGATACGACTTATTCGAAATGAATTTAATGTGGTCTGTTGATTCAGAATCACATGTACAAATATAACCACGTGGAGCGCCAGACCGACCTATCGAAGAAAGATCTCATTAAACCTATTTAGCCTAGCTAAGGTCTGGAACTCTAATTTTTTTGTCTATAACAGAAAATTGACATGTCGGGTTCATTGGCAAAGATTTAGCGAAAGAAGCAATCCATAACCTTTCTTGATGAGTCAGGGTACTCACGCTTCTTGACACATGTTATGCTGGATTTGAAGGAATAGAAATGAAAGTGAAATTCCACTATTCTTGAGAAGAAAAATCTCGCATATGAAATGACAAATATACGAAGATAGTCAATATGCAAGAAAGTCAACCATGAAGAGGTGCAAAAGCAGTGAACGATTGGCAGGGGTTCCAACAAAGGAAGGCACCCAGAGGTTTTTATTCCTCTACTTTCTTCAATTACATTTCCTTCATGTAAATAGACTTCTCCTGTCAACAAAGAAGAAAATGGATACCATGTAAGGGAATGCCATCGATAGAGTGAAAGCAAGAATGCCAAGCCAGGAAAAGCATAACGGGCTGTAGAAAGAGCGCAAAAGCACACTCCCCTTGCCTTGATAACAAACCTCGGACCAACAATGATCTGAGATAATTTCTTCTTTAACTCTATCCGTCAAGCACCAAAACTTTGCCAAAACCTCGCAAAAATGGCTTATTGGGGTCAACACAAGAACAATATAATAGATAACTGGAGTTTGAATCGAGGGATCTTCAACTCCGGGACTAGGCTGCTTTTCTTTTCAAGATGGAATTATCTCGCCATCCAGATATAATACAGAATTGTATCGACACCAAGAAGTCATTTTTTATTTTTTTAATGATCAAACTAAATACATTGAAAAGTCCTTTAGGCATGATGATAGCCGACCTAAAGATGTCCTCATTTTTTACAAAAGAGAAATGGCACAATAAAAATGATCCAAGATCTAAAAAAGAAGAGACCCACATCCTCCACATTCCGTTCCATTATGGAAGCTTATTTTTCCTCCGAGAGTTTTTTTTCGAACGTATAAATCGTTCGAGGCCCACTCATTCTAGCAGGAGTTAGTGGGGAATGACAGAGGTGAGGCAGGCCCATTCAATTCAACTCAGGCTTGAGAAACACCTTTTATATAACATCTTTATCCCCTAACAAGTCTTTGTCCCTTCATTTTTTAAGCTTCTAATTACCCATAAGAGTCGCACTGCTGTTAGCACCTTTTTAGTACCCCTTGAACCTAATGATCTCAAAGAAATATGGAGACTATAAATAGGATATATAAACCACATGCACACAATTTTTTTTTACAAATGACTTCGCACTTGGAGCATTAAAGAGGCACTCAAGTGCTTGAAGGAGAAATAAAGAGAAGCTCTCAGTAGGATAAGGAGGAGATTAAGTCCCTAAGAACCCAAAGGACAAAGACAATGTAGCAAGGCCTTGAAGACCGGAATTCTTGCATCTTCTTCTCTTTAAAAATATAAAGATATCATTGATCTTAGAATCAAATGTCTTCTCCTTTGGTATATGTAATTAACGAGAAAAGCCGAGAGACTTCCCAGTAGTGTGTAACCCACCACCATCTTAATAAAGAACCTAAAAATAGATTCACTTTTCTTGTGTGAATCTTTATTTCATACTCGAAATAGGTTCATCTCTTGTTTCGGGGAAATTAACGGCTCACGAGGAATAGAAAGAAACATCTTCTATTTGATCTCGAAGTCCTCATGTAGCACTTCTTCTAATCCTGGATAGGGAATCACTTGTAGGACTGACATAATCCATTACTCTACCATTATTATAGGGGTATGGGGTTCAGACAAAGAAAAATCAAGGCAACATATCAGTTTTTCCTTTATACTTTACTTGGATATGTTTTTATGTTATTAGCTATTCCGTTGATTCTTCTCCAAACAGGAACCACCGATTCACAAATCTCATTAACCACGGAATTTAGTGAGTGGCGCCAAATCTTTCTATGGATTGCTTCTTTTGCATCCTTCACCGTCAATGTGCCTATGGTACCAGTTCATATTTGGTTACCCCGAAGCTCATGTGGAGGCACCTACGATAGGATCCGTCATCTTGGCACCTTCCCGGCTACTTGATCACTCCATTGCTTTGAGTACTACAGACCCTCTACCATCTATTACAGCAAAGTCATTTCATGAGTGCGGGGNCTAAATGTAGTTCTTTGAATTAAACGTTGAACGAAATCGATTCTTTTTTAGATATCAAAAGAAAAATCGGATAGGATAGATGGATGAATTCCCATGAGTTTTACTAATTTTTTATTCACAATGGCTTGAATAAATCCGACGAAGAATCCTTTGCTTGATAAGGCTTGGGGTTAGAAATCCAAGATGATAGATCAAGGCATTGAATGTAGGAACTGGTCTATCAACTAGCTCTAAAGGTCGAGGAAAAGCTAAAGAGAAGGACTAATCTGCGATAGACGAGTGGGTGATCCAGTGCATGATCCACAGCAAAAAAGTTCAAACCACGTGCTCTTTTCTTCAATGAGAGTCAGCTCAAACCACATGCTCCACCGAACAAAACCTTACCAGCCCTTGACATATGAACAACAAAACTTGTCCTTAACGGGATGGTATTGCCTTGTTCGAAGGCTTTAGTTTCAAATCTTTTTCAAAGATAGATGGATTGTAGGTCCTGAGAGGAGCTATTGGGTTCTTCATCATGATCATTGGAATGAAAAGGCTTTTATGACCTTCCTTCTAAGGAAAAAGCGCGAACTTGTCTATCTATGGCAACCACTAAAAAGAGGGTTAACCATAGGTTAAGTGGATTCCGGGCCAGATTGATCCATTGTATGATCCGTAGAGGGTGTTGATTATCAAGAAAATTTCTGCCAACTAATTCCACTTCTTGTTGTCCCCATGAGGAAGAGCTACCACCGGTATTAGGGGTTGCATTAACCGAAGGTGATTTTCCAATAGCCATCGCGGGTTTCATTACTTTTCTTCCATTTCATCCTCTCACCAGTCAAAGGATATCGAATGAACAGTTGATCTTGAGGATGAGACGCCTGCCCGGATCTCCCCATTAATAGATAGGGTTGAAGAAGAAATTCACCTAGGATTTCTTCTTTCATTTTTCAACTACTTACGAGAGGGTTTCATGTTACGATATGAGTAGAATACATAGGGTTGTTGCTTGATCGACAGGGATGAGCATCTCAAAGTATGGGGCAAAGGATCAAGCATTTTTACTTTGTCTCCTGGGATCCACCACAGGTTGGGTTTGAAACTCTTTGGTTGGATCGGACAGGGACTTCTATAAAGATCTTTCCACTCATTCATCATACTCAAAGTTGAAGTCACGGGTAGCCCAGACGCCATTTTCTTTGGGATGAGAAAATTATGCTCTCTTTAATATGAGGGTCTGAAAGAGGGTGACTCTCTTTCGAGGAGTTAGTAGGGTAAGGGCTTAGAATCAAAGATAAATCGCAAGAAAGAAGAAGTTAGTGAGTCTAATGGCCTTATTGATATAATATGTCCATTTTTTTTAAGAATATGTGGTTTGAGAATACATTGTTGTCTTTGAAATAAGAAGGGGTTACATAAAGAAAAATGTAAGAGTAAGGGGGTTGGGTTTCAATGATCCTACAAATCTACCCGTTTTTGGGTTCGATCAAGCAAAGAATCCATAAACATCAATAAAAGCAGAAGCATATAAGATGTTTCCACTTTTTCCTCTACAAGCAAATAGGTTTCATTCAAGATATCAAGCGACCAAGTGAAAGTAAACAACACCGAGTAAATCATCTAGAGAGCGTACCCTTTTGTTTCTACCTGACGAGAGGGAACACACTTTCTTTCTTTTTGGGTTTATGGATTGGTCTTCAATCAGCTAAACTCATTTCTTTTTATTATTTCATGACGCTTTTGTTACCAGTAAACATTTCCAAAGGTGACTCTATCGAGTTTTCAGCTGTTTCCTAGATTGAAGTAGCCTTTCGTCGTCCTACCAAATGAAAGAAGTCACTATCAAATAGCTCAACATAGGGGAATATTTCTGTGATAATGGAATGCACGCATTAATGATCTATGATGATCTTAGTAAGTAGGCGATGATATATCGAAAAATGTCATTACTGTTACGCCGACCACCTGGCCGTGAGGCTTTCCCAGGTGATGTTTTCTTTTTACATTTTCATCTCTTAGAAAGAGCCGCTAAACGATCGGACCAGACTGGTGCAGATAGCTTGACCGCCTTACCCGTCATTGAAACACAAGATGGAGATGTATTGGCCTATATTCCCACCAATGTGATCCCTATTACTGATGGAAAAATCTATTTAGAAACAAAGCTCTTTTATCACAGAATTCGACCAACTATTAACATCGACTTATCTGTCAGTCGCATTGGGTCTGAAGTGCAAGAATTAGTCAAGAGGGAATGAAGCCCCAGAATTTCAAAGTCAAGTTTCTCGCTTCTTACTTTAGAAAGATTGCAGCATTAGTTACTAAGAACATAGAAAGTCAAGGATATTCTCCTTTTCTACTAAGCGAGACTCCATCCATATCCCTACTAGTGGTTATTCTTCATTTTCGATTCTATCATATTTGTTTGACACCTTAAACTAGGATCCATTGTAGATAGGTTTTTGGTCTTAATCAAGATAGGTAAGGAGCGTGTCGAACGGTCGGTAGCTGCTTAGTCACATCCGAGAGTCTAATCTATTTGTACTGCATACTGCTTTTTTTCAAAGAAAAAAGAAAGAAAGAAGGGGGTCGATTTAGACTCCCTCCCTTTCACTGCATAGATGTGCTAGTGGGTACTATAAGCCCTATGTCCCACGCACCTAACCAGCTCGTGTGGTTCACCGATTCCACAAAAAACTCTCATTTGTTACAGGGGAGCATAGTGCGCTTTAGGAGCCGAGCGGGAAACGTCTAGTCTTTTGTCTTGATTTATTCACTAATTTGAAACTTAGAGTTTGTTTTCTTATTGATTCCAGGGGCGGCGGCATTCTTGAATGAAGTCCATCCGAACTGAATTAGCACTTCTCAGATCAGGCTAGGGCCTATCCAGCTGAGTTGGGCGCTGGGGCCCTGGATGCGCTAGCGTCTCATAGGGGAGTGGTTGCCCAGTTTCTTGGCCTAATATCCTACACCTCACGTTCATGATATCTACATTTAACTGTTCCCTCGAGACAAGGTTGAAGCATGCCTAATGTGCTTCTTTCATGCTCTGGTCCCTGACGTCTTCCAGTGGTCTTCTAGCATTAAAAGAAGTCGTGTCTCTCCCGGACATCTGCAACGTCCTCTCACACTTTTTATTTTAAATATAGAACAAACTGAAGGAAAAGACTGATCTACAACATCCTCTATAGTGGGTAGACATAGCAGGGCCATCTGAAAGTATATAGGAAAAAAGCTGGTGAAAAAAAATAATTACACTAAGTTCTCAATTCCATGGAATATGTAGTGAGTTTGAATTGACCTAGTAAGCTAGAAGGTTCCTTTTGCTACCGTTCTAAGGTTCAACCAACCGTTTATTTGCTTTAACAAGATTTCACTAAAGTGAACCCGAGGCGAAGCTAGTGAAACCTGAGCGTAGGTATGTCACGTTAAGTGAAGAACCTCTGCTCATGACCTACCAAGCGTTAAGCGTACGTACATGAATATACTTTCAGACGTAGCTTCAGATGGTGTTCATTCTAGTGCCTATTCAACTCATTATGAAAATAAATTTGCAGTATAGGGAGGTGGGTTTAAAAATGAAAGGATGAAAAAAGATCAACGCGCGTCAAAGACTGATGAAGCATTGGAGGGATCTGCTTCAACCAGAATCGTTACCTGACTAACTGCTCATTCTGTCTTTACCTCATTCGTCGAAACCCTGGACCTTTACGGAAGAGTTCATAAGTTTAAGAACTCTATCTTTTAAATGAAATGAGCCCCCATTAGATGGATAACTAAAGGACTAGGAAATATGGTTCGAAGAATCTCGATAGTAGTTCGTCAACAATTCTTTGCGGAATTGGATTTTTTATAGTGGAAATACCATAAAAAAAGGGCTAAAGAAACCAGTCCATGACTTAACATTGGTAGAATGCTACCTCCAATTCCATGTATGTTCGATAGAGCCAAATATTCCCCCCACTGATCGGAGTATGCCAATTACCCCCGAACTGTACAAGATAGTTACCACCTATCATACAGCTTTCTAACTTCACCTATTTTTTTGGTCATTCCACTCGATCTATCTATGGTAGTATAACACATCTGTAACCCTCCGAAATGATTATAAACCAAGAATGTGGTAATAGTGAGAGAGGAAAGGGTGAGCTCCTAATACTGGCGGTACTCGTGTCTGAGGTCTTCCTGGAATCAGAGAGGGAAGGCTGAGTCAGTTGTTTGAGGTAGATAAAGAACCTAATAGTTGATTAGGTATGACCAGAACCCTCTTTTTTGAAAGAAGACTTTTGAGATGATCGGCACTTCAAGGTGTTTTATATTGTATCGATCGCCCTCAGTGAAATACATAGGGTTTTTTCCCTAGATTGTGACAACTTTATTAGTCAATGGGGAGATCAACTAAACTGTTCATTATGTCTTTACCACAATGTCGAACTCTGAGAGTCAAATCTGCCACCTTGCTGTACGGCATGTGAAGGCTGGCTTTTTAGAAAGAGAAACGGGTCCATCCTTACAATTATCATGGTCGTATAGTTCAACATATAGTGGTGTAGGTGTTACGATGCCCATGTAAGAGCACAAAAGCTTTTTTCTAGAACCGTATACATTGTCTGTCTCATAATCAGTGAACTTCTTACTGAGATAGTATATGGCTCTTTCTTTCCTACCCCTTTCATCTTGCTGACCAAGGACCGAACTCATGGATGATTTCATTATTGACGGATACATCCGGAGAGGTTGACCAGGCGTTTTCGGTACCAGGATGGGAGGATTGAATACATATTTATCCACTGTGTCAAACGCCTTTTGACAATCCTTATTCCTTGTGTCTATCTTTTTCTGAAAAAGGCGGGATCTTCTTTCAGAGTAGTTTAAAGATCGACTCACAGATGGGTGTGAGCTGGGCAATGAACCTGATGATGTATTGTAGCCTGCCCCAACTCAGATTTCTTTATCTGTCTTTAGTACCAGCATGTCGATAATTGCTTTAGCTTTTGTCGACTTCGATTTATCTGTTGCTGGCAATGAACCCGAGTAGCTTACCTGACGAAACACCAAACCTATCTTCTTTCCCTCTCACGAGAACTTACTATACAGCGGAATTTGTTCAACCGAAATTTCCAACAGCCGTTTTCCTTAATGGCTAACATCTCTACGAAGCATTGGATTTCATGGAACAAGCGCAAAAAGCATTGAATTTCATGGAAACTAATATCTTCTCCAAAAAGAGAAGGGGGTCTTAATGTTAGAGCTTTTCAAGATGGATCTAAATATTTCAAGATGACGAGATGGGTTGAAAACTGCTCAATTTAAATAGTTTTTGGACTCCATTCTTAAAAAAATATCTCAAACAAAAGGCTTTGTGGCCGGTTCCAGAACAGGCGCAAGAAACATTAGATTTAATGGAAACTAAGATCTTCTCCAAAAAGGGAAATGGGTCTTGACATTAGAACTTTTCAAGATGGATCTAAAGCTTTCAAGATGAAGATGGGCTGGAAACTGCTCAATTCAAACAGTCTTGGGACTCCATTCTTAAAAAAAATATCTCAAACAAAAGCCTCTGTGGCTGGCCTCTCCTTCTTAAAATTCTTCAAAGCTTTGGTCTGAAATAATTGCCAATGCTAAGCTTCTAACTGATAATTCTCATTGGCTTATTAGAGATTGAATTGAAACTCACTTTTGGACAGATAACTGGTTGTAGGATAAGCCATTAATAGAATATGCTACAACAAATCCTCTTTGCTTTCATAAAATGGAATAATTACTGGATAGCAATGGGAACTGGAACTTAAAACCTCTTATTGGTCCCATCTAATAGTCACAGCTCAAATAAAAAGAAAGAGGAAGACATACATAAAGCCATGAAAGCCTTCCATTCACGATTCTCTTTATAGAAGCACTTTGTTCACTCCATTTGAACGAACCAAAGGACACAACCACAAGAAGAAGTGTACTGCCCTCGATCAAACTAGAAATTTCATAAGAGAAGAAATATCGTTGCGTAGAAAAGAAAGGTAGCTTGCTTACTTAGTGCTTGTGCTAAGGACAAAGAGTTTTGATTCTCGTTGTTAGGTATTTTGACCTAGGAAAGAGCTGCACTGATTGGATATTCATCTTAATGGTATTCTGCTACCCTCTTCTTAAAGGGAAGAGCTACTTCTATTACCAGGGCTTAAAAGAGCCTTCTTAATGACATTTTTGCCCTCCCTAAGCCAGCCTTCTCTCATCTCGTTGACAACCCTTCTACGTAACATCTGTCTTCTCATAGACAACCACTACGGGATAAGAGAGATCCTTCTTTGCTATCCCACCAAGAGAAGAAGACTGAAAAGATCAACCGGTGTACGAGTAAGGGAATCGATGAAAGCAAGAGGGAAAGGTTCTTTTCTAATCCAAGATGAGCATTGGCGGATTCTGGAGTGCCTGTCAAGTGCGTCCGAGAATGAATCTTAAAAACTCTTCGATGACATCTTCCTTTGAGTGCGCAATTCCTTAACTGTGCCTCCTTGGTACCAAGCTCTTTGATGACCTTTCTTTATACATTAACACTAAAAGGTAGTGAGTGGAGTCAGGAACAAAGCGATCCTCAACATCTGAAAGTAGCCTTGTTCGGTCTCATGTTGATGTGGTGACTCACCTACAACATAAGTTTTTCAAACCTAGGTGAATTCATTGGACGAAGGAAAAAAGAAAGATATAGAATAAGACAGTTTTTAGGCGTTCAAAGAATGACACGATCATCTAGCCTTGGTCCTCTCATCATCTGATTCCTAAAAGGCAGAACTGAAGAACGCACTGTTTGGGACTGCGCACGACCCTTCTTTTTTCTTTAGAATATCTTATTTTTTGGATGTTGATTGAGCATTTTGTTGAGTGGAAAAATCGTGAATTAGCGTAGAAGATAGAGTTTTGATAGATCTGTGCTTTAGAAGGGGTTTTCGGCCCGAGCTGTATTAGGTAAAAACTCGTCTCACATATGGTTCAGAGGCCAAGCCCCACCCTAGCTGTAATAGTGCGGCGTAGTTCAAACCCCCATATTGCTATCAATGTCTTCATGTCGCACCACCTCTTAACATTACACTAAATCCCCAATATTTTGCTTGTTGTGCAGTGACAGTACCAATATCGGTATGTGGTTGGATCATCGGCCCTAGTGATGGCTCCCCTTACTAGTAAAAGTAACTGGAAGGGATGTTATTGGTGCTATCGGTACTATTCTCGTTATCATTGGTAGATATACCTCTTTTTCTATTAGCGGGGGTCCATTTCTCTATTGTAGTTGGTATCTGCTTCTGGATATGCTTCTGCTTTTACTGATGTTTATGGATTCCTTGCTAGATCGAACCCTAAAATGGATAGATTTGGAGGATCATTCAAACCCAACCCCCTACTCTTGCATTTTCTTTCTGTAACCTTTTTTCTTTCAAAGATAATAACGTATTCTCAAACCACCTAGTCTTGAAAAATGGGCATATTATATTAAGAAGGCCACTAGACTTATTGACTTCTTCTTTCTTGTGAATTACCTTCGATTCTAAGCCCTTATCCTGCTAACTCTTTGAAAGAGAGTCACCCTCTTCCAGACCCTCATATTAGAGAGAACATAATTTTCTCATCCTAAAGGAAACATGAATGGGAAGAGGGCGTCTGAGCTACCCGTGACTTTGAATTTGCATATGATGAATGAGTGGAAAGATCTTTATAGAAGTCCCTACTTGATCCAACCAAAGAGTTAGTATCTAAAAAGTATAGAATCTTATTTTTCACATACACTAGGAGAAAAGGTTATGATAGCAAGCCCCTCCTTGGCTGGAGAGCCTCCAGGACAAGAGGGCGGTGATTAACCATCCACTCTCGAGATTCATATTGATCAATCGATCTCCACATCTTGCCAATTCACTAAGTAGACTCACTCTACTGAGGGAAAACAAAGACTGGAACTCCTCCAGCCAAAATCCAGGGACCTACTTCTCATTCTCAGAGTTAGCAGGTATGAAATAGATGCTTATATACGCTTAGTAAAATATTGGCTTTCATTCATTAGGCCAGCATGAAACTAAGAAAGAGACATGTGCCTAAAGCGGCATGCAAGCAAACTGTGTATGCTAAGAGAAAATGAGAGATGTTCAAAATGACTACCACAAGAAAGTTAAGCACTATATTTTTAATATGTCTCGTGGTCTGGAAATATCTGTGGAGGTGGATACTGAAACCCTCTGCGGCTGAGTGGAGGAGATAAAGGAGAACCCTAATCTCCTAAAATCCCTCATTAGGGAGTCTTCCGCTTTCTATCATAACAAAGCCAAGAATAATGGCTGGCATATAAGTCTGTCGCATGCAACGAGATGCTGCTGCTGGATGTCACGGTTCTGGGGTGCCATGATCCTTTTTTTTCTCTGGGGCACTGCCTTCCTTCATCTTTTAGAAGTAGGGGCTTCATCAATCATCGCTCAGTGATCTATTTATTACCGTCAATAGTGCTTCACTTGCCTGCCGTTAACTCCTATTTACCTTCCTTTTGGAGAGTGCTTTACTCAGAAGTAATATACTGATTAGATTAAAGGGAGGAGATATCTTTCATAAAATTCAATCGCAATTATTTATGAAATTTAAAGAAGATTGTACCAATGAAAGAGATAGAAGAGTGCTATGACAGAGCTCAACAAAGGAAGGAGCTTGCAAACTTAAGCAAGGGATACCATTTAGCAAGAATGAAAAGGGCAGGGCGAAGGAAGATGGGGCTTTAAGAGATTAGGACTCCAGCGAGAAAAAAGAGTCACTCATTGAATCGGTGGATCACACACTTGTTGGAGATAGGGACACGCTTGCAAGATACGGACGGTGAAGCCAAAGCAGGAGATAGAATATGCTTTTGTTGGATGTCGCTTAGTTTATATGTCCATCTTTTCCCTTAAACCACAGTTTTTTCTCCCTCAAATAAGTGGAAATACATACACCATCACCTTTAACAGGATTGCTAGTTGGCCCCCTTTTAGCGAGATCCATTTTAAACATGAGTAGGAGACTAAGGGTTGAGGATGGTTAGTCGTAGAGAAGTTGAGTTTCATGGAAACTAAGATATTCTCCAAAAAGGGAATGGGGTCTTGACGTTAGAACTTTTTAAGATGGATCTAAAGCTTGCAAGATGAAGATGGGTTGAAAACTGCTCAATTCAAACAGTCTTTGGACTCCATTCTTAAAAAAACATATCTCAAACAAATGCCTATGTGGTTGGCCTCTCCGACCTGGAGAGCGTGTAAGGGTGAATTCCAATATTGTTAGGACCCTCCTATCTTGTCACTAATGTGAGTAGGTTAAACAGAAGGGTGGGTTGGTTATATACTCTTATGCGCATTCCTTATTCAAACCTTTCAGTATGTATTTCCCCCAGGTCAGTATTTAAAGTAGTTTCGGAGGATGAAATTATAAACCAAGAATGTGGTAATAGTCAGGGAGAAAATAGGGGAAAGGGAGAGATCCCGATACTAACGGTAGTCATGCCTGAGGTGCTTTTCTAACATCTTTGAGTTAATGTTATGAGCCAACCTTTTCTGATCCTAGTTCATAGTATAAGCTATTGGATGACTCCGCAAACGCTTCCAAAGGCGAGAGTCAGCTCAAACGTTAAATACAAAATGAACAGTTGGGGCAACGATTCTGAGGTCGAGCAGTCTCAATTTAACTACATGAAAATGATCCACATCACAGCCAATTCACTTTGCGCACGGGAAGGCAACGAAGTTTAGTTCATGAGTCTGCGACGGAGTGGAGAAACCGCGACACAAAGTTCCTCACCTTAGCTAGATCTGGTTGGTGCCACCTAACAGTAGGTAACCGATGGATGTGTGACGTTTGGAGTTGTTGTTCTTGCTCCTGTAGAGGAAACTGTACATTAAGCCCTGTATAGCGAGACAAAGAAAAGAAATGGTACCCCTTACTATTTATAAAATGACTAGACGTACCTTGTTGAATGGAGGAGTATGAGGAAGGTCGGCTTTCTATATGAAGATTCAAACAAAAATCAAGGGCTATTTCCATCAGTCGGCCGGTGAGAGCGAGAAGTTTAGGATATGTTTGGTGTTTCTTCCATCAATCATCTGGATCTACGCCGTATATCAACATATTATGGTTTCAAGGGTCATCCATTATGAAAATACTTTCCTCTGATTGGATATGTGGAAGTACGCTATGATGACCAGAGAAACGTGTGGTTTTTTAACCCATTGAGATGACCCCAAGAATTTTGCTAATTCGATACAACGCGCAAAACCTTACCCTTGATGGAATATCCTTATTTCATTCATCCAATGGTTAAAGAAATATATACATTAGAACTCTCATTATTTATTGCACTTTTCTTCTTGTTATTGTGTCCTCAAACTTCTTGGGGGGGGGGGGTGACAGTCGAACTTCAGTATTGGACTAAGTCTAAAAAAAGAGCCACTTAGGCATTACATAGGAGCTTCACTTTCTGCTTCGGTTGGCGTGTTGCAGTAATGAAGAAAAGAATGAGATTGGTTCGGTCTTCACTCTTTGGGTGAGTTCATTTGGGTATCAAAATTTTAGTTATTGCCATCTCTTGCTTGGCAGCAGTGGGCTTGGTAGTATTATAGGTGGGTCCTCGGGTAGTTTTTTCAGGATGTAGGGATCATTGTCTCATTGTGGTACCCCAAAATATTCTATGCCCACACTGAATAGTTTTAAAGCGGCATACCGAAAAAAAGTAGATTCCCTTTTGTGAACAAGAGCCCATCCTTGATCCAAGCCGAGTTTTACATTCCTTATCCTACTAAGAGCTTCTCTTTATTGCTCATTCAAGCACTTGAGTGCCTCTTTGAAGCTCTAAGCGTGAAGTCCTTTGTAAAAAAAACTTGTGCACATGTGGTTTATATATCTTATTTAGAGCCTTCGTATTTCTTTGAGATCACTAGGTTCAAGTAGTACTAAAAAAGGTGCTAACGGTAGTAGGACTCCTGCGGGTAATGGGAAGCTTAAAAAATGAAAGAAGAAAGACTTGTTGGGAGAGAAAGATGTTATATAAAAGGTGATTTTCAAGCCTGAGTTGAATTAAAGGGGCCTGCCTCACCTCTCCTCTTCCCCACTAACTTCTGCTGGGGAATCAGAACATTTTATTAAAAGCAAGGGCTATGGGTGAGGGATGGTTCGACAACAGCCTAGAGTGCTCCTTGTTCAAAGTCCAATATTCAAAGTCACAAAAATGGAACGGGTGGAAAGTTTCAATCACCATTCATTTATTAAGAAATCCTTGACTAATCTTGCTACGCTACGTAAAAGAAATCCATTCTTTTTTAGTAATATATTAGTAATATATATGAATAGAAAGATGGATCCATCCATCGTTCTATCCGATTTTTCTTTTGATATCCAAAAAAGAATCGATTTCATTCAACTCATGAGAAATTCTCTTTCCTTTGTTTATGCTAATCGATTAAGTAGTCATAGGAGTCACATTAAAGCTCCTATGGGGGCTTCTTGCTACTGCCCTGCCATAAGAGCAATAAGCCAGTCACATGCAAACAAGGGAGATGATTGGGTATCTTTAATTTCGTGGATCAGATATATATATATATATATTTTAATTTTAAGAAATGTGTATGTGTTTTTAAAATGAAACTTCTAAATAATATATTATTACAGATAACTCATTCAAATATTGAAAACTAGCATTATCCGAATTTTTTATTTGCGTAGAATGGATCCATCATATAAAATGGTTAAAGCAATAAAAAGAAAACGTCTACTTGTTAGACCTTGGAGTGAGACGAGCCTGCAACGGATTTTTCATCACAGCAGTGAATTCAAATTCCTCCTTCTCAGAAAGATCAACTCCATCTCCATCCCCGGCTTTCCATTCAAAACTCCAAACCAAATTGGCCACAAAATACTCCAAATGAAGAATCGCCAAACAATACCCAGGACACATCCTCCTCCCAACCCCGAACGGCATCATCTTAATCTCCTTAGTCCCTGTCAAATCAAACAGCTCCTTCCCATTTTCATTCCCACTCAAGAATCTTTCCGGCTTGAACTCCATTGGATCTTCCCATACCTTCGGGTCCCTCCCCATCTCCGCTGCCAAGAAATTCACAAAGCTGTTCTTCGGAATCAAATGCCCATTGAAATCCACATCTTCTGTTACAGCATGCGGCAGTAGGAAGTGCGCAGGTGAGTGCCTTCTTAATCCTTCGAGAATTACTGCTTTTAGGTATGGAATTTTCCCTAATTCTTCTTCTTTTACCTCTTCCTCTGTTTTTCCCACGACTGATTTGATCTCTTCGTACAGCTTCTGCTGAACATTAGGGTTTTTCACCAGATTTGCTAGAATCCACTGCAACGCAGTAGATGTGGTATTGGATCCTGCATCGAGAAATTCGGAGCAGAGACTTACAATTTCCTTGTCTTCGAGATTTCTTTTCTCACTGGTAAGGTGTAAATCAAGCAGAGTGTCGACGTATGAGATTGTGAATTCGGTTTTCTCATCTAAGTTTTGGCTTGATTTGGTTAATCGTTCATCCTTCATATTTTTTCGGGCTTCGATCAATGGAATCAACAAGTTCTCATTGTTCTTGTACAAACGGAAGAATTCGTCCCAGCGTTTGCGTAGAACTATCTTTGTCAATTGCGGCCAGAAGTTGAGAACGTTGAATGGAGTTAAGCTCGTTAGTAATTCATGCTGAACTTTTTCGATTTCGTTCACCTGATCTTCCCTGAGCTTATCGCCGAAGCACATCAGTGCGAGCAGGCGGTACATGGCGTACTTTAAATGGTCGAAGACTTGGACCGGCGACTCCGCCGTCTCCGACTGGAGCCGGTTTTTCAGAATCCCCAAAACCCACTTTCGCGCATGCGCGTAGGACTTGACTCGTGAAGGATTAAGAATCTCGGAGGTGAGGTTTCGGCGGAGGAGACGCCATGTGGGGCCGTAGGCGGCGGAGCTGACGTTATGTTGGTTGCAATTGAGAATATTGTCGACGGCAAAACCAGGCGGACGTTCAGCGAACACGGCACCATTTTGGATGAGGGCTTGGTGAGCCAGAAAACGATCAGAGACGAAAATGAGTGGCCGAGTGCCGAGGCGGAGGGTGATGACTGGGCCGTACTTGGCATGAACGATACGAAGAAAGGCTTTGAGGTCAGAGAAAGGTCTGAGGATCCATAATAGGTCAGTGATGATGGGAATGTAAATAGGACCAGGAGGGAGTTTGGGAGAAGTAGCTTTGGTAGGAGAAAAGAAGAGACTGAGAATGAATTGATAAAGAACGAGAGAGATTGAAAGGGAGAAGATGATGAAGATAAGAAGATGCATGTTTATGGCTGAGCTGAGAGGATGAGTGATGAGTTAGTACGAATTGTCAGTTGGAAACTTTGATTTTTAAAAGGGAATGATGAATCGTTGAAAGGGTTTAAATGCAACCTACCTATAAACTTTATTCTAGAACTAAGATGAGCAATTCACTTGGATACTACTATAGCACTGCCTGCACGGTGGACTAGAGTGGCTTGCCTTGAAAAATTAGGCAGACTGTTTGGTTAAGATGTTTAATGCATTTAAGTTTTTTTTGGTCAAAATTACATCATAAATTTCATTATTTTATGTGTTCTCTTACTTAAGAGAGGGTTATGATTTCATGCTTAGTGTTTCAGTCATTTTAATCTTTAGCCATTTTGTGGACACTTAAAATATCCCTTATTTGTAACAATTATTTGTAAGAATTTTAATAAGAATAACAAACGTCAATTTAGTAAATCACCAGTTATAGAAATACATTTGTTTCTTGTTGTAGAAATCTTTACACTTAAAATCACATCTAGGACTGGCCATTACTCGAGTGATAGACCAGTAGCCCAATGTAGACACCTTAAGGACGGCCACTTGCTTGAAAAGCCAGCCTACCATAACTTAATACTGGTAGAGATAAGTGGGTGATATTAGATCTCAACATTTCATAGAGATCTAGACTAATGAGATCAAATATAAAAATGTGAATAATATTTTTTTATTTTTTATTTCTCTTCAAATAAAATTTCACGCGATCTGAATCGTTTAAATCTAACAGACGGTCCATGATCATAGAACTGTCTCATTTGCACGTGGTTTCCAATACTAGAGAATCCCAATTAGTGTTATTAAAAAAAGAATAAAATAATATTTTTAATTCTGGTTGGGTCAATTTGCCTATTCACTGAATATTCTATTAAAGGATGAGGTTTGTCTATCGTTTAACTCAAAGGTAGATATAACAATTTGTTAATCTTAGACTATCCGATCAGATCTGAACGATCCAAAATGTTAGGAGAAAAGACAAATAATTTTTACTTTTTTAAGCTTTTAACATATTCTCCCAATTGTCCAAATCTTTTTGGATGGCTAGGATTGAACTACCCCTCGACAGTTAGTGTCCAACTGTCGAGAATCTACAACCTCTATTGACAACATCACACGATATACTCAATATCGACACAACTATCTAATTCGAATCATGACACCCAAATCTAAATTTAACACACGAAAATCATATCTTGAAAATCACAATTAGCTTAGACAAAAATCACAACTAGTCTCGAATTTGGGCACCACACTAGCTTGAAAGTTGAAACTGTATTCAACACGGGCAAAATTATCTGACTAACCTCTCAATATCATGGGGTATATTCTCCATGAATGGAGCTCTATCTCACATCTTAAGACTACCATACATCTCTTAGAGCATAGTCTCCTCATCTCGATATGCTTCTTTTAGGATAGAGTCACCTCTCACTATTCGTCGAAATAGAGATTCCACCAAACCCTAACTAAAGCTTCTTATTTATAATCTCTCAAAATGCTCATCATTTTCTTATCCAAACACAATATCACTATAATACATTTTCACAAATTAAGAAACTAAATCTCTAAGGAATTTGAATAATATTTTCGAACAATAGGGAACCCTAGCCGTATACAGCATATAAAGAAGAAAGGGATAAAGTCTTTTAGTAGTAGTTATACATGCAAAGCCTAGAGGAAGTAATTGTAAAAGATTTTTTCTGCTGATCAAGGATCAAAATGAAAAATATTGATAAAAGTTGATTTATATAAATATTAATGAGAGAGAAAGAGAGGGAGAGAGAGGGGGGAGAGAGTTTAAGAATAAGAGAGTGTAAGGAGTGAATGCTCTGAGTTCTAATTACTTGGGTTGTATTGAATACATGTGTTTCATTTAACATACTGCCATTTATATAGGCTTCCTAATACATGAACTGATTAGAATAATAATAAAAGGGAGGGGACGCTTCTGCCAGGCATGACCCTCATTCCCTTCCTTATTTATCATTTCTATCAGTTTCATTCAGCCACCAATCACTCATAGTCACTTGGCGGTTTCTTATGGTCCGAACCGATCAGTCATTGCCACTTGGTGGCCTGCCATCCGGTCTCGTCTGAGTCATTTAGCTACCTAATCAATCATGCCACTTGACTGTCCTTTCGAACCCTTTTAGTCTGTTCCCGTTCTTGGACGGTTCAGTGAGTATCTTACCCGTTCAGGATAGTTCTCCGAGTCTCTGGTTCCTATTTTCGTTCTAGAGGTGTGGGTCCCTCATTAGTCGGTTCTTGTTAACTTGTCACCTTTTTCCCGTTTTGATGATTTTCCTCGTTCTGATGCTCTTCCTGTTCTTGAGGTGCTGGTCCTTGTTCTGATGATCTTTCACGTTCTGATGTTTTCCATCGTTCTGATGCTCTTCCCCCGTTCTTGAGGTGCTTGTCCATGTTCTAGTGCTCTTTCATGCTCTGATGTTTTCCCCGTTCTGATGCTTATCCCCATTTCTGATGCTTTTCCCATTCTTGAGGTGTTGGTCCCTCCCATTTGCTTAAGGGTGTCTCATGACGTCAATCTTCTTCCTCGATTCTGATTTTCTGTGACTTTTCGTGAGCCATTTGGTTGGCCCACCTTGTCAACATGGCAGTGAATGTTTTTTACCTGTTTATTTTCCCTCATTGCTCTTCGGTGATGCTCGTCAAAGTGCAATGAATGTTCCGAGCACGTGTCTAGTTGTAGGGGGAGTGGTTATATTTGGTTCATCTTTACATGTTTGTCACTTCTTTTATCCTGCAAAACATTAATTGTTGCACAAGAAAAGTCATTTATTTCTAATAATAAAATAGCATACCATCATTAACTCATTTCTGAGGTTACTGATACGTTCCTTTTTCATTCCCCATACGCGTCGGTTCATTTACCATTTTTGCATAGTGCGTATTTTTGGGCCTTTAGTTTCCTTTTCTCCAGATGTCACGTTGCCATTGGTTTGCCTGTTTAGGGAGACCGAATGTAATCATTTGTTACATCTCTTCCCATGTGCCCGTCGTTTGCCCCTCCCCTTTTTAGAACTAGTGTCTTTTCATATTCAAATTTATTAAACGCTTTAAACTCAATTTTGGCATCCATAGCTTATATCACATAGTGATTTCCCTCATTTTTTCTTTTTACGCTCATCCATACCTTTGTAAGTCTCCTTTCTTCCCTTCTTCGTCTTCGTTGTTTCTTTACTTATTGATTTTTTTGCTTCATTTTTCTTTCTCTGGTAGTAATGGAGGTAGCTCATCGCGCGAGTAAGAAGCGGGGAGGGCTAGTCACTGACCTCCCCAGTGGGGATAAAGGCTGGGGGGAGGGTACTCTGCTCGTAGGTGGAAACTGTGGTGGCGACGATCGTTGGGTCATTCCCCGGATCTGATGAGATTTTAATAAGTAACTGGAGCTTCTCACTCTTCTTTATTTTTTCGCTTCTACTTAACTTTGTTGTTTTAATGTTGCTTTTTATTTTTGGAATACTAACCTATTTTTTGTTTTGTTCAGACCAAAATCTGAACAATAGTTCCTTTACTCTGAAAGAAGTAGCTGCACGACTCTGTGCTGCCTATAATTGTCCAGAATGGGACTGGAGAGATCTTCTCAACCCAAGGAAAGAGATCGAAGTCGTGGTCGCACCCGTTCCAGTTGCTGAAACCGTTGCTCTCTCATCCTCTATAGTAGAAGTTCCTTGGGGCATCCCCATTGTGATCATTGCTCTTACTTTTCATCATGAGTTCTTTTGCGTCTTTGGAATCAAAGCGAGAAGGAGATGAGTTTGCTCAAGAAGAAAGAGAACGCGAGGCTCAACAGGAAGCTGCACAGAAGGAGGCAGGAGAACATAACGCAGTTTTCCATTTTGTGTATAACATGATCGAGATGTCGAAGTGCCTTAAGAGTAACTTGTGGGGGATACCTGGCGAGAGCAAGCGCCAAAAAATGGGGAACGTCAGCTTGTCAGGCACTGTCTCAGGGGATGTCACTCCCCCTTGTTCCTGATCTCCCTGTCCCTGTTGCTAAGGTTTCTTCTATTCTGGGGAGGACTGTCGCGCCTCCTCCCTCGCATGCTAAGAAGTCAACCTATTCTTTCTCCGGTTCTCCCGTGTCTATTTGAGAAGACGGATGTCTAGAGGTGGCGGCGATACCCTGCGGTTCCACCGGTTCCCTCTAATGTCAGCTTCTTGAAGGACCCCCATTCTTCACATATGGTCACGAAGGGGATCATGTTTGACGTGGACACTTATGTACTCCGCTAGATGTCCATTCATGATAAGGTTATCGGCCTGAGTCATTCTTTGATGCTGGTACTTCCGTTTCTTTTTGCCTTTTTACATCCTTAGTTTTTATATGTAACTTCCTTACCAATTTTACTAACACTTTTTGAACAGGCCGTGACTTACCACAACAAGCTTCAGGCACAGGGACAGGGAGATCAGGAATTTACTTAAATTCCTTACCAATTTTACTAACACTTGTTGTTTTAATGTTGCTTAGTGAATTCTGCAAGCAATTAAAAGGCCCTTTTTCATAGTTTTCATGGTTAACTTTTCAGAAATTTAAGTAAAAATTATCAACTAGTTTGATGCCTAGTTCTTTTAAATACTTGGAAATACAATTTCAGGGAACGCCTAGTCAAGGGTATGTTTACGCATTTTTACTTTCTATCCTTAAGGCTGGAATCCCCTTCTGTTTGTTGCAAGCGGGCCTGTTGGAGTGGCATGCTTCCATTATTTTTCCTCATTTGGTATTTTTCCTTTTGAGAATAAGGCTTATGGGGTGCCCCTCACAAAGAATTTTTACGCTCCTAGTTTCGTCTGGGAGTAGGATTTATGAACTTCCCCTCCCAAAGATTTTTTATGTCCTTAGTTCCTTCTAAGAGTATGACTTATGAACTGTTCATCACAATGACTTTTTATGCCTTTAATTTCTTCTAAGAGTAAGACTTATGAATTACCCCTTCAAAGAACTTTTTATGCCCCTAATTCTATTTAGTAATGATTCAGCTGAGGAGAGAAAATTGACGCCACTATTTTCACATGGAAAACCCTTGCGCGAATAACCACAGGAATGATGTCTCATTATAATGGATATTTTTAATTATATACACAAAATGTTTTTTCAAATGAATTATGTTTCCAAGTGATAATAGTTGCTTTCTCCTATTTTGCTGATGTTGTATGGTCCTTCACATGTTAGCCCGAGCTTCCCTTCCATTTGAATGATTTTTATGAGAACTAGATCTCCTGATTGGAATTCTGTTTTCCTTACCTTCTTCTAGAAATAACATCTCATTTTCTGATTGTAATGGGCCATTCTGATCAGTGTCGCTTCTCTTCTTCCCTCTAATTCATCAAGACCGTTTCTTAGGAGTTCTTCATTTTATTGTTCATTTAGCTCGAATCTGATGGTGAGGCTTGCAATTTCTACGGGAATTATTGCTTCTGCTTTGTATGCTAATGCAAACGAGGTTTCTCCCATTGTCTCTCTCGGGGTTGTTCTGTATGCCCATAAGATTGCGGTAACTCTTCCACTCATTTTCCTTTGGCATATTCCAGCCGCTTCTTCAGGTTATCAAGTATGCACTGGTTTGATAATTTTGCTTACCCGTTCCTCTGCGGGTAGTAAGGTGTGGAGAAGCGATTCGTGATTTTTAGATCTTCATAAAATGTTCTTACTAAATTCTCAGTGAGCTAAAGTCTGTTTTCAGATACCAATATCTGTGGGATCCCGTACTTGCACACCAAGTTTTTTATAGGAACCCCCTTACTTCTTCCTCACGAATTCCGGAAAAGGCTTCAGCCTCGATCCACTTAGAAAAAATAATCCGTTGCTACCAATAAAAAATACTTTTAGGTAGGTTCCATGGGGAGTGACCCAACAATGTCCAGTGCCCACTGCATGAACGACCAAGGACTAACCACGGTTTTGAGTTCTTTGGGGGCCATTTTTACTACGAGTGCAAAACGCTAACACTTGTCACACATTTTCACATACTGTTGGTATCTTGATGCATTCCCGTCTAGACTGGTGGAGAATATTCTGCACATCAACTTTTCATTGTGCTGATATAGCGTCATGTCTTGTCTGAATCGTCAAATATGGTATTCGGGATCAGTCTTTCCTTCATAGCATTTACATCTGGGAGCAACGAATTTTTTGGGTACGGGCGCTGCTAGGACTTCTCGGCTTAATGGTGCCCAGATAAGAGATTCGAGGTCATTTTTTCCGTACTCATGAGATTCCTTATTTCCATCATCTTTTGGTCGGACAATTCTTCTATTGCTTCCTTATTTTCTTTGACACGATTCGAGGTGGGTCTCTTGAGTTTTTCTCTCAACTCTAATGAAAGCACGAAAATGTAAAGGATTTTTTCGGCTAATTAGGGATCAATGGGAAAAGTATTGATAAAAGTTTACTTATATGAATATTAATGAGGGAGAGAGATGGACAGAGTTTAAGAATGCTTTGAGTTCTATTTACTTAGGTTGTTTTTAATATGTTGTGTTTCATTTAACACACTGGCTTTTATATAGGTTTTCTAATTTACATGAACTGATTAGAATAATAATAAAGGCGAAGGGACGTTTCTGCCAGGCATGGCCCTCCTTCCCTTCTTTATTTATCATTTTCATCTGTTTCATTCAGTCATCAATCAGTCACAGTCACTTGACGATTTCTTATGGTTCAAGCCGGTCAGTCGTGACCACTTGGTGGCCTGCCATCCTGTCTCGTCTGAGTCATGCCACTTGACTGTCCTTCTGAACCTTTTTTGTCTATTTCCGTTCTTGCATAGTTCAACGAGTGCATTACCCGTTTAGGATAATTCTTTGAGTTTCAAGTTCCTATTTTCGTTCCAGATGCGTGGATCCCTCGTCAGTCGGTTCTTGTTAACTTGTCACCTTTTTCCCGTTTTGATGATTTTCCAAGTTCTGATGTTCTTCCCATTCTTAAGGTGTTGGTCTCTGTTCCGATGCTCTTTCCAGTTTTGATGATTTTTCCCGTTCTGATGCTCTTCCCATTCTTGAGGTGTTGGTCCTAGTTCTGATGCTCTTTCTCGTTCTGATGTTTTTTCCCGTTCTTGAGGTGCTGGTCCCTCCTGTATGCTTACGGGTGTCTCACGACGTCAATCTTTTTCCTCGATTCCATTTTTCTTCTACTTTCCGTGAGCCCTTTGGTTGGCTCACCTTGTCAACGTGATAGTGAATATTTTTTACCTGTTCAGTAATGAAAATACTATTGACGTAGAAAAAATGGAGCAAGAAGGAAGGAGAGATGATATATAAAAGACGTGAAACATCAATGTAATGAGAATTACATGAAGGAAATAGGTGGATAAAGATTCATGCACGTGTACAAAAATTATTTCAATTCTTAACAAAATAAAGTAGTAATTAACACAATAAAACGTGTTTATAAGTACTCTCATTGTATTTCCATTGCATTAACCTAATACTACCTAAAGCTTGGAGCTCTGCAAAGAGGTAACTTACTATATTTGTTTTGACGATAATCAGGATAGTTTTCGCTGGAATTCAAGGGTCCATGCCATTTTTGTGTACCTAACATAGATAATGAATGTACCTAACATGGGAATGAATGTTTGAACTGCAATCAAATTTTTAACGCAAGAAATAAATTGATAAATTAAATTGTGAGGATATTAATTGACAATAGGCTCAAACTATTGGAGTCAAATTTACAAAATTAAAATTACAAGAACCAACCAACAACTGGGCTAAACTTAAAACTAAAAATATTGAAGTTAACAGTGATTAAACTATAGTCATGTATGACAGAGTGATTTAAAGCTCATCCACTCGAGTTAGAATAATTAATCTCTGCGGCCTAACTTTAAATAAAAAAATGTGTGAAAGTTTGGGGTTCGGTATTGTTATTTATGACAATGAATTTATTATTATCTCATTTTTCATTCAATCCGTAAGATAGGTTGACATTAACTCCACCAATTTATCAGTTAGAAACACGATCAATTAAAGTTTAAATCACAATAAAAAAAAGGATGATTGTCATTTTGTGAAAACCCTTTGAATGATTCAAAGGATTCTCAATGACTTACACGAAATTTTTTATATATATACTGTGTTATGTTTGTATTTGTCAGATTCTTTCTTTAATTCAATTAGATGTTCATGAGTAGCATAACCTTAACACAGCATTTTCTTCAACTTTGGGTCAAGTTGGTTGTTTTATTTGGGTTAAAAGAGAAGATTCTGTGGGGAGGACAAGAATGGGAAAGAAAAAAGAAGAGGAATTTTGCTTTTTGATAAATGAAATCTTGAGCTGATGAAATTGAAGATTCTTTGGCAGAAGGAGGGAATGAAAATGTCTGTCCTCTAAATACAGATATTATAGTTTGATATTTTCAAATCATCTGATTAGATCTGAATCATCTAGATCATATTAAATTATTAAAAAATATAAAAAAAATTTATTAACATTTAATCTAAACCATCTAAATTTGACTCAGATTTAACTCCTTTATCTTATGTATGTTGCTAAAAGCTAAAACCATCGAGTCGTGCTAAAAGAATTGGGGTCAAATAATTGTATTTTAAGCTTTGACAAAAGAAAATTGTATTTTAAGGGTTGGTATATTCCTGTGTTTGGAGCTATACAGTAATAAAATATTCCCACTTTATTTTAAATAATGTGCTACTACAATTATCTTCAACAATCTGCTTATTTATTATTTTCTCTCATTAAATTATGACTTTCACTTTAATTAAAATATATAGATTTTGCTATTGTTGCTTTTCAAAATGCTATTAACACCTTTGACCAAAAAAGGAAGGGATCATTTACGTTTATGGAGTCATGAAGACAGTCTCTCGCCCCACTATTGGATGAACCATCGAAGTATATTTCCATAGAATTAGATTTTAGCATATACATCT
Source organism: Datisca glomerata (assembly GCA_003255025.1). Lineage (NCBI taxonomy): Eukaryota > Viridiplantae > Streptophyta > Magnoliopsida > Cucurbitales > Datiscaceae > Datisca > Datisca glomerata. The sequence continues at coordinate 262,639 of QANY01006755.1, forward strand.
TCATCGGGTAGATTGACTAGAACAAAAGATTGTCACGTTGTTAATAGATGAGATAAGAGATATTGATGTCATATCTCAATGATCTTATCAGTTCGACACAAATGTTGATGAAAAGTGGTCGGACACAAATTTTTTACTTTTTTTAGCTATTTCATCTTTAAGTGAATTATGATCTGAGTTGTTCATTTTTAACACGGATATCCTGATCTAACATAATCTTTTTTTATTCTAAGAACATGAGAGCATATGTATTCTAAGTCTTGAACTTGTTAGAAAGATATGTTGATTATGTTTGACAAGTGTGGGTAGAAGTACCAAGATTCAAATCTAAAATACTAAACAAAATGGTAGCGATACTTGAAATCGGAAATTTAGAGAACAAACTTAACCATATTGAAAGTGCGGAGACCAAATAGACATTTTTATTGTCCATTGATTGATATTGAAAAATCATAAGAATAAGAGGTGTTAATCTTTTATCATGACATCGAATCATCAAGTTATTCTTCTACAGGATCTCCCTTACAGTATCGTCATTGCAATGGTATTTATCCACCAAGTTTAGGATGCATTGGTGATACTAATTTATATCTAAACAGTTTTATTTACATTTGACCATTGAAACAAATGGATTAGTGTCATTAAATGGTCAAAACGTTTTGTTTTGGGACAAATTAAGCATATAATTATATTAGATGACGTTACTAACTTCCAGACGATCCCAAAAGAAAGGCTTCATATTATTGATCACCACGTATCAGCATTCCCACTCCCACGTCACACTCTTGCTCTGCATCTTCTTAGATATTTTAAAACCAAAAAAGAAAAGGCAAACACAGAAGAAAAAGTGCACTGAAAAACGTTCATCACCATCACCAACCTTGACGCTTAAATCCAACACCGAAAGGTCAGAAAATCCACTGTGAATTCCATAACCCGTTACTTTAAGCCCACATTATTTAATTCTTCCTCCATTGAGAACAACTATTGTCCGCGAACTGCGAACTTTGAGCTTCATAACTGTAAATTTTCAAGTTTTTTCGAATCTGAAATGGTAGCATCGGATGGCGGCAATCCGATCCGGAAGATACTGGGACTGGGGTATTGGGTACAGGGCTTCAGGTGTTTTCCATGGATGGCCGTTAATTTTTTCCTCAAAGACGGCCTCAATGTCGACCCTTCCACTCTCCAGCTCCTCCAGAGCTCTGCTAACCTTCCCATGGTCGCCAAGCCTCTCTACGGCGTCTTTTCCGATGCAGTTTACATCTACGGACAGCATCGTATTCCTTATATAGCTCTTGGAGGTAAAAAAAATTCATTAATAAGCTTGCTCGAGATATCGATTTTGGCATTTCGGTTCTTGCAGGATTTCTTTTGAATTCTCGTTAGTGGCAAAATAGTCATAATTCTGCCTTGTTCTTTTGCTTTCTATGCCAGTTAATTTGATTGTATATATATTTTATCGAGTAGTTTGTTGATTCCATGTTGAATCTTTATGTAATTGATTACTTTTTCCCCTTTTTAAGAAAATAATTTTATTAAGAAGAGAGTATATTAGATGCAGGCATGAAAAGCTTTTAATCCTCTTACTATGAATTAACGGAGGTAGAAGCACAGAAGCTGCTTTGAAAATTTCCTCGTATTTGTTAGGAAATCAGAATATACCAAAGGGTGTCCAGAATGTGGATTATTTATTCTAATCAAAACAGGCATTTTCTTTTTCTTCTATTTTTTTGCCATTGCCAATGATTGTAAAGCTTGTGTTTTGATATGGTAAGGAATAAGGATTAACATTTCTTCGGTTTGAGTGTTAAAGTGCCAGCATGAGAGAAGTGTGGTTGCTGTTAGGTTTTGGTAACTTTTACAATGATCTGAACTTAATATTTAGCTGATTTGCTAATGACTTATGAATGTGAACTGCGGAAATCATCCCTGTTGAGCCTTTGAAGTGATTGAACAAGGTTCTCTTACAAACCTGTGTTGCGTTATTCGTCCATGCATCAAATTCAGTTTTCTAAGTTCCACTTTACGCTATTCTGTGCAGCTTTCTTTCAAGCAGTGTCATGGCTAGTTATAGCAATCGTTTCTCCATCAAGTATTTCAGTTTTCACCATCAGCATATATCTTCTCCTCAGTAACCTAGGTGCTTCCATAGCCGAGGTAGCCAATGATGCAATTGTTGCAGAGACAGGGAAACAGCCCTCCTCCTCAAGTGAGCTCCAATCATTTGTTTGGATAGCTTCCTCTGCTGGTGGGGTCCTAGGAAACCTACTCGGAGGCATTTTCATCACTCGATTCTCTGCTCAGACGATGTTCCTCTTTACCGGTCTTCTACTTTCTCTCCAATTCTTTTTAACGATTACTGTTCGTGAAAGGTCTCTTAATCTTCCCAAGAGTCCATCAAACGTGGGGGTTAAGAAACAGCTTTTAGAGCTCGCAGACATATTAAGAAAACCCGAAATCGCTTACTCCATTACATGGTTTGCCACTTCATACGCCATTATACCCGTGCTGACTGGCACTATGTTCTTCTACCAAACCGAGTATTTGAAGATCGACTCATCAGTTCTGGGGATATCCAAGGTGTTTGGCCAAGCAGCTTTGCTTTTATGGAGTGTCGTCTATAACCGTTACCTAAAGTTGATCCCACCGAGGAAACTAATCACAGCAGTACAAGTCTTAATGGCAGTATTTATGATCTCCGACGTGTTGTTTGTAAAAGGAGCGTATCGGGAGATGGGGGTTCCAGATTCCATCTACGTCGTGTTTTTCTCAGGTCTACTGGAGGTACTGTTCTTCTTCAAGATCTTACCTTTTAGTATTCTTATAGCAGAGCTCTGCCCGGCAGGATGCGAGGGGTCTCTTATGGCATTTGTAATGTCTGCCATTGCGCTTGCATTCATAGTGAGCGGATACCTTGGTGTAGCGCTAGCGTCCTATCTTGGAGTGGCCGGAAATGATTTTTCCAGACTTCCGATTGGGCTCCTAATACAGGCAGTTTCCACACTGTTGCCTCTGTTATACTCATCATATATTCCTGACAATGGAACATCCAAAACCAGGAGAAAGGAAGAGATGAGGAAGCAGCAGTAGCCTTTCAGCTTCTGGTTTTTGTTTTCAGATATTATGTGATAATTATATTATAATGTAATTAAGCAAGAATATAGAGTTTTTGGTAAGGACTGTTCAGTATATTATGTATGTCTTGCGGACTTGTATGCAATACGAGTTTTGTTTTGTATTGTTTCCTTGGAAAGAAACTGACCATATGTTATGTGAAGGGAAAATTTCTTATGTTATCTTTTGAGCAATCCAATGGTTAAAATATGAATCTTGATTCCATTTTGAAGATTCTTCTTGTATTCTGCATCACGTTGTGAATCATGAACATTCATTGGACCTTTCTTTACACAGTAATTTTTGTGGTAATGTAATTATGTATTGATATTTTAATTAAGTTATAATAAGAAAGAACTTTATAATATTCCGTTTAACATGAATCTAACATTATTCAAAGTTGGATAATTAGAACTCAATAATATTCTGTTTTAAGTTATGTCTTTCACGTTAAATAATTACATAAGAGATTTTTAATTTTAAGATTAAAAATTCAAATTTCATGTTATATTCTTTTTTCACTTGACAAAAACAATAATATTCCGTTCATAAATATAAACTCATTTATTTAAAAAATCTTATCAACAAACATTTTCCACTCATCAGGACATGTAATTCGATTAATTAGAATTTGAGTTTGCTATTCAAACGTCACTAGTTCGATTAGTTTGACCCAGCATATAAAAAAAAAAACAAGCGATTTTCACTAAGCCTTCAAGGATGAAAACGAAGCCCAGTTGATGTTGACATCAACTTGTGTAATTTTGCCACCCATATGTCTTTTAACAATTCTTCATCCATACTCCATGCCTCCATGGTCATCCTCTGTTCAGCCATAAACATGCATTTTCTTATCTTCATCATCTTCTCCCTCTCAGTCTCTCTCATCCTCTATCAATTCATTCTCAGCCTCTTCTTCTCTCACACCACTTCTGTTTCTCCCAAACTCCCTCCTGGTCCAGTTTATATTCCCATCATCACCGACCTCTTATGGCTTCTCAGGCCTTTCTCTGAGCTCAAAGCCTATCTACGTAGTGTTCATGCCAAGTACGGCCCCGTCGTCACCCTCCGCCTCGGTCCTCTGCCGCTCATCTTCGTCTCCGATCGCTTTCTGGCCCACCAGGCCCTCATCCAAAATGGCGCCGTATTCGCTGACCGTCCGCCTGGTTTTGCCATCGACAAGATTCTCAGTAGCAACCAACATAATGTTAGCTCCGCCGCCTACGGTCCTACATGGCGTCTTCTCCGCCGAAACCTCACCTCTGAGATTTTTCATCCTTCGCGAGTCAAGTCCTACGCGCACGCCAGAAAGTGGGTTTTAGGGATTCTGAAAAATCGGCTCCAATCCGAAACGGCGTCATCTCCGGTCCGCGTTGTCGACCATTTGCAGTACGCTATGTTTTGCCTGCTTGTGCTGATGTGCTTCGGCGATAAGCTCGGTGAGGAACAAGTGAAAGAAATCGAAAAGGTTCAGCATGAATTGTTAGTGAGCTTAACTCGATTCAACGTCCTCAACTTCTGGCCGAGATTGACTAAGATATTTCTACGTAAACGCTGGAACGAATTCTTCCGTTTGCAGAAGAACAAGAAAGACGTACTGATTCCATTAATCGAAGCCCGAAGGAAGATGAAGGAAGAAAGATTAACCAAATCAAACAAAAACATAGACGAGAAAAGTGAATTCACAGTCTCATACGTCGATACTCTGCTTGATTTACGCCTTGCAGATGAGAAACGAAAGCTAGAAGACAAGGAAATTATAAGTCTCTGCTCGGAATTTCTCGATGCAGGAACCGATACCACATCTACTGCGTTGCAGTGGATTCTAGCAAATCTGGTGAAAACCCCCAATATTCAACAGAAGCTCTATGAAGAGATGAAATCAGTCGTGGGTAAAACAGAGGAAGAGGTAAGAGAAGAAGAATTAGGGAAAATTCCATACCTAAAAGCAGTCATTCTGGAGGGACTAAGAAGGCACCCACCTGGGCATTTCGTGCTGCCACATGCAGTAACAGAGGGTGTGGATTTCAATGGACATTTGATTCCGAAGAACAGCTCCGTGAATTTCTTAGTGGCAGAGATGGGAAGGGATCCAAAGGTGTGGGAAGATCCAATGGAGTTCAAGCCTGAAAGATTCTTGAGTGGGAATGAAAACTGGAAGGAGATGTTTGATTTGACAGGGAGTAAGGAGATTAAGATGATGCCGTTCGGAGTTGGGAGGAGGATGTGTCCTGGGTATGGTCTGGCGATTCTTCATTTGGAGTATTTTGTGGCCAATTTGGTATGGAGTTTTGAGTGGAAAGCTGGGGATGGAGATGAAGATGGGGTTGATCTTTCAGAGAAGGAGGAATTCACTGTTGTGATGAAGAATCCATTGCAGGCTCGTATAACTCCAAGAATTAACAAGTAGACGCTTTTCTTGATGCTTGAACCTTTGGATTATGAGTCTTCGACAAAAAAAGAAAGAAAAAAAAACCTTCGGATTATGGGTCATTAATTACAGTGTACAATTAGTTACGCATTTTGAATGTTTTTAATTAAGACTTTTTATGCTTTTAATGTATAGTTTACTCTTCACAAACTATATTTTAGTCTATAATTAAGCATTATGCCATGGTATTCTTATCGGAATTGTATGGAAATAGGAGGTGATCTGTCTGGCCGAGTTTGGTCCTTTGATTGATTGAGTAGGAAAATAAAAACATGAATTTTTATATTTTGTTTACGTTAATTTGGGTGTTTTTTTATTAATGGTTTAAATCTAAAATAATTGTCATATTTTTAATGGATTTAGATTCTCTATTGTTACTTAACAACGATGGAGAGATAGTTGAATCATATTTGGTCCATTTAGATCTGGCACAACGACATAGAATCTGCTTCTTTTTTTAATATATAGATCTAACATATCTAGTTTAGGTATATCTTTTATATCTAGTCTATGTTTTTATTTGTGTTTAATGTAGAGTTTCTTTTTTATTAGTGATTCAAACAATATTATTTTTTATAAAGTTGTTGGTGATATAAATCAGTATGTGTATCAGGTCATTACAGCTAAGCTGGCACCTCCGTAACACACAACCCACCATATTAATGATTAAAAATAAAAGAGTGAATAAAAAAAACCTAAAGAACAAAAATAAGCAGAACTTAAAAAGAAGACATGTTACAAATATCTCAGAATTAAACGAAGAACAAAAAAGCAATTCATCAGCAAGTTGTAGTAGCTATATCAGGGGTCCTAGACGCCAAACAATCTGTAACACAGTTACCCTCTCGATAAATGTGAGTGACAATAAAGTTCATATGTTCTATTAAATTTAAACACTTATATCAAACAGTACGTCAAAGTCAAAAGACCTTTCGAGATCTGGAATGAATAATGACCACCACATACACGGGATCAGTTTCCAACTATATTTCTCTTCATCCAAAAGTCGAAATATAAACAATCGCATAGATAACACCAACCATCCAACTCAGCCTTAAAAGTAAAACATACATCAAAGTGAATAGCGTGACAACCATTGACAAATCCTCTAGAGAAATGAAAAACACCTCCAGATCCTGCAAGCCTAGAACTATCAAAAGTCGTTCTACATGCCAAAAAATTTCAAAATACGCAGGCTCCTAGAAGGACGACCTGAAATACAAAATTTACTGAAGTGTCAAAAGTTCTTCAAATAAACTCTACATCGTGTCAAATCTTAAATGAGTGTGCTTTACAAACTGAACCTCAAAACAAAACATGAGCTTCAACAAAGACAACATCCTCATATCTTCGTTCAAATAAAAGATGTTCTTGATCCACTCATATATATTGCAAGCATTACTAGATGTGTTAAATTACTCATTCTTAATATAAGAGAAAATTTATCTTTTAAATATATTTCAGGCGTAATTAAAAGCTATCATCATTTTTTAAAACCGTTTTTCATCCAATTTGATAATTGATGATTAAGATGGCTACTACTGTATTATATATGACTAGGCATTGTCTAATTAAAATTATTGTTTCAGTTCTCAATGATTCATATTAAATAAAAAATAAAAAATGTTCTTTTTATACTTTCTTGTCAATTTCTAAGAGAAGTCTTTGATCTGAATAGTTAGTTTACATCTTATCGATTCATGAGAGAGAATACGTGATTTTTAGTGCATTAAAACATGCATAGCTTTTCAATTCTCATTGTTGCTTTGAAGAAAATTTAGTATTCCATATATTTTTATATTTATATTTTGAAAGCTCATTATTTTAATTTAAAGACACGTAATTTTTAAGTCAAGAAATCATCATTTTCTCCCTTCAAAATATAAATCAAATATTATAAATCAAATATTATAAGATAAGATCATAAGAAAGATTATAGATTTTTTTATTGCTACAAGAAATTTTTCAATCATTCTTCATATAATTTGAAGTTTTGCATTTTTTTTATTTTAATAATGATGCATTCACTTGATTATTATACAAAGAGATTCAATGGAGTTAGATTTCGAATGATCATTAATGAACCGTATTAACAACCATTTATTAAAAATTAATATGTTGCTGACAATTTTATTCATTATCTATGATCTTAATCATCTCATACTAATATAAGATTGTAATCTCATTAATGAAAATTAAATTTTCAGATATTTATACAAATTATTCAACAATAATTTAAAAGGACAATTATAAGAAAAATGTAATCCTCTTTAAATTTCATATCAAAATGTCAATATACATGCTTTGAGGCATAACCTCCAACATCCACAACCTGCAAGCGTAGAACTACCAAAAGTCGTTCCATATGTGTTCGCCTTAATCCATCAGGGAGGATACCAAAAATTCCAAGACATGCGGGATCCTAGAAGAACGACCTGGAATACAAAATTGTTGAAGTATCAAAAGTTTTTTCATTGAACTCTACATCGTGTAAAATCTTAAAGAAGTGTGCTTCATGAATTGAATGTCAAAGCAAGGCAATAGCTTCAATGAAGATAAGATCATCTTATGTTCGTTCAAATAAAAGATGTTCTTGATCCACTCATATATATTGCAAGCATTACTAGATGTGTTAAATTATTCATTTTTAATATAAGAGGAAATTTATCTTTTAAATATTTTAACTATTTAGGCGTAATTAAAAGTTATTCATCAATTTTTAAACCGTTTTTCATCCAATTTGTTAATTGATGATTAAGGTGGTTATTATAAATGACTAAGCATTGTCTAATTAAAATTATTGTTTCAGTTTTCAATGATTCATATCAAATTAAATATTTTTTTTTACTTTGTTGTCAATTCCTAAGAAGAGTGGTGATCTGAATCGTTGATTTAGATATTAATGATTCAAGTTACATAAAATTTACCTCTAAACATGATGGGTCCAAATCCGTGAAAAATCAGGGATGATTTTGACATTTCATGAGAGAAAATTTAGTATTCCACATATTTTATTTTTAGATTTTGAAGGCTCATTATTTTAATTTAAAGACACGTAATTTTTAAGTCAAATCATTCTTCATGTAATTTGAAGTTTTGCATTTTTTTTAATTTTAGTAATGATACATTCACTTGATTATCATACAAAGAGATTCAATGGAGTTCGATTTCGAATGGCATTTCGATTATTTACTACGACTTCGAGCTCTGATTCTGAGTGAGACTCACAAATTTGTAAATGTTGATCTCATTTATTGTTTGGCTTGAGATTCCTAGCATATATCATATTGAGATTCCGCTTTTTCATTCATTGAATGGGCTATGAAAAGTCTAACATACCTTCAAAATTCTTTTCTTACCTAACCCTCACTTCTTCGTTTTATGTATTTATTTTATCTTCAAGATATTTTGGTTACCATGCAGACAATGTAAAGTTTAATTATTATTTGTTAAGTTCACGAGATTATGATGTAAATAGTTATTCTTATTCCAAATAATCTGATTCATGATAATTAATAAACACATTAATCTGATTTCAAATTGTGATTCTTGACGATTCCATTCTGATTTTGATTCCTAAGGAAAGCCATCTAGAATCTCCATTTGATCATTCTACAATGATCAAGTTACATACTAAGTTTTATTGACTAAGTAACGTGTCAATCGTTCATAAGTTATTTAAAAAATCATTTAATGAGTGAAAAACATTCATATATAGATGATTGACACACATGACATCACTTGATTAATTAAAATCTGATTTATAACTTAATTGATCTAGAATTACTCATAAAATAAAGTGAAAATACTCTATCGCTACTATTGAGGCCCAAAATAGCTCATAAGCGATCAATCTCGAGCATTTCTCAGGTTTGAAGTACTTATATACACTCTAGACAGTGAATTTACAAGAAGGCTTGCATTACCCATACATCCCCTCCTTAGATGAAGGAGGGGATATCATAAGATAAATCTCCATTTTACTCATGCCTTGAGAAAAGTTGGAATCTAGGCTAGGGAAAAAAATTATGATACTCCGAGGAGGGGATATCATAAGATATTTGAATCTCTATTTTGCTCACGCTTAAGAAAAGTTGGGGTCTAGGCTAGTGATTTTTTTTTGGTATTCCGAGGAGGGGATATCATAAGATATTTGAATCTCCATTTTGCTCATGCCTTGGGAAAAGTTGGGGTCTAGGCTAGGGAAAAAATTATGGTACTTCGAGGAGGAGATATCATAAGATATTTGAATCCTCATTTTGCTTATTGTACATGCAAAATTTCACATGACAGATGAAAAGATCTAGACCGAAAACTCCATCGGGGAGAAAATAGAGCGAGAACCGTAAGATCAATTATGCGGTTATGAAGAATAGACTAATTAGATAAAAGTACATGGATTGTCGACGTGACAATCCAAGAAAAGCTAATTAAGATCATTGGATTGATCAGACGGTCAAGATTTACTAAGTTGTTAATGTTGATAAGCTATATCTCAGGAAATATTCTGTTGATCCTATTTTTAGATAAAATTAGATAAGCTGTATCAGATTCTATGTAATCCATTGAAGGCCTATAAATAAAGACAAGATGTAACTCCAACAAAAAAGATAACAACTCTCAACACCCTTAAGAAACAAGTTGACTATACAACTTGCATTAACCTTGTAAACCTTTTTTCCATAATGAAATACTATCAAAATCTCCCCGTGTTTTTCTTCCCTTTAAGGGGTTTCCACGTAAATTATGGTGTTGTTATTCTCTCATTATCTCTCTTAATTATTCTCTATATTTTCATATTATGATGTAGGAAATTCACGATTGATTCTCAAACACCGTGAATTTTTCCTTTATATTTGGTGCTTTCATTGAGAGATGAGAAAAAACTCAAGAAATCCATCCCTTAAATGCTCAAAACCAAATGAAACGCGCTTCCAACCGCGGGAGTAGAAGAAGAAACAGATGCAAAAGTAGTAACGAAAATGACTGTGGAACCGAAAACAGAGCGAAGAACGGTAAATTCACTCATTCGTATTCGATTTGATTTATCTATTTTCTACAATTATTATTTTAAAAATGATCATTAACACAATTCGTTGAATTGAATTATGCAAATTCAACAACCGCCACGAGGGGCCGGTGAAACCCACGAACTGTCACCTGCATACTGCCAGACGATTGAAGCTCCGCCTACGATAGCTAGGCCAAGAGCAACCGAAGCAAAAAAAGATAGAAGAATGAAAATAGAAAAGAAATCCATTCAAAGGAATTATGAGTTAAAAAAATCAGAGCGGATATGAAAAGAAGAGCTCATAAAATTCATATTAGAAAAGCTCAGAGAGCTCAAAAAGTTCAGAAAAGCTCATAAAACCCAGACCAGAAAAACTCATAAAGCTCAGACTAGAAAATATCATAAGGCTCAAAACAGAAAAGCTTATCAAGTTCAAACCAGAAAAGCTCATCAAGCTCAGACCAGAAGAGCTCGAAAAGTTAAGAAAAGCTCAGAAAGCTCGGATCAGAAGAGCTAAGAAAGCTCAGACTAGAAAAGCTCAGAAAGCTCAGACTAGAAGAGCTCATAAAGCTCATATCAGAAGAGCTCATAAAGCTCATACCAGAAGAGCTCATAAAGCTCAGATCAGAAAAGCTCAGAGAGCTTAGAAAGTTCAGAAAAACTCATAAAGCTCATACAAAAAAAGCTCAGACCAGAAGAGCTTGGATTAGAAAAGCTCAAAGAGCTCAGAAGTCTCAGATCAGAAGAGCTTAGAAAGCTCAGACCAGAAGAGCTCAGAAAGCTAGGATCATAAAAGCTCATAAAGCTCAGACCAGAAGAGCTGAGAGCTTAAATAAAAAAAGCTCAGAGAGCTCAGAAAGTTCAGAAGAGCTCATAAGACTCAGACTAGAAAAGCTCATAAAGCTCAGACCAGAAAAGCTCATAAAATTCAGACCAAACTCAGAACAGAAAAGTCAAAGTCAGAGCTTCAGAACAGAAAAATTGAAGTCAGAGCTTTAGAATAGAAAAGCTAAAGTCAAAGCTTCAAAATAGAAAAGTTGAAGTCAAAGCTTCAGAACGAAAATGTTGAAGTCAGAGCTTCAGAACAAAAAAACTGAAGTCAGAGGTTTAGAATAAAAAAGTTGAAGTCAAAGCTTCATAACAGAAAGCAGAAGTCAGATATTCAGAACAGAGAAACTTTAGCGCTTCAGAAAAGAGAAGGCTAGAACTTTAAGAGTATCAAAATTTTAGAACACAAATTTGAAAGAATTTCAGAACAGAAATTCATTAGAAAAGAAAAAAAATGTTAAGTAAAGAATTTCATAGCAGAAATTCTAGAGAAAAGAAGAGCAAATAAGATCACGTTCACTCCAATCAATAAAGCTGCAACTTCAGAACGGGAAAGCTACAACTTCATTACAGAATGGGAAAGCCAAAAAGACATCCATTAAAGTTTTTAGAAAGGAAGGCTATGGCATGATAGCCCTTCAAATGAACTTTATGAGGAAAATAAAATATGTACAAACAACGAGATCGGAAATGTTCTGACAACGGGAATGAAAATGTCTTAACGACGTAATTACTGGGGGCTAACTAGATGATGAATCTTATATCAACAGAAAGATACATAAATGAACCTTGTGAAGAATTTTACGAAAATTAATTTGAAGCTCTCGACCAAAAGTTATGGCAGCTCTCGTTGGTGCCATTCAGACAAGTAAATATAAGAATTCTTCTCAAATTTAATTTTTAAAATGTATTAATTTTCATATTATTACATATAAAATAATATATCATTAGAAAACTATGGATATCTAAGTCTTGAAGAGTTTTGTAGAACTCAATTCGGAGCTCTCGAGCAAAAATTATGACAATTTTTGTGAAGATTGTTCAAGAAAGCAGAATATGCAGAATGGTCAATTTCAGAAATTAAACTGTATTTGATGCAAGCCAACTAGACAGTGAATCTTACATCATCGAAAAGATACAAAAGTCTACTTATTGAAGAATTTTACAGAATTCAATTTGGAGATTTCGATCAAAAGTTACGAAAATCATATTATGTAGAATAGTCAAATTCATTAATTAAACTGTACCGACTGGGAGCCAATTACATGACAAATTATATATCATTGTAAGAATACGAAAATCAACTACTTGAAGATTTCATGGAATTCAATTTGGAATTTTCAATCAAAACTTTTGGCATGATAACATGCAGACTGCTTATAAGACAAATACTTGGCGTCAACTTTCTATTTTCTTCAACAATAATGGAAATTAGGGCGTGAGTCCTTTAGAGCAGGCAGTTCGTAAGTCATGTTCTCTAAAAGAACTAATGGCGTAAGTCTTTGGGAGGGGCAGTTCATAAGTCCTACTCTCAGAAGGAACTAAGGGCGTGAGTCCTTGGGAGGGGCAATTCATATGTCCTAGTCCTGCTCTCAGAAGGAAATAAGGGCGTAAGTCTTTGGGAGGGGAAATTCAAGTCCTACTCTCCGAATGAACTAAGGGCGTAAGTAATTGGTTAAGACAATTCATAAGTCTTACTCTCAGAAGGAATTAAGAGCATAACTCCTTGGGAGGGGCAATTCATAAGTCCTACTCTCAAAAGCAACTAAGGATGTAAGTCCTTAGGAGGGACAGTTCATAAGTCCTATTCTTAGAAAATCAAAACGGGACCATTGTTCGACTGAAGGAACCTAAGTCCTTGTGAGCGTCTACTTATGTCATTCTCAAAAGAAAATTGAAATGGGGTCATGGTTCTACTGAAGGAGCCTAAGTCCTTAGGAGCGTCTACGTACGCTGCTCTCAGAAGGAATTTGAAATGGGGCCATGGTTCCACTAAAAGAGCCTGAGTCCTTAAGAGCGTCTAAGTACGCCGTTCTCAAAAGGAAATTGAAATGGGACCATGGTTCCACTGAGGGAGCCTAAGTCCTTGGGAGCATCTACGTACACCGTTCTCAGAAGAAAATTGAAATGCAGCCATGGTTCCACTAAAGGAGCCTAAGTTTTTGGGCATGTCTACGTATGCCGTTCTCATAAGGAAATTGAAATGGGGCCATGGTTCCACTGAGAGAGCCTAAGTTCTTGGGAGTATCTACATACGCCATTCTCAAAGGGAAATTAAAATGGGGCCATTATTCCACTGAAGGAGCCTATGTCCTTAGGAGCGTGTACGTACGTCGTTCTCAGAAGAAAATTAAAATGGGACCATGGTTCCACTGAGAGAGCCTAAGTCCTTGGGAGCGTCTACGTACGCCGTTCTCAGAAGGGAATTGAAATGCGACCATGGTTCCACTGAAAGAGCCTAAGTCCTTGGGAGCATCTACAGATGCAGTTCTTAGAAGGAAATCGAAATGGGGCCATGGTTCTACTGATGGAGCCTAAGTCCTTGGGAGCGTCTACGTGCACCATTCTTAGAAGGAAATTAAAATGGGGTCATGGTTCCACTGAAGGAGCCTAAGTCCTTGGGAGTGTCTACGTACGCCATTCTGAGAAGGAAATCAAAACAGGGTCATGGTTCCACTGAAGGAGCCAAGTCCTTGGAAGCGTCTACGTACGTTATTCTCAGAATGGGAAAGTCTAAAAGAACAAAAAAGAAAACATCTTCAGACTTTAGAACAAATAAAGGAAATGTCTTCGGAGGGAAAGTCTGAAGAACAAAAAAATAAAAGTCTGAAGAATAGAGAAAGAAATATCTTCAGAAAGGAAAAATGAAATGTCTATAGAACTGGAAAGTCTGAAAAAGGAAAAAGGAAACATCTTCAGAACGGGAAAGTCTGGAGAACAGAAAAATAAATATTTTCAGAACGAGAATGTATGGAGAATGGAAAAAGAAATGTCTTTAGAATAGAAAAAAATGTCTTCAGAATGGGAAAGCCTGAAGAACGAAAAAGGAAATATCTTCAGAACAGGAAAGTCTGGAGAACGGAAAAGGAATTGTCTTAAGAACGGAAAAATCTTCAGAATAGAAAAGAAGTTGAGGAAAAAACTTTAGAGTAGAAAAGAAAAGAAGTTGTGGAAAGAACTTTAGAAAAGAAAAAAAAAAGAGTTGAGGAAGGAACTTTAGAGTAGAAAAGAAAAGAAGTTGTGGAAAGAACTTTAGAATAGAAAAAAAAGAGTTGAGGAAATAACTTCAGAAAAGAAAAGAAGTTGAGGAAAGAATTTCAGAACAGAAAAGAAGTTGTGGAAAGAACTTCAGAACAGAAAAAAAATGTTGAGGAAAGAACTTCAGAGCAGAAAAGAAAAGAAGTTGAGGAAAGAACTTCAGAGTAGAAAAGAAAAGAAGTTGAGGAAAGAAATTCAGGGCTGAGTAAAGAAAAGTAGAGTAAAGAGAAGTGAAAAGAAAAACTGAGTAAAGAAAAGCCTTTTAAAGAAAAGTCAAGTAAAGGAAGGTCGCGGCTTCAACGTTTTAGAACGGGAAGTCATGAGTAAAGGAAAAAGAAGTGAAAAAGGAAGGAAAAAAGTCAAAGCAGAAAAAGGAAACCGAAAAGGAGAAATGGAGAAAATGAAATAAAAAGTGCAAAACGAAGGAAAGGAAAGGAAACAAGAAAAATTCTATCGGTAAACTGGTAGTAAATCAAAATGGGGTCATGGTTCCGCGGAAGGAACCTAAGTCCTTGAAAATGTCTACGGACGTCGTTCTCAGAAGAAAATAAAAATGAGGCCATTGTTTTTTATTTGAACCTAAGTCCTCCTCTCAAAAGAAAACG
Source organism: Datisca glomerata (assembly GCA_003255025.1). NCBI lineage: Eukaryota > Viridiplantae > Streptophyta > Magnoliopsida > Cucurbitales > Datiscaceae > Datisca > Datisca glomerata. The sequence continues at coordinate 277,889 of QANY01006755.1, forward strand.
ACAGTTCATAATTCATTCTCTCAGAATGAAGATGAGGCCATATTTCTTTATTTGAACCTAAGTCATTGAGGAAGCATGTATATCATATGGAAATTAAAGTTTTATTCTCGGAACATATTTCACAGAAGAACATAGTTATTCTCAAGAGACCTAGGCCAAAAGTTTCCTAAGTATTTAAGAACGGATTTTGTTGAGTCTTTGAATAAAGTCTTTGCTCCCTAAATTTTCACAGAAGAACATAGTTACCGGATTTTTGATCCCTAAATTTTGCTAAGTCTTTGAATAAAGTACAACAAAATGGACTTCAATAGAATAAAAATTGCACAAACAGAGTAATTCATATAGATCGAAGCAGAAGTACAAAGGGAAAATATGAAACGAGAGAAGGAAGAAGAAAATAAGGAAGCAATAGAAATTCTACCAACAAATGCGGAACATCATGTAGGATTGATATGGCAAACCAAGAGGGGGGTGAATTGGGTGATCGTGTTCAAATTAAAATTTTTTTGCACTCAAGTGGAAAATGAATATTCAAGAATGAACTTCAATGTTCCACGAATCGAACTCTTGAAAAGATAAATAAGTAATAGCTAAAAGTGTTGAAGTAAATAATGCTTGTGATAATATAAATGAGGAAATATAAAGCAAGTAAATAAAATACTTATGGAAACTTAAGTGTGGAAATTAAATTGTGAAAATTAAGTGCGAGAAATTGAAGTGCGAAAAATAAATAGCACAAAATAAAAAGAGAAGAAAGAGATGAAGATAGACACATGATATTTTTACGTGGTTCGAGAAATCATATCCCTACGTCCATGCTCTAAGGCCCCCTTGGAGATTTTGAATCTCACGATCTTCTTAAGGGTAAAGACCAAACCTTACAAATCTCAATTGGCTTTATGGGTGCCAACTAAACCTCACAAGTCTATGTGTTTCGAGATTAAGTGACCCCTTACAATAACTCTCTCAAAAGAGTAGAATCTCCAATCTAAGCTCACAAAAAAATAATCTTGCTCACTCAAGAAACTTGCAAGTATAAAGTTGAAAATATTAAAAGAGATTTAGGAGACTATTTAGAGAGTTTTATGAGCAAGTCTCTTGGCAATGGATTTTTGTGTTGTGTGAAGAGAAATTGAATGTATTTATAGAGAAGATGGATGTTAGCGTTTAGGAGGAAAAATTTTAAATTTTAAATATAGATAAAGGAAATGACACTCCATCCTTAATAATGAGGACAAAAAATCATTGACCTAAAAGGCAAGGAATACTCCTACCCAAAATAACACAATATGGTAAAAAATTATTTGGGTAAGCTTCATCTCTCTTTATTTACTTGAAATTGAAACTTAATTTGTTTGTGCTTTGTCATTATCTCCCTCTCATGTATTTTGTCTATTGTGAAAGAGATATATGATTTTTGGTGTTTAGGTTTTTTATGGATGGAGACTTAATTTAAAGATAGTTATCCCTAAATAAATTGAGCATTAATAAAGGCAAATAAAATGAGTAAGCAACTAATACAAATTACATGAAAGTAGATATCTTCATGATTTTCAATCTTCATACTTTATGAGCTCTTATGAAATAAAATATTTTCATGATCTTCATCGGGAATGTCTTGTGGTAATTTTTCCAATAACCTCTGTAAACTTGATTAAATTTATTAGCAACGCCAATGTTTTGTTATCACAAAAGTTATCTCATAGAGATATAGGGCTAACGATCTCCCCCTTTTTATGATGACAAACCACTGAGACAAAAATAATCAAATAAATTTAGTTTACTCACCCTAAATATATGCTTACCTATCAAGATAAAAACATAACTCTTAAGCACATTCTATTTTCTCCCACTTTGTTATCATAAAAAATAATAAACCAATAATAATGAGGAAAAATACTTTTATCTTGCATGGTAAGTAGAAAACAAATTTAAGTGATATATAAAATCCCTAAAGCAAGCCTAGTTCTACAAAAACTTTCAACATTTAATGATTTGTGAAAATATCTCCAAGTTGATTTGTAGTGTTTATAAACTATGATGAAATATCCCCTTTTTGCACACGATCTCGAATAAAATGATGTCTAAGATCTATATGCTTAGTACGAGAATGAAAAATAGGATTTTTTGGATACATTAATTGTACTAGTATTATCACATCTAGTAGCAACATTTTCAAAAACTAAACCAAAATCTTTTAGAGTTTGATTCATCCATAAAATTTGAGCACAACAACTACCGACATAAATAATCGGCTACAGCGGTTGATAGTGCTACTGAATTTTACTTTTTGCTAAACCAAGAAACAAGTGAGTGTCCTAAAAATTGACATGTATCACTCGTACTTTTTCTATCGGTTAAGCTCCCAGCAAAATTCGAATCAACCCAATTAAATCAAGATTATCACATTTTGGATACCAAAAGCCAAATTTAGTTGTTCCAAGTAAATATTTAACAATTCTTTTAATAGCTTGTAAATGTGATTCTTTGAGACAAGTTTAAAAACGAGCACATAAACATACACTAAACATGATATCGGCTCTACTAGTCGTTAAGTAAAGTAGTGATTCAACCATACCTTAAATATTTTTTTATATCGACGTTTTTACCTTTTTCATCTTTGTCTAGCTTTGTCGTGGTACTCATAGGAGTATTACTAGCCTTCACATTTTTCATACCAAACTTCTTCAGCAAATCTTGTGTGTATTTTTCTTGGTTTATAAAGAACTCATCCTTCATTTGCTGAATTTGTAGTCCAAGGAAGAAGTTCAATTCTCTCATCATGCTCATTTCAAACTCCTTACTCATAGAGCTTCCAAAATTCTTACATAAAGATTCATTAGTGACACCAAAAATTATATCATCTTCATATATTTGGACAATTGAGATATAATTTCCTTTTGATTTTATGAAGAGGGTGTTATCTATTTTACCCATGTTAAATCCATTATCAATAAGATATTTACTTAGCCCTGGAGCTTATTTTAGTCCATAGAGAGCCTTTTTAAGTTTGTACACGTGATTTGGAAAATTCAAACTTTGAAAACCGGGAGGTTGTTCTACATAAACTTCTTCCATGATGTATCCATTTAAAAAGGCTTTCTTAACATCCATTTGATATAAAACAAAATCTTTGAAACATGCAAATGCTAATAGCATTCTTATTTACTCAAGTCCAGCAACGGGAGCGGAAGTTTCATCATAATCTATACCTTCTTCTTGATTATTTCATTGCGCTACTAATCAAGCTTTATTTATAGTAACAATACCATTTTCATCTATCTTATATCTAAACACCCACTTAGTACCAATTACCGAGTGCTTAGAGGGTCTAGACACAAATTCTCATACATTACTTCTTTCAAATTGATTAAGTTATTCTTGTATAGCAACTATCCAATATTCATCGTTTTCGGCCTCTATAAAAGATTTAGGTTCAAGTTGAGAAATAAAAGCAATGTTACCAATACTATGAAGCGTAGAGCTGATCTCTACCCCTTTTGATATGTCTCCCACTAAGAGCTCATTTGGAAGGTCTTTTACAAACTTCCATTCTTTTGGAAGTTGGTTGCAATCTTGCACTTTGACATTTTCTTAGGAAGAGTGACTTGATCCTTGATTAGTATTGATATTAACCCTTTCTACCTTTTTTATAATTCATCATCTTGATCATAAAAAATGTTAGAGGGGATTCAAAGACAATATGCATGGATTCTTCCACAACTAATGTTCTTCTATTATAAACTCTATATGCTTTGCTAGATGTGGAATATCCTAAAAAGATTCTTACGTCAGTTTTAGAATCGAACTTACTAAGGTTGTCCTTATTATAAAATAAAATATTTACACCTAAAAACTTTAAAATAACTAATATTAGGAATTTTATTTTTTCAAAGTTCATAAAGGGGTTTTCTTTAAAACATGTCTAAGTAAAACACGATTCATGATATAGCAAGATGTATTAACGGCTTTGACCCAAAAATACTTAGGTAAGTCATTCATTCTCATTCATCATTGTTCTTGCATTTCTTGTAGGGACTGATTTTTCCTCTCAACAACACCATTTTGTTGTGGAGTTCTAGGAGTAGAAAACTCACGTGAAAACCCATTTTCATCGCAAAAAATTTCAAAGTTTCTATTTTCAAATTCTCCACCAGGAGAGTATTGTGAGAGTTTTAAGAGTAATTCTCTTGGCTATAAATTTTTATTTTGTGAATAAAAATGGGGTGTATTTATAGAGGAGATGGAGGTTAGGGTTTAGAGGAGAAAATTTCAAATTTTGAATACAGACAAAGGAAATGACACTCCATCTTTAATAAGAAGGACAAAAAATCATTGACCTAAAAGGAAAGGAATACTCCTACCCAAAATAACACAATATCGTCAAAAACTTTTTGGGTAGGCTTCATCTTTCTTTATCTACTTGAAATTGAAAGTTACTTTGTTTGTACTTTGTCATTATCTCCATCTCATGTATTTTGTCTATTGTGCAAGAGAGATATGATTTTTGGTGTTTAGGTTTTTTTTATTGATGCAGACTTAATTTAAGGATAGTTATCCCTAAATAAATTGAGCTTTAATAAAGGCAAATAAAATGAGTAAGCTCCTAATTAAAATTACATGAAAGTAGATATCTTCATGATCTTCAATCTTCATGCTTTATGAGCTCCTACGAAAATAAATATTTTCATGATCTTCAATTGGAATGTCTTGTGGTAATTTTTTCAATTGTCTCTGCAAACTTGATCAAATTTATTAGCAATGTCAATGTTTTGTTATCATCAAAAGTTATCTCATAGAGATATGGGGCTAACAATCTCCCCATTTTTTATGATGACAAACCACTGAGACAAAATATATTTAATCGAATAAATTTAATTTACTCGCCCTAAATAAATGTTTATCCATCAAGATAAAAACATAACTCTTAAGCACATTCTATTTTCTCCCCCTTTGTTACCATAAAAAAAATAAACCAATAATAATGAGGAAAAATACTTTTATCTTGACATTGTTAGTAGAAATTTTTTTTAACTAATATCTAAAATCCTCAAAGCAAGCCTAGTTTTACAAAAACTTTCAATATTTAATGGTTTTATAAAAATATCTACAAGTTGATTTGTAGTGTTTACAAACTCTAGTGAAATATCCAATTTTTGCACATGATCTCGAATAAAATGATGTTTAAGATCTATATAATTTGTACGAGAATGCAAAATAAGATTTTTGGATTCATTAATTGCACTAGTATTATCACATCTAATAGAAATATTTTCAAAAACTAAACCAAAATCTTTTAGAGTTTGCTTCATCCACAAAATTTGAGCACAACAATTACAGACAAAAATATATTCAACTTCAGTGGTTAATAGTGTTACTGAATTTTACTTTTTTCTAAACCAAGAAACAAGTGAGTGTCCTACAAATTGACATGTACCACTCGTGTTTTTTCTATCGGTTAAGCCCCAAGAAAAATCTGAATCAGAATACCCAATGTCAAATTTGGTTGTTCCAAGTAAATATTTAAAAATTCTTTTAATAGCTTGTAAATGTGATTATTTGGGACAAGTTTGAAAACGAGCACATAAACATACACTAAACATGATATCGGGTCTTCTAGCAGTTAAGTAAAGTAGAGATCCAACCATAACTCGATATTTCTTTATATCAACGTCTTTACCTTTCTCATCTTTGTCTAGCTTTGTCGTCGTATTCATAGGAGTATTACTAGCCTTCACATTTTCCATACCAAACTTCTTGAGCAAATTCTTGATGTATTTTTATTAGTTTATAAAGATCTCATCATTCATTTGCTTAATTTGTAGTCCAAGAAAGAAGTTCAATTCTTCCATCATGCTCATTTTAAACTATTTACTCATAGAGCTTGCAAAATTCTTACACAAAGATTCGTTAGTGGCACCAAAAATTATATTATCTACATATATTTAGACAATTAAGATATCATTGCCTTTTTGATTTTATGAAGATGGTGTTATCTATTTTACCCATGTTAAATCCATCATCAATAAGAAATTTACTTAGCCTTTCGTACCAAGCTCTAGGAGCTTGTTTTAGTCTATAGAGAACCTTTTTAAGTTTATAAACGTGATTTGAAAAATTCAAACTTTGAAAACTGGGAGGTTGTTCTACATAAACTTCCTCCATGATGTATCCATTTAAAAAGGCACTCTTGATATCTATTTGATATAAAACAAAATCTTTGAAACATACAAAGGCTAATAGAATTCTTATTGACTCAAGTCTAGCAACATGAGAGAAAGTTTCATCATAATCTATACCTTCTTCTTGATTATATCTTTGCGCCACTAATCTAGCTTTATTTCTAGTAATAATACCATTTTCATCTATCTTATTTCTTAACACCCACTTAGTACCAATTACCGAGTGCTAGAGTGTCCAGACCCAAGTTCCCATACATTACTTCTTTCAAATTGATTAAGTTCTTCTTGCATAGCAACTATCCAATTTTCATCTTTTTCGGTCTCTATAAGAGATTTAGGCTCAAGTTGAGAAATAAAAACAGCGTTACCAATACTATGAAGCCTAGAACGGGTCTCTACCCATTTTGATATGTCTCCCACTAAGAGCTCCTTTAGATGATATTTTACAATCTTTCATTCTTTTGGAAATTAGTTGCAATATTGTACTTTGACATTTTTTTGGGGATAGTGACTTGATCCTTCATTAGTATTGATATTAACCGATTCTACCTTTCTTATAATTTCATCATCTTGATCATAAACGATGTTAGAGGGAATAGATTCATAAAAAACAACATGCATGGATTCTTCCACAGCTAATGTTCTTCTATTATAAACTCTAAATGTTTTGCTAGATGTGGTATATCCTAAAAAGATTTCTAAGTCAGTTTTAGAATCGAACTTACTAAAATTTTCCTTATTATTTAAAATAATACACTTACACCCAAAAATTTAAAATTACTAATATTATGAATTTTGTTTTCCAAAGTTCATAAGGGGTTTTATTTAAAATAGGTCTAAGTAAAACACGATTCATAATATAGCAAGATGTATTAATGACTTCGACCAAAATATACTAAGGCAAACCATTCTTCTTTATCATTGTTTTTGCCATTTCTTATAGGGACTAATTTTTCCTCTCAACAACATCATTTTGTTGTGGAGTTCTAGGAGTAGAAGATTCATGTGAAAAATCATTTTCATCGCAAAAAGTTTCAAAGTTTCTATTTTAATATTCTCCACCATGATATCTTCTAATTTTTGAAATTGTAAAATCTTTTTCATTTTGAACTAGTTTGTAAAACTTTGTAAATGCTTTGTAAGTTTCATCCTTATTTTTGAGAAATAAAACCCAAGTATATCTTGAAAAATCATTAACTATGACAAATGCATAGTGTTTGCCCCAAGACTTCAAATTTTTGAAGGGCCAAATAGGTCCATATGTAGTAATTGCAATGATCTAGCGGTTGACACTATATGTTTTGATTTGAAAGAGCTCTTAACTTATGTACCCATTTGACATGCATCACAAATTGTGTCTTTCACAAAATTTATTTTTCGAAGACTTTTTACTAAATAACTTTTTGATAGTTTTAAACATAAATCTATGCTAGCATGCCCAAGTCTTCTATGTCATAGCCAACTATCATTGTCAAAAAATAGAAAAAAAAATTTCATTATAATTTTGGAAATCACTTAGCTTAATAGTGTAGACATTTTGGTCCATTTGTCCAACAAATAAAATTTTATTTGAGACTCTATCCATAATTAGACAAAAATTCTTTTCAAAAATTACTCTATAGTTTTTATCACAAAGTTTACTTATGCTAAGTAAATTGTGTTTTAGACCATTTACAAGTATAATTTATCTATAGCATGAGAATAATCATTACTTACGGAGCCAATACCAATGATTTTGCATTTCTTATCATCTCCAAATGTGACATGTCCTTTCTTTCGATAAATTTGAGTAAGTTTTGATTCATCACCAGTCATATGTCTCGAGCATCCATTATCAAGATACTATTTATCTTTCTTCTTCAATGGTACCTATAATATAAAAATTTAAAAATTGACTTTTAGTACCCAGATCTTTTTGGGTCCTTGAGGGTTAGTGTTGTAGAGAATCCATTCATTTCTTTCATGAAAAATAACTTTCTTTTTATGAAAGCATGAATAACTTTTGTGACTTTTAACCCCACAATAGTGACAATTGATAGGAGGATATTGTGTTGGTTTTACAAAAATATTTTTGTGATATTTTTGGTTTTCAAAAGGTTGATATCCTAATCCCCTTTTATCGGAAGCATTCCTTTGCTTACCAAGAAGTTTGTCAAGATTATTTCTTCCATTTGTAAATTTAAAAATGGTTGAATTTGAATCATTTTCTTTATTTTGACTTTGAACTAGGTCTTGATGCAAAACATGTAAAGTTGCTTTCATTTTCAAATTCTCACTTTTCAAAAACTCATTTTCTTCTTGAAATTTTGAAAAACCATTTTTCATAATTTTGTTTTCTAAGCTAAGTTTTTCAAACGCAGTATAAAGCTCTTCAAAAGCATTTTCAAGTTCTTCATAACTAGGTTTATCATTTAAAGTTAACTTAGAAGAACTTACCCCATCTTCTACTGCCATGAAACATATGTTTGCAACTTCTTTTTCTTCGCCTTTGGAGTCGCTATCATCAATCTCATCTCAAGTTGCCTTGAATTCTCTTCTTTTGAACTTCTTTGGGTATTACTTAGATTTGGACAATCGGCTTTTATGCGTCCGGGCTTTTTACACTCATAACATGTGAGTGTGTCACGAGATATCTTTTTATCATATTTTCTTGGAGCATTTTTCCTTCTATTTAAGAATTTCTTGAATCGTCTAGTAAGTAGGGCTATGTCATCTTCCTCATCATAGTCATCATTCTCACTATTGGATTGTCCAAGTGTTGATTTTAGTGCAATGATCTTCTTCTTTGATGTATCTTCTTCGTCATTTTCATTTAGCCTCATTTCATGCGTCATCAATGAGCCAATAAGTTCTTCAAGAGGAAGTGTGTTGAGATCTTTGGCTTCTTGGATGGCGCTCACATTGGCCTCCCAATTCTTTGATAGACACCTAAGAATTTTTCTCACCATTTCAACATTAGAGTAAGTCTTACCAAGAGATTTCAAGCCATTAATAATATCGGTGAAACGAGTAAACATATCACGTACGGATTCATCATTATTCATTTTAAATAATTCATAACTATGAACAAGCATGCTAATTTTAGATTCTTTAACTTGATTTGTACCTTCGTGTATGATTTCTAACATGTGCCAAGATTTAGCGGATTCATATGTAGAAATTCTATTAAATTCATTTTTATCAAGAGCACAGAACAAAACATTCATAGCCTTAACATTTAAAGAAATTTTCTTTTCATCATTATTATTCCATTCACTATTTGATTTGATAATATTTTTACTATCCACAGTTTTAATGGAATGTGACCATTATTTTCAACAACATCTCATAAGTCAAAGTCAATCGATTAAATATAAATCATCATTCTCGCTTTCCAATAAGTATAATCATTACCATTGAAAAATGAAGGTCTAGTAGTAGATTGACCTTCAATGAAAAAATCACTCATGATGCCATAACTCAAGACGATTAAGTCTTATGTATAGAGTACCAAGCTTTGATACCAATTGTAGAATCGATATGGCAACCTAAGAGGGGGTGAATTGGGTGATTGTGTTCAAATTAAAAACTTTTTGCACTCAAGTAGAAAATGAATGTTCAAGAATGAACTTCAATGTTCCACGAGTTTAACTCTTGAAAAGATAAATAAGTAATAGATAAAAGGGTTGAAGTAAATAATTCTTGCGATAATATAAATGCAGAAATATAAAACAAGTAAATAAAATAATTACAGAAACTTAAAGTGCGGGAATTAAATTGCAAAAATTAAGTGCGAGAAATTGAAGTGCGAAAAATAAATAATACAAAATAAAAAGAGAAGAAGGAGAAGAAGATAGGCACACTATATTTTTACGTGGTTTGGGAAATCCTATCCCTCCACGCTCCAAGGCCTCCTCTTGGAGATTTTTAATCCCACGATCTTCTTAAGGGTGAAGACCAAACCTTACAAACCAAATTGGTTTTATGGGTGCCAAGTAAACCTCACAAGACTATGTGTTTCGAGATTAAGTGACCCCTTACAATAACTCACTCAAAAGAGTAGAATCTTCAATCTAAGCTCACAAAAAAAAATAATCTTGCTCACTCAAGAAATGTGCAAGTATAAAGCTCAAAATATTAAGAGAGATTTATGAGAGTACCGGGAGAGTTTTAAGAGCAAGTCTCTTGGCTATGAATTTTTGTGTTGCGTGAAGAGAAATGGAGCGTATTTATAGAGAAGATGGATGTTAGAATTTAAGAGAGAAATTTTCAAATTCTGAATATAGACAAAGGAAATGACACTCCATCCTTAATAAGGAGGACAAAAAATCCTTGACCTAAAAGGCAAGGATACTCCTACCCAAAATAACACAATATGGTAAAAAACTATTTGGGTAAGCTCCAACTCTCTTTATCTACTTGAAATTGAAACTTGCTTTGTTTATGCTTTGTCACTATCTCCCTCTCATGTATTTTGTCTATTGTGCAAGAGAGATATGATTTTTGGTGTTTAGACTTTTTATGGATGAAAACTTAATTTAAGGATAATTATCCCTAAATAAATTGAGATTTAATAAAGGAAAATAAAATGAGTAAGCTCGTAATAAAAATTATATGAAAGTAGATATCTTTATGATCTTCAATCTTCATGCTTTATAAGCTCCTACAAAAATAAAATATTTTCATGATCTTTAATTGGAACGTCTTGCGGTAATTTTTGCAATGGCATCTGTAAACCTGATTAAATTTATTAGCAACCTCAATATTTTATTATCATCAAAAGTTATCTAGAGATATAGAGCTAATATATCAAACTCAAACTCATGCAATGCAATTATGAAACGTTACACTCACTCCTTACTCATCTCAATAAATTATTATGTTATTGTTCTTATATAACATTCTTGTCACAGATCTTAACGTACGAGAGATGGAAAATGAAAAATGAAGAAATGAGAAAAACTCTACTAATGAGTCTATCGTGAAAGGAACAAAAAGACATAACAATACATGAAGAAGAAATAATCATCATTGATAGTAAACTAATAAAAAAAATTGCTCGACAACTACAAAGCATTTGTGAACGGGAACAGAAAAATGTAATGGCAGAAAAAAAGGAGAAACCACCCCTGACAACGGACAATCGAAATGTTATATGAAAAAACGTCGCATGTTTTTAGGAAGTACGTAAGAGCATAAACGGGCATACATAACGTCAGAACAAGAAAAGATGGTCACTACACATCAACGAATAAAATTCCGTTGAGTGTAATGGGAGCCAATGTATAGGCAAAATTTCACATGACAAGATCTAGACCGTAGACTCTATCGAGGAGAAGATAGAGCGAGAATCGTAGGATCAACTAGGCGGTTGTGAAAAATATACCAATCAGACAAAAGTACATGGATTGTCAACGTGACAATCCAAAGAAAAGCTAATCAAGTTCATTGGATTGATCAGACGGTCAAGATTTACTAAGTTATTAATGCTGATAAGCTAGATCTCAGAGAATATTCTGTTGGTCTTATTTTCATATAGAATTAGATAAGTTGTATTGATTCTATGCAACCGATTGAATGCCTATAAATAAAGGCAAGATTGTAACTCCAACAAAAAAAACAACAATTCTCAACACCCTTAAAAATACAAGCTGACTATGCAGCTTGCATTATCCTTATAAACATTTTCTCCATAATGAAATACTATCAAAATCTTTCCGTGATTTTTCTTCCCTCTAAAGAATTTTCACGTAAATCACGGTGTTGTTATTCTCTCTCTTAATTATTCTCTATATATTTCATATTATGATGTAGAGAATTCACGATTCTCAAACACCCAAACACCGTGAATTTTTTCTTACACTCATGTGTGTTGAAAAGTTGGGGTCTAGGCTTTGGAAAAAAATTATGGTAAACAAGTCCAAAAACAAATTACCCAAATTGGAAAAAAAACAATAAAATACCAATTGGCATTAAAAGACCTACTAATTACTAAAACCTTGGATAAATGTGGGCCTTCAATGGATTCTTCATCACTACAGTAAACTCTTGTTTCTCAGACAAATCAACGTCATCTCCTTCCGCAGCGCCCCACTGAAAACTCCACACCAAATTCGCCACAAAATACTCCAAATGCAGAATTGCTAAACCATATCCAGGACATATCCTCCTCCCCACACCAAATGGCATCATCTTAATCTCTTTACTCCCTGTTATGTCAATCACTTCTTTCCCATCATCTTCTTCCTTTAAGAACCTCTCTGGCTTGAACTCCATTGGCTCTTCCCACACCTCTGGATCCAATCCCATTTGTGCCACCATGAAATTCACAGTCCCATTTTTGGGTATCAAGTATCCATCTAAAACCACATCCTCTGTTACAGCATGTGGCAAAACGAAATGCCCTGGTGGGTGTCTTCTTAATCCTTCTAAAACCACAGCTTTTAGATACCTCAATTTCCCCAATTCTTCTTCCTTCACTTCTTTCTCTCCTTCTTTCATCACCCCTTTAATTTCCTCAAGAATCTTAGCTTGAATTTCTGGGAATTTCACTAGATTTGCCATTATCCACTGTAATGCAGTGGAAGTTGTGTCAGTGCCAGCGTTGAGAAATTCAGAGCACAGACTTACCATTTCGTCATTGTTGAGATTTCTCTTCTCGTCTGGAAGCTGTAAATCGAGCAGAGTATCAACGTATGACAGAACGAAGTCGTTTTCATCGTTTTTGCTCTGAATTTCTTGCTTTGCTTTCTTTCTTGTTTCTATCAATGGAACTAGCACCTTCTCTTGGTCTTTTCTGAGCTGATAAAATTCCTCCCAACGCTTACGGAGAATGATTTTCGTAAGATTTGACCAGAAATTGAGGATGTTGAATCGCCCGAAGCTTAACAACAACCGCCGCTGCACGTTCTCGATTTCTTTTATTTGTTTTTCTTCAAGCTTATCCCCAAAACACATTAAAACCAGTAAGCAAAACATGGCGTACTGAAATTGATCCATTACAGAAACTAGGTTACCCGATTCGGACTGAGATTGAAGGCGATTGAGAAGAATCTCCAGAACCCACTTGCGGGCACGTGTGTATGACTTCACACGTGAAGGGTGGAGAATCTCCGAGGTGAGGTTCCGGCGGAGGAGTCGCCAGACTGGGCCGTAAGAGGCTGAGCTGATGTTGTGCTGGTTGCTACTGATGATTTTCCCCGTGGGAAGAGCCGACGGACGGTCAGCGAACAGAGCACCGTTTTGGATCAAGGCTTTGTGTGCGATAGCACGATCGGAGATGAAAACGGAGGGACGGGAGCCGATACGGAGGGTGACGACGGGGCCGAATTTGGAGAAGAGGTTGACGAGGACGGGTTCGATCTCGGAAGACGATTTGCAGAGCCAAACGATGTTGCTGATGATGGGTAAGGTGGAGGGGCCGGGAGGGAGAGGAGTCAGGGAGTGTTTGGAAGGGAAGAAAAAATGATTGATTAGGGGCTTGAGGAGGAGAGAGACGAAGAGAGATAAAAACACGATGAACCATATCTCCATTTTCATGTGAACTGACAAAATTGAAACAGGATATTCGAAAGTTATGCCGAGTGAAAATGGTAACAGAGGCGTGCCACTCTTTATATGAAAATTTTCAATTTTATTTTTGGAACAATTATTTTTCGAAATGAAGTTGTGACGTGATAAAAAATACACGGACGCGAGAAAATTACTTGTTCTTTGTAACTTGTAAGAGCACAATGATTTCGAAAAAGATGGAGTAAGAATTAGTTTACACGGATTAACTAATCAAGTATAAGTAATCCATTAATTTAAAGCTTGACAAATTGAAATTATTTATTCACACATGTCATTTGGCTTGTGTAATAAAAAATAATTATAATTTAATTATTGATTATCATATTTGATTGTGCATGATAATTTATATCGTAGTAACAATAATTTTAATTATTTACTATCAATTGAAATAAATTAATAATATTGAGACTAAATTTTAAAAAATCAATTTTTATAAAATTAACTAAATATCAGATATAATGAAAAATACTTTCACATGAAATTTTAACATTATTTTAATTTTTTTATTAACATTTAAATATAAATTAATAATGTTAAACTAAATTTTAATAAAGTTAAACTTAATCAAATTGATAAAATCAGAACGAGAAAGTGAGAGAAGGAGATAGCTTTTACTTTATTTTCTATAATGGAACGAAATTAATTTTGTTTGATATTATATTGTAATTGTACTGTAAATTAGAATTCTTTCCATTTTCTTGTACAATTCAATTACTTTAAAATGTGACAAACTATGATTACATGTAAATTAAGATTGTAGCCTTAATTAAGAATTACTCCAAACAAACATAATAATTCATTAACAAGATGATTCTAAAGGAAGATAACGCGAATCAAATGAGTCTAAGGCTTATCACAGACTCTTAATCTTTAATCTGAATTTCAGAATCTACTAATAAAAATATGCATAATAAGTCCATAAAATTGACAATTAGTCGTAATTAATGAATTTGTTAGTTTCGAGATCATCCGAGATACATTTTGTAACTATAAAAGAAGTTACACAGGATATAAAAAATGTATTTAAGTGGGTAATGGTTGTTAAATATTTGGGGATACAGGTTTCAAGCTTGGTTGCCTGCCTGTTAGATATTTGGGCTTACCTCTCATCTCTACAAAGTTATCAAAGGTGAATTGTGATATTCTTGTAGACAGAATTACATCTAGAACTAATTCTTGGGTTAACAGGTACCTCACTTTTGTTGGTAGATTATAATTGATTAAGTCATTCTTTTAGCCATTCAAGGTTATTAGCGTAAGCTTCTCATCCTCCTTAAGCAGGTTATGAAGAAGATTAATGATGTTTTGAGGATCTTTCTTTGGACAGGCTCTACTGATCAAAACAAGGGTTACAATGTTGCTTGGGATTCTGTTTCCTCTCCTTATGATGAGGGAGGTTTGCGTATCCATGATATCTCTACATGGAACATTGCTGCCATTGCCAAATAGTTTTGGAGATTGGTTTTCAAGTGCTAAAGACTCCCTCTTAATTGCTTGGTGCCACAACAACTAGCTTAAGGGATATTCTATATCCAGTGTTAAGATGCCTGCAGATTCTACTTGGTCTTGGAGGAAGCTCATCAAGTTAAGAAATAAACTATCTACCTTTTGCAAGCTTCAAGTGGGTAATGGCTTGACTGTTTCTTTCTTTTGTGATCCTTGGCACCCTGCTGGGATCCTTTATGATAAAGGAGGTAAGAATATGCTGTCTTCTTTTCGTCTCCCTCTTTCCTTCTCTCCTAACCTTATTAGAGATGGTAGGTGGAGGGACTTAGAACATAATTGGAGAGATAACTTACTTCACTGAGGTGTTGATCCTAATTTTGCCATGTGCCTTCTTCCTTGCCTGACTCTTGGAAATGGATAGCTGACAGGAATGAGGTTATTAAATCTACTTATCTTGCTCTGAAGCCTCACTTGCCTAAAGTTGATTTGTATAAACTGATTTAGTTTTCAGGAGCTATCCCTAAGTGCTTCTTTGTTTCCTGGTTGGCTATGCTTGATAGACTATCTACTAAACTGAATATTCAGCAGTGGAATTAGAGTGTTGATGGTTGTTGCATGTTCTGTCCTTCTGGTTTAGATTCTGTTGTCCATCTCTTTTTTTGCTGAAATCACACTAGGATGCTTCTTCAGGACCTTCTAAGGAGTTGTTTATCTCTTACTATTTCTTGTTGGTCAGATCTTCCAGGCTGGCTCCTCCTCTCTACTAGAACCAAATCTATTGGTTCCTTGGCTATTTAGCTTTCTTTAATTGTTTTTATTTATTGTGACTGGTTTGAAAGGAATATGAGGATTTTTCATGGTAAAATTCTTGAAATCCCTCTTATCCTTAAGAAGACGGTGTATATGGTTAGGGAGAGACTGTTTTTCCTTTCCAAACTTGGAAACTTTCAGGGCGAGGACTTGATTAGTAGTTGAATGTAATGGTCTTTTTAGTTGACCTTGTGCTCCTTTTGTACTTTTCTTGGAATATGCCCATTGTAGTTGTAATTGTGTTTTCTCTGGTTAATATATTTGCCTTTAACTAAAAAAAATGCATTTACCTTAGTGAATTAAGAATCTACAGTCAAGCTACTATAGTTCTGCATAGGTTTGGTGAGAGTGCATTGCATATATAGTTTGAAGACACGTGAAACAATGTTTCGTAACAGGTTTGTAGAATAACATATTGCACAAGGGCGGTCTATATGGAAAAATGTTCTCCCTCTCCCAGTTTTATGTATGTAGGCGTGTGTATGTATTTATATGTGCATATATATAGATATTTATGTATCTATATTCAACGTATTTTTAAATTTTTTATTATAGTATTTTTCGTTCTTGAGTGTATAATATTTACAGAGTATCGAAGTTATTTTAAGTTTTCTTGGAAAGTCCTTTTAAGTCAAAATTATAAAAAAAAAGTACTTTAATATTTAATCCAGGATCTCCAAAATAACGCAACAATTTTCAATATACACATAATTCTAATTCTTATCATCATGTATGATCTACTATTAATCGTTTTAGATATTGATATTAACATGTGTTTTCTCATAATATTTTCAAACTTTTTTAGATTTATTCTTTTAGTGTTCTACTTCTAAAAACATAATTGTAATTTATATTGGATAAATTCGCCTATATTACATTTAATAAAACAATGATAATATTATAACAATAGCAGGAAAAGTTATTAGAAGATAATTCCATTGTAGACATATATTGAAAGTTATTGATATACCTATGATTTTCAAGTCATTAGATATTTTTTAACAATTATAATGATTTAAGAGTGTCTTCCAGCCTTTTTTTTGTTTTGTAAAATAGAGAATAGGAGAAATCTTACGTAATTGTCAAAGAAATATGTTATTGATGTCATTTTCATTCATCTAAGATGATATAATATCTATTCTTAGTCATTAAGTAAGTCTAAATTGACGTCGTCAAAATTATTTATAGGTCTCAGAACACGTGGTGTAGAATGAGGGTTTATGGATAAATAGATGATGAGGTGGGATACAATACATTATTATTTATGTCAGTGCGAGTTGAGGTAGAGATGAACATAACAGACAATACTTCGTTCATCTGCTCCATCTGTGTCTTGTTTATTTTTTTTATGATTCTATCTATATAAAATTCTAACTTTTAACTCAAAGATGGGAAACTCGAAAATAACCCGATTTTAATGGGGTTTCTTATATCCATGTGCTCTCCTCACCTCATCGACATAGGCAAGCAAAATAGATGTTTTCAATAATATGATAGTAAGTCATTTTTTTTCTAGATCACAAACGTAGAATTGGAAAGTTATAAGAGAGTAACATGTCTACGAATAAGAATCGTTGATTTACTTTTTGACTATTTAACTATCTTTACAAACTATATATTTGTAGGGGATTGTTTTTTCTTGTTGGAGTTTTTTTTATGAAGATTATAAATTTTAAAGAACATTGGAGTTATCAGTGGAGTATTCGATCTTTTAAATATGAAAGAATATGAGAGATTAACTATATTTGCCAACTCATTCATTAATTTTTATTATTATTAATAAGATATGAATAAAATAGGAGAAATTCCTTTGATACCCATTAATTTACTTATATGAGGTGATTAAGAAAAATAATGTGCCGGAATGATTATAGAGATAATCTTGTATTTTCACACTCAAACTATCACATTGTAATATGATAATTTTTTATCATTTTCTAAACTAGACAAGTGTCTGTATCTTTTCAACCATAAATTATTATATTCATTTTTCCAACAAAATGTTAGATTGCATTGTATTTTCTCTACTTTAGAGATAGTATAAGTCTTCAGCAAAAATGGTTAGAAAGTACCTGTTTGGCTCAACAGAAAAGTAAACTACATTTAGTAATCTCCAGATTCTCCAGAGAGAGAGTTTCAAAACAAAAATATCTAGAGAGAAAAGTAAATATGTATGACAAGCTTGAACTCCAAGCATAATAAGAAAACTTTCCAACCTCATATCCATTTCCAAGAAATAAGGGCAATGCAAGTGTCACCCCTTCCGTCACATTGAATGTCACTTTCGTTGCCTATCACCCCAAAATATTAAATATCAAAATTTAGAAAATATCTTTATGTCACTAGATTTGTAATTTTTTTTATCACATAGATCTATTGTCATGACCTAATCACAATCCAATTCAAATTTTGTATATTGTCTTTATTCCAAATTAGTTTATACTTATTAATATTTTCAATAATATGTATGTTAAATGCTTGTTGTGAATGGGGAACCAAAATATTGGAGAATGAAGAGAAGTCAAGAATGAAAAGCATATCAAAATGAGTTATAGTTGTCTTTTTGGAAAAATAAATAAAAATGTTTTCTTCCACTTGAGATCGATTTTGAAATAACTGAGATCGATTTATTTAATTTGTTACAATAAATTGTTTTCTTCCACAGCTATGTCTAAGATTTTTCATTAACCAGAGACTTTAAGAAAAGTCAACAAGTACCATTTGAAGATTCATTCTCAAACAACTCTTTATATAAACACTACTAAGATTAATCGTGTATCTAAATTACATGGATTTTCAGATTTGTTTCAAGGTTTAGGGTGATGTGTGTATGAGTGATCTAGTCTATGTCAAATATGTCTGGGAACGTGAGAGTTGTTGGTCGGAGGGTGAATGACAAGCAACCTTAGGCAACCGTCAGAATGGACAAATGTCTTTAGGACTCTAAGATATGTGAGAAACTTGAGGAGAGAATATTCTCAGTGTTTGATCTCGGGATTAACGAGAAGTGATTGCCTCAATAATGATGCTAGGATGCCGTGCCCGGGGTTCCCCCATGGTGGCATGGGAAGCCGCACTCAGGGTTCGCCTAGAGTGGCATGGGAAGCAGCCCTTGGGGTTCCCCCCGGGGTGGCATGGGAAGTTTCCCTCGGGGTTCCTCCCGAGGCGACATCCGCCCTCGAGGTTCACCCTAGATTGGCATGGGAAGCCGCCTCAAAGGTTCTCCCAGAGTGGAGCCGCGCCCGGGGTTTTCTTAGGGCGGCATAAAAGAGGCACTTCCAAGGCTTGTAAGGTGACTACATCCTTCAAGGAGATCTTCACATCCCGATGTAGCGAACATTGTCCTAATCCTACTAGACCACAACCATCAGATTGTTCTCATGTGGGAAAATACATTCGAATCTTTGTCACTAAACTCGAAGACAAAGTGCCACATTTAATACGTCATTTAATATAATGGGATTGCCACTTTTATAAAACAGGAGCGTCCCTTACATACATTATTTTGTTAATATCATGCACCGATCAACGTTATTCCATGTAAGTGTCACATTGACCTGTCTTTAGACGTCACGTGTTCCCTTTGATACGTTACTCTTAACGATATGGCTCACTATTTACATTAACCCCCTATTCAAGGTTGAGGGCACGCTAATCAAGCTTGGACATATTTTTTGATTTGAGTGTTGCATGCGTCTTCTGCACTTGTTTGTGGGACAAATGACTTTCTTGTCTCCGATAACTACATACATCAAATCATTGAAACTTAGATCTGTCATAATTTACAAGGTGGGAAAGCCTCGTTCGAGGTGCTTGTCGAGGTGTGTGACAACACCTCTAATGAGGCCTGTGAGAATGCCTCGTTTAGAAGCATGTCATATCACCTCGAACGAGGTGTGACAGCACCTCGAACGAGGCGTGACAGCACCTCAAACTAGGCGTCACGGCACCTCGAACGAGGCGCTGCATCTCGCTTTGAATGAGGCATGTGACAACGCCTCAAACGAGGAATGTCAGCACCTCAAACGAGGCGTGTCAGTGCCTCGTTCAGAGGAGTGTGAGAATGCCTAGTTCAGAGGCGTGTCACATCACCTCAAATGAGGCGCTGCATCTCGCCTCGAATGAGGCGTGCGACAGTGTCTCATCTTCCATTGGACGAGGCAATGCATCCCGTCCTCCCTTGGATGAGACGCCACATCCCCTCCTTGGATGGGGATGGGGCATGGGGAGCTCTCATTCTCTATAAAGTCAGTCGGGTAGGTTATTCTCTCAATTTCATTTTTACACTTCACTTTGAAGCAAATGACCTCTAGAGAAATATTTACAATTTCCAAAAAAAATACCACCTCATCAAAGTGTCCACCAAAACGTTGAGGTGTTTCCAAATAAACGAATAGTCTGAACAAATACACGCACTAGCGATGCACAGTTTCAAGTTCAATGTTGGCACGCATACCAATGTATCATGATGAGTGAATATACATGGTAATGCTAGCACCCTTGTAATGTTTGAAGTAAAGGCCTGAAGTTTTGGAGTAACTGACGATTGGATCCAGATATACCTATCGTCTTATCTATTTCATTATTTTACCTCTAGTATGGATTTTTCTTGTTAAATCATTCTTTTCCATTCATGGAGAGAGATTTGTATGTTTCACCCACTTTCCATGTGTCTTGACGGTCTTATTAATAGTTTGGCGAATTTAAAAGGAAATTTCATCCTAATGATGTCATAATTCCGCAGATGGAGCTAATAGGCTTGTTATAATTGAAGAAGGCATCTAGACTCCGAGAGGAACATGAAAGATCATCCAAGCCTTTCTAAAGTAGTATTAGCAAATATGCAGAAGTAAGTTATGTTTACAAAATAATTGAATTGACAGGTTTCATCAGACATAGTCTTTCTAGTTTCTTATCTGTTATGTGTGTGATTAATCCAATATACAGTGGCCGTTACTAGTTCCAATTTTTAATTTCTTTAGATTATTGATTCTTCTCATCAATCTGTAGTCTAATGACATAAAATATTATGTTATTTTGTTTACATGACACTCATTTACAGGCCTACTCCAAATTTTTTAATCATGATATTCAATTTCGAACATTACTTTGAGAAGTTTTCCAACAACTATTAAGTTCTCAAATGATATAATGGGACTTTTCTGGCTTCTGATTTAAGATATAAGTATATGGTATCAAATAACACATCTTTCTAGTGGCTTGCTTTTTCAACAAGTGCTTGTTGCTTCATACTGGCATTTACTTTTTATTTTGTACGGTATATACTGGTCATTTGCTTATCTATGACCTTTAAATTAGTTCATTTTCTTTTTCTAGTCTATGGAGTTATGTTGGATTTTTATTGGAGGAGTATATAAGATAATACAGATGTGGAATATCGATATTCACCATCCATGTTAAATAATGATGGCGTCTTCCTGTTATTTAATATGAGAGCGATAAAATTATTTACTATTACATGTTTCATGTTTTTTACTCCTTCGCTAAAGTTATGTTTGACTTGATAGATGGGGTGCCATTTTATTCTTCCCCTGACTATCAGTAGTTTATTAGGAAATACTTTCTTTATTTCTTTTCTCGCAGTTTCCAGATGTAACTGTCCCGAATTATTCTTTAAATTATCTTTACTTAGCATCTGTTCTATGAATTTTGTTTAATTAATCTTGAGTTTGTTCGTTACTTTTTGAAATTATTGTCCATGATGACTTATTTAAATATATTTAGGATTTCCCAGAATCACAATTCGTGGAACTTATCATCTCTTAAAATTTATTGTAGGCTCTTGTAAAGAAAGATCCAATCAGACGACAAAGTTTGCGAGTGAAAAGTTGTTTTGCTGGATCAAAGGTTGATAATCTCTTGAAACAAGGAGATATAGTCTTGGCCATCAATAAACAACCAATTACATGCTTTCGTGACATTGAAGATGCTTGCCAGGAATTAGACAAAGCACAATAATAATGATGGAAAGCTTAATGTGACTATTTTTCGGCAGGTAAACTATTATAGTTTTCTCTTCCCTGTTTATATTTTTTTCTATTTTTTTTGTTCTTGGGATTTGAAGTAGCCTTGAAAATATATTATGTGAAGCAAAGTTATTTGGTTATCATCCAACTTCTCTAAAATAGAAGGAGATGTAAAGAAAATTATTCTCTGATATTAATCATATTCCAGAGGTAGAAATTGATCTGCTTGTGGGCACTGATGTTAGAGATAGGAATGGCACAACTCGTACAATAAATTGGTGCGGGTTCATTGTTCAAGATCTCGTCCAACTGCGTGAGCTCTTGGATTTCTTCCTAAAGAAGGCCATGGCGTGTACGTGAATGGTTTCTTCCATTCATTGAATCATTCAACGAGAAGAATTTGTGTAAATTACTATCATAATTATGTTCATAATAAAAATTTTAGTATAATGTTACAGCTTTCTCCCAGTAAAGAAAAGCAAAAAACTAGGACAAAAACATACTTGGGAATTAGTGGATATTCCACCTAGTTGTAAACTTTTGGGTCCCAAGTGAATTTTCAAACGGAAAATGAAAGCCGATGGATGAATTGATAAATACAAGGTTAGACTTGTAATTAAAGACTATAGAAAGAAGGAAGATCTTGATTATTTTGATATATATTCTCCAGTGTCGAGAATAAACTCCATTAGGAAAGTACTTGCAATCGCAGCTTCGTGAAATATTGAAGTACATCAAATTGAGTGAAACTAACCTTTCTAAATGGAGATTTAGAGGAAGAAATCTACATGGAACAACCGGAAGGATTTTTCGCTCTTGGGCAAGGAAATAAAGTCAATACATTAGTCAAATCATTGTATAGTTTGAAACAAACACCAAAATAATGGCATGAGAAATTTGACAGTCGCCTGATGTCAATTGAATTCAAAATCAATGAATGTGATAAATGTATCTATGTTAAAGATACATAGAATGAATATGTCATTGTGTGTTTGTATGTTGAGGATATGATTATCGTTAGGAGTAATGATAAGATGATCAAATCTATAAAAGATATGTTAAAATCTAGATTTAATATGAAAGGCATGAGACTTGCTGATGTTATATTGAGAATAAAAATAAAAAGAACATCAGATGGACTTATTTTGAGTCAGTCTCATTACGTAGATTTTATTCTTGAAAAATTGAGTAAAGATGACACTGGTGAATCAAAAACACTGATGAATACAACTGTACATTTGTCTAAGAATAAAGGTGAGAGTATCTCTCAAGTAGAATACTCTAGAGTGATAGATAGTCTAATGTACTTGATAAGTTGTACAAGACCTGATATAGCCTATACAGTGAGTAAACTAAGTAGATTCACGAGTAATCCTGGAGCTAAACATTGGAAAACCATTGTGAGAGTACTGAGGTACTTACGATATACTCAGAGTTATGGACTACACTATTCATGATATCTAGCGATCCTAGAAGGATATACTGATGCAAATTGGATATCTGATAAGAAAGATATGAAGTCTACTAGTGTGTATGTTTTCACACTAAGAGGAGTGTCATAGTATGAAAATCCTCAAAACAGATAATTATAGCTAGATCCACTATGAAATCTGAGCTTATAGCTTTAGACAAATATGGGGAAGAGCCTGAGTGACTACACCACTTCGTAGAGGATATTCTTATATGGACAAAGCATGTGCCACCAATATGCATACATTGTGATAGTCAAAGTGATATTGGAAGAGCACAAAATAATATGTATAATGGTAGTAAGTCTAGACATATTTGTCATAGACATAATACCATTAAACAACTACTCTTGACAGGGGTTATCACTATTGATTATGTGAAGTCAAAGGATAACATTGCAGATCCATTAACCAAAGGGTTAAATCAAGAGTTAGTTGAAAAGTTATTGATGGAAATGAGACTAAAGCCTATGTAAAAATAGGTTGATATAAAGAAAACCCAATCTAGTTGACTGGAAATCCCAAGATCTAATTTCAAAGGGACAACCTAATTGTATAAACTTAGCTGGATCATTGTGGAGATTTTGCATGTCCATTCTTATGAAGAAAACAGTGATACCCATTGGAAATTAGGTTGAGATGAGCTTTTAATGATTCTTATGTATCGAAAACTGTTTTATCCGAACAGAGTAATACGAGTTTACTCTTAAATTAAGAGATCACCTATGTGAGAGTGAAGTGGGGCGCTTCTATAGGAATTGTAAGGGCACAATTCTTTAGAAACTCTTACAGAACCATGAGGATGTTCATGGCTAAAACGAATATAATCATGAGAACTGAACTGTGTCAGGGATGACTCATGTGTGTAGTATGTCATCGTTTACATAAAAGGTCGAACAGTTTAAAGACATCATGTCTATAGGTCAGCTAGTAAAGTAGACATACTTACACAAGAGAAGGTTCAAAGGGAAAAACCTACCTATCATATGCAGGTTTCAGAACGTAGAACTATCACCATGTATGTTATGTCGTTGGTCGTCAATTTCATTCATGTGGGGAATTGTTGGAAAATTGGGTATCTGTACACCATTTTCGCAAAACAATTTTGGATAAATTTTTAAGTGGGATCCACTATGTAAAATTGTAAGGTCTGTGGATATTTGAGTTCTCCTCCGCGAGTATATCAAAATTGACTATTGATTTATCAAAATTGACTTTGGGATGAATGTAAAATTATATCTCAAAGTGAGCTAAATGAGAATAGAAAAATAGGAGGGAATTGTAGAAATCTCATATTAGAAATGGAGGAAAGTTTGGAGTGATATATATTGAGATGCTATTATCAATGGTGCTAACTTGATAAGACTAGACGCTCTCTTTAATATGGACACCTCTAAATGGGTCAATGGAAGCTCAAAGTTCGTGGAATATGGAATATTCTTGTAAATTAAGACCCAAAATATATTTATTTTTGCAAATCAAATAAAATAAGTTTTGGACTTAATTTTTTTTATTAAATGACCTTTTAATTTTTACCTGGTGTAGATAATATATTTACAGAATTGTATTATTATTATTTTCATTTAATCTTATAATGAATACACTATTTCATCAATTTCATCCATCTGAGTCGTCTAATTAGATCTAAATAGTTCAGATAAACTAAGTTCAAAACGTGAAAAAATAAAATAAGCAAAAAGTACCATTCTTTTAAAATTTAACTAGATTTGAGTCGTCTAGATGTAAGAGCTGATAAAGATATTCATGGATCACTACGTAATTTTTAAACTACATAACCAAAAACCTATGGCTATATATTAACATATAAACTATGTGCAAAATATGTTAAGAGAATATAAGTCAATTTTCTTTATTATAAAAACGTGTCAAATAAATCGTTTTTTTAACAATGTGTCAAATAAATCGTTGAGGCAACAATGTTCTTCTCATTTTAAAATGTCTCTACGTGTTAAATCAGTTTTTTTTTAAATTAGCATTTTTCACATGAATAATAGAATAAAGAGTTTATTCAAATAATTAAATTCGCTTAAAACATAGCTTAATTTTTTTGAATTGAAAAATGACAGGGAAATTGAACTCAGCTTAAACCATAAAAATGATCAAATTTTTTTTATTTACAAAAGTAGCCAAAAAGAACCAAAGTAAATAAGTTATTTAAAAAAATTACACAAATGTAAATAAATGATCTACTATATTTCTGTTATTTTTTCCGGACATTTTTGCAGTTTGAATTGAAAAACTGTTCATTTTTATAGTTCTCTTATTGAATTACCACATTTTAACAAACCTACAATAATCTAGATGATTTGATTTTAATCAGTAAAGTGCTATAGAAATGCCAGAAGCACATTTGAAAATCTAGAGATGCAAAGCTCAAATAATGTTTGAAAAGTTTTATTAGTTCTTTCTTGATACAATTAAAAGGCTCAAATTATAAAAATCACACTACTTTATCGTATAATTGCAACATTATTCCTAATCCAATCCTACGTCAGGTACGTAACTATCATGTATTTGTATTGTATGATTCATATATTATTGTAATTTATAAAATCAAATAATTAAAGTACGAATCCTTCATGGATTATATTTCATTGCAACTTGTATAAATCACGAAAAATAATAGCTATAATAAGTATGCGAAAATGACATTATTAATATTTCTTGAAATTATGGTCAATCCTTCCTAGTTGCAATTTTTTTTTGTTTCGCAGTTTTACAATTGTTTATCACCTAATCATGTGTACGAACCTTTTAATCTAAACTCTATGGTCACTCTCATGCTGACACTAATGATTTCAACCCGTACCAACTAGCGCCTTACTTTATTATGCATTATGTTTATGAACAATACTCAGCCAAATTTTGAATAAAAACAAGTTTTGACCCTCAAATAATTTTTTTTTTTTTGTTTTGACCTCTCAAATAAAGTTTCCTATCTCCGTCCATAAGATGAATAGCAATTATTTCTCACTGTTGACGTGAATAAATGAGTTCTAACCACTTGTGAAAAATAATGAAAATATCATTAAATTTTTCATTTTTTGAAAGAATCATATTTATTATCTTTGATGGGGCTTAAGTTGATATAGATTAGTTTGATTATTATATATGGTCCGAGTTAATTTATCCACGTCATCGATGAGAATGAGCACACCATTTAATTAAGAATCACGTATATTTGATATTTAACTATGTGTTCGTTACTTATGAATACTCTTATGTTATTAGAGCATAATAGTAAATTCGTAACTACTAACTAGGGATATTATTCATTATATCTAAATCAAAGCTAATCTGATTCCTTCAAATACAATCAACAGCTTATATATTGCAAAACATTGAATGTCTTGATAGGTAGGAACTGTTAGAAGAGGAATTTATTTGCTATCATTTAAATAACATTTTTATGGATCCTAATACATATAGATATAATGAGCTAATGGGGACACGGATTTTAAGGCTATGCTTAGTAGCCTGTATAAGAAGACATGAAAATATTAATTCAAAATGTAAAAGGATTACCCTACTCAAGAATAAGGGAAAAATGTATTGATAAGGATAAAATTTGTGCAAGTATGAGATAAAAAGAGATTCGATAATCCATAATTCTCCAGAGTCAAAAATGTCATGTTTTATTGAATATATTGACTTTATATAGACTTCCTCGTTGCTTGGATTTAATTAAGGATATTTTTTTTTATTTTACATCTGTCACATTCAGCCGCCCATTAATTGCTGCCGCATGACAGTTTTCTATAGTTCCAAGCCAATTAGTTAGAAGCACTTGGTGGTCTACCAACCTGTCTTATTTGAGCGGTGCAGCCTACTCAATCAATCACGGCCACTTGATTGTCAGTCCGAACCCCTTTTCCCGTTCTGATATTCTGCCCGCCTTTGAGATGATGACCCCTCATTCTCGAGATGTCGGTTCCCGTTCTTGAAGCGATGATCCCCCATTCTCGAGATGTCGGTTCTCGTTCTTTGAAGCGATGATTACCCGTTCCGTGAGTATCTCGCGACTTCAGTCAGTCATCCGTTTATACGTTTTCGACGCTTCTCATGAGTATGGGGTAAGTTCCTTTCGTCCATGTGGCAGTGAATATTTTTTTACATGTTCACATACATTGTCAGTGCCTTTCTTTTCGTTAATTTGTTGCAATTTGTTTTGTTAAAAGATAAATTTTATTCAACTAAAAAGATAATTACAAGGGACATATCTCAATGCAAGTTTATAACAAAAGCTAGGCAAAAGCAATTAAAATGGATACATCAAACTATTTCAAGAAAGAGGAGCAATGTACCAATTTTCCAAAAGAGCAATGCTAAGAGTAGCAAGCTGGCTCCTAACAATGAAAGTGACTCTATCTCTAATCATTCTAAGAATCTTCTTCATAATGATAGGAGAGTCAACAAATTTTACCTAAGAACACCGTCTTGTTTCTTTCCGCCCACAAACAATATATAAAAACAGTAAAGAGGAGCTTCACAATTGTAGCATTCACGGTCTTAGGGGCTTTAACCTGTAGTAACCAATCTTGAACAGCATCCCAAGTATTTACGAAGCAAGTTAGGTTGCATTTGTCTAAGAGGGACATCAGAACAACTTTTGACACACTGCAACAGCAGAAAAAGTGTTGTATTGACTCTATGCTCGTAGTACAAAAAACACAACTTAATCAAGAGTTTGCTCACCATTTACTGATATGGTCTTTAGTGGCTAGCTTGTTATGGAAAGCTAGCCAAGAGATGAATGAACACTTCGGATGCCAGGCAACCAGATAAGCTTGGCCCATCTTTGTGCAAGTATGTTCTGAGTTAAAGCTTGGTAAGTACTCCTAACAGAGATGAACAATTAACCCAGGAAGCAAGTTTTATTCTAAGCCTCAGCTTGGCCAACACCATCTACCATCTCTTATCAAAACATATAGAGAGGATGTTAAGTCTCAGTCCGTACTGTATATCATATCATCACTATCTTTGAGCCACAAATACCCGAAGGATGCCAAGGCTCAGTTAAATTGCAAATATCAAATCCACCCCCAACTTTGAGTTAACTGAGTCTAATATTAGAGACCATTTACTTAGGACGATATCAGACTCGATAAAAATAATTATTCAAAAACTTATTAATTTATATCTTTATTTTGAGACAATAAAAGTACAATTAAAATATTTCCAATCATTAAATAAATAAACTATTAAATTTGAGATAATATATTTTTTCTTTTGGATATCATAAACTTAAGCTAGAATTTGTACGACAGTATAATATATATGATCAACTAATACGTACGAAACTCATAAATATTTAATTTGGGGTGTAAATCACTAAATAGAGTGAGTGAAATTGGAAAAATAATATATTAAAATGTTAATGAATAAAAGTATAAAATATGCCTGTAATTTTTTTACTCAGACAAAATATAATATGTGTAAAATAATGTATGGGACACGTTTATTATTTATATTTGACACAACAAATAAACTTTTAAGCATCCTAAATGTATTGTACAAAAAAATAATCAAGCCAACTTCATCACATCCCTTATTTTAATTAAAGAGTAATTTTATATGAATTATTAAGTTTTATACTATAATCATTTATTAATAAATTCATTAAATTATTTTAATAATAATTTATAAATGATTGATATATCATTTTTTATTTAAATTTAAATTCAATAAGATGCTTAGATTAATTTATAATTATTATTCTTTACAATAAAAATCAAATCATTTGTTTTCTTTAAATACATGCCTCAGTCACTTCATCATTTTCCACCATAGATACTAATTAATCTCCTTCAGCATTTGCATAGAGAAATGGAAACATGGTTTCTCATACTAATCTCCTTTTCCATCATCATCCTCTTCAAATCAATCTTCAACCTTCTCAGACCTTCCATACCCAAGCTTCCTCCAGGCCCCACTCCTCTTCCTTTCATTGGCAATCTCTTACTCATCCGAAAATCTTCCTTCAAATTTGATTCCTTCATTCGAAAACTCCATGCCCAGTACGGCCCAATCATCACTCTCTACTTTTGTTCTCGCCCTGTTATCTTCATTTCCAAACACTCCCTTGCCCACCAGGTCTTGGTCCAACACGGCGCCGTCTTTGCCGACCGTCCACCGGCTGCCATCACCACTAAAACCCTCTACAGCAACCAAATCACCATATTCGCCGCCTTCTACGGCCCTAACTGGAACCTCCTCCGTCGTAACTTAATCTCCGAAATCTTCCACCCTTCACGCTTGAAATCCTTCTCAAATGCCCGGAATTCGGCATTGGAGAATCTAATAAAATCCCTAAAATCTCAGTCGGAATCCGAAGGATATGTTCGCTTCTTGGAGCAATTTCGGCTGACGATGATGGATTTATCGGTGTTCATGTGTTTAGGGTTTAATCTCGAGGAGAAACAAATCAGAGAAATTACAGACCTGTTTCACCGTGTTCTTTTGTACGCAAGCACACACAATAAACTCAATTTCTACCCATTAAAGTTGGGGAAAATCCTGTTTCCGAATCTCTGGAAAGAGCTCCTGCAGCTCCGTAAAGAGAAAGAAGAAGCACTGATTCCTCTAATTAGACGAAGGCAAAACGAGAAGCAGATAAAAAATCACAGAAACGAAATCGAAACTGTTTTACCTTACATCGATACATTATCAGACCTAAATCTGCCAGAAGAGAACAGAAAGCTTGAAGAAGGGGAAATCGTGAGCCTCTGTTCAGAATTCCTAAACGGAGTTGTCCACACCACAGTAGTCGTCATGCAATGGACGATGGCGAATTTGGTCAAATACCCAGAAATCCAAGAGAAACTCTACAATGAAATTAATCAAATTATTGGGTCAAAAGGGAATGTCACAGAAGACGATCTGAAAAAACTGCCATATCTAAAGGCAGTGATTTACGAGAGTTTGAGGCGGCACCCACCGGGACATTTCGGGCTCGCTCATGCAGTTACAGAGCAAGTAGTGTTGGGTGAATACTTGGTTCCGAAGAATGCGAGTGTGAATTACATGGCCTCTGACATGGGGTGGGATTCAGAGGTATGGGGGGATGAGGCTATGGAGTTCAAGCCTGAGAGGTTCTTAAGTAATGAAGAAGGTGAAATTGGGGTTGAAGAGTTCGATATAACAGGGAACAGGAAGATTAAGATGATGCCATTTGGTGCAGGGAGGAGGATTTGTCCTGGACTTGGTTTGACAATGCTTCATTTGCAGTATTTTGTGGCTAATTTGGTTTGGGTTTTCAAATGGTCTGCTGTTGATGAGGTTGATTTGGAGGAGAAGGTGGAGGTTTCACTCACCATGAAGAATCCTTTGAAAGCTCACCTTTCGCTAAGGTCAACTGATCGGTTCTTCGCATAATTGGTCCATTTCAAATCTGGTTTTAGAAATTTGGTCCATTTTCTAAAATAAATTGAAATTTTAGGCCATTTTAATTGTGAAAATATCGTTGATAATTTCAAATAAATTAATATAGTTTTGTTAAAAAAAAGAATAACTGTAAATATGACTCATTTTTTAATAAAAGTTGTAAAATGTTCAGAAATTTTTTTTATTTAAAATGGTCGAAATATGATAAATAATTTATTTATCACTATGTAGTTTTGGTAAATAAATTATTTACCACGGGCATATTTGAGAAAAAAAATAAAAAAAATTGATCATTTATATAACTCCACCATCGAAACCTGATTTTTCCTGTTATTTTCTGAAAAATAAAAAGTAAATGAACAATGGAATAGAGTGAAAATATGAAAAAGGACAAAAATTTGATTTTGGAATAATTGGGGTGGTTTTTCAAAATCATTATTTCCAAGTCATTTTTCTTTCGATTTTTCCATTCATTCAAAATGGAGGTTAAGTTGAATATATATACATATGTTGTACATTCTAGAAATGAGTTTGGAATCATGTAATTTATTATAGAGTTGAGTCATCTTATTTGAACTGTTCTATTCAATCCGATTAAAAACTTTGTTGAGTTACGATATCGATATTAATTTCAAAATTAGATATTAGCCGATTGTACTATAACAATAATGAATACTTTAAATAGTAAAATGGATCATGATGTATGTAATATGTACTAATTTTAATTTTAAATAAGTTCAAATATCAAATATTATTTCAATTATAATTGTTTATATTAAGTTTCAATTTAGCCTCTATAGTACCTTACATTAAGTTTGCCTAAGTTTCATTTACTTACCTTCTTCTTTCCTTATTAGAAGTCTTCTTTTTTATTTTTGTAGTTTCTTTTCTATTTCTTTAGTAGCTATTATTGCTTCAGCCTTCATCTTTCGGCTTTAGGACTCACTTTGTCTTCATTAAGAAATAAGTATTCAGTGACTCTTTTCATTTTTAGTTTAAGTTGATTATGGCAGTTGTTAGTTTCATCTCTTTATCAATTACTTTAGTAACCTTTCTAACATCTATGCTCAATGTTTGCTTGCATACCATCATCCATTTGGTCGGATGGATATATGTACAAAATATTCATTCCATACGTTGGTTCTCTATTTTAGTAAGGATAGATAGTGGAGGTTATAATGTCCTTGCTAAACCCAATCATCCGGATCTCCTCACTTTTAGTGGGTTCTTACTGTGTACACCAACTCCAGGGTTACAATGATTATCCATTAGAATTGTGGTTTGGTCGAGTGAGTTTTCGTTTCCTTATCTTCGAGGTTTCATGACTCATTTCTTTTAAAGAAAATGAAATGTTTAGATTCAGAGGTGGCTCCTAATTCATTATTTTCAACTAACAGAGTACGAGACTTCCTTGAGTGATCTTTGATGAGGAATTGGATGAATGATTAGCTTCGGACAGTTCAATACAATGAGATTACTTTTATCATAAAATCTCACACTAAATCTCCAATTTCTCCATTAATAAAAATAAATGCATGCACAAGGAGACAAAGACAGAAGTGGATCACCCATTTTTTTATGGTGGATCATCTCTAGTTAATATGAAGTGATTTTAGTTTTATCTGGACCATTGAGATTAGAACCAACCAACGGTTCCGATCTACTCCTCACTGATTTCAAAAAAGTAAATTTTCCTTTTTAAAAATCAATTTGGGTCATTGAAATGTAAGTCAACAACGCAAATCGAAAATGATAGCTTATATTACCATAATACACTTAAGTACTACTCTTCATTAAATAAGAATATCACGATCCATGGGTCACCAGCAATTTGAAACAATAATATTAACGATCCAAACATAATAATTAGTAACAACTAATAAATAGTTAAACGACAAAAACAATAAAACTTTGATTGAATTATTTGTTTTCTTACCAAAAGATGTATTATTTTACTTCGTTGATTGCATTTTTCTTCAAATGACTCATATTAAGAGTGAACATAAACTACTTATTGATATAAGACATTAATTTCAACAAGTGCATGGTACTAAAAAACTTAGTGTTATTGGATAAACCTATATTTTACTACCTGAAGATATATGAACAAGCCTAACCCCATCATTTCAGGTTCCAAGACAAGTAAAAACATATTACATTATTATTCTCGTTCCACGTATTGCAACAATTCCCATTCTAGGTAACATAGAGATAACCTCATGTTCGTTGTAAAATGAATCAGTCTGAATCTGACAAAGACATGGAGAGAGACGCTCTATGAGCATGCAGGCAAGCATAGTCCTTTAACTAGTTGGTTCTCACAATAGAGGTAGTAGTCATGTGCTGTTGGATATTCGTTAGGTACATAACGACGACTCAAAAAATGAACTAGGCACTCTCGAACTACTCCTTCTCTGCACCTGTAATAACATTTTATGTTAAGTTTCACAAAAAGTGATGAATCATACTTTTGATTATACTCTGACATAAAAGGTGGTGGAGCCGTCGAGAGACCGCCGTCCGCTGCCACCACCACCTCCACCTCCACCGCAGTCATTAGCTCTATAATAGACATCAACAATATTATAAGTCTCCTCTTACAATTTCCCCTACTTCTACAACCATTCATCATTCCGTAATTTTTGTTTATGAGTTCTCTTGAAATATATGTAAGAATCACGCGATTCTTTAATTCATTTTATAGCGTTTTCCTAACCCTTTTGTCATGCATAGCGTCAAAAGCTACAATATGTCATAAGTTTGAATAAGATCTTTGTTTTTCTTTGGAAATTCTTACTAAAGACCTTTGACCTACATTTGTTTTAATTGTAATGAAAAGCCATCATTAAATAAACTCTCTCTCTCTTGCTTACAATTGTATGCTTTTGTGATATTTAATTAATTTATATAGTTAATGTGACATGTCTCAAGTCAAGTTTTTAACGTTAACTTCAACTATATAATTACTAAAATGCTATAAAATAATTAATGATAGAGTAAATTTTGGAGACCTCGCCTTGAGGTTTTGACATGTTTTCACACCCTTAGTACTTATACTATTTAACTTCTGTCAAAATTAACTTCTGTATGGTTAGAAAATGTCTGTGTTTACACTTTTAGACAAACTAATTCACTTGCACTTATTATGCACGTTCGTTTGAACATTCTCAAATAAAATATTAAATTATAATATGATATATTCATTGAAGTAATATTTTTTATTAAAATAATTAAAATGTGCGTTACACGGTATAAATTAAATAACACAAATTTTGTAATATATAATATTTTAAAAGATGAAAAAGTACTAACTATGTGCGGAAAAAAATGACAGAGCATTGTTTCATGTAGAATTCATGATGTCTTTTTAAGTTTTTTTTCCTTGTAAATTAAAGATATATTTCAAATTCAAAATTGTACAAAGTGAAACAAAGAAGAGCTAACAATCCTATACAAACATAATTACAAACCCACGATTTCAGTTCCAAAATTCTAAGAGACAGACCTCATTTTACTTGTAATGACGTTCTCCTTCTTGAGCTATTAACATAATAAACATTCCAAAGACGATCTTTAACTATACTTGTTTAGTACTAATTCCATAGATGATCTCTAACTATATGATGTCTGAATATACTTTTAAGTAACTAATGGCAAAAAATTAATAGTCTATTATGGAGTAAAAAAAATCTTTGGAAAAAAAAAACTAATAACAAAAAATAAGTTAAAAGTAAGTAGTTCATATGAAGATTACTTCATAATGTGTAAACTGTTTGATTTGGTTGTATCTTTTGTCAAGTTGATTTATGCTTGGCGGTTCTTCTCAAAAGCTAGTGTCAAGGCAGAAGAGGTTTAAGGATTCTTTAGTGTCCGATCTAAACTGTCCATTATAAGAATAAACGGTTCAAATTTGTTTTAAGAAAAGGACAATAAGTAAAAGAATGAAAAAACAATTAAAATGATGTCTTTTCACCTAAATGTTTGTACCAACTTGATCATAATCATCAATAACATCTTGGACAGTTAAGATTTAAAAAACATATCTCCACATATTATGATTAAGATCTCAATAGAAAAAGATCTATTTCTGCTGTGATAGAAATATACCCCACACAAATTTGAAAATAAATAATTAAAAAATAAGAAGAAGATTGTCATTTTTTACCAATTTATCTCAACTCATCTCGTTTAATATATCATTCTTATAGCTAGAAACCATATATAAATCATCTTTATTTTTGTTAATGCATGATCATTTGGATCATATGTGACATTTGGCCACTTTTTCAAGACATTTTGCTTATAACACATTAAATTTAAATTTCCAGCTAAAAAGTCTCAGCAAGTATAAACTCTAATTTAATCACAGATTTTTTTTTCTTATACCTGTGTTGTTATTTGCAATAGAAATGTTAATACATAATCTTCCTAACATTATTCTGAATTTCAATCGTAGAATTGAGGGAACATATAATAAAAGGAAAAAGAAAGAAAAGAAAAAAAGCTAATTTCCTTTCTTAATTCTCCCAAGAAAAGATAGGGAGAAAAATCAGCAACCAGTCCCAAACAGGAACTGGACAAAGATGAAGAAGCCAGATGATGATGATTGACTGGCAAAGGCAAATCCAATCCATACCCTTATAAACTACAGAGGCTTTCGACAAGTAATAATGGCAAACTTGATAAGATCCTTCTTATATCCTTCAATCATCAGTGGCATTACAAATGCTCCTCTAATCGTTTTCAGCCCTGTTCATTAAACAGACATGGTGGGTGCATCAATGAAAAACATTTCTTCACTTGAAATTTTGTACAAAGAAAATAAGAGCGAATGGAAAAATAGACGTTACCGCTTCGGAGAAGTGAAGTGAAGCCCTTCCATGTGAATGCGGATTGTATCACTGCCGGCCAAAACGGGGCAACGTTCTCCGACCAATCTGTTGCTTTAATGTCCTGTGTGCCATGGCAACTTGATTGCTTATTTTTCTGATAAAATGCTTGTATGATAACATCTGAGGCATGATCCAAATGGTTAGTTCAGTTATGATTTGGAAATATAATTTACCTGGAGTGAATGGGATTGGAGTAATCTGACATAATCAGCAGTAGAACACCAAGCTGGAAGATAAAAGGCATCACATATCCTTTTCAGCAGACTTTCCTCCCATGGCTGCAAAGACTCTTCAGAAGGGCCAAGGTCCCTATGACACCATGTTACTATTATAATAGTCCCTCCTGGTGCTGCAACTCGAGCTAATTCATTTACAAACTGCAAAATTTGCATGATCAAACAAGGCACATGATCATATAGCAGAAAACGAAAGGTTAAATATAACCATAGAGATTGATAGCTCAATAGGGTGAAAAAGAAAAAACAAACGAACCTTTGCTTTGTCGGGCATGTGTTCACCACTCTCCATAGACCAGACCAGATCAAATTGGCCATCGGGAAATGGTTGTTTTAGAGCATCTGCAACTTGAAAGGATACCTGCTAATAATCACTCTATTTGTTATTTCAACAACTAATGACAATAGTTATATAGAAAAGAAAATTAAGACTGTAAACAAATGAAGGTTCATGATTTCCATTTTCCAACGTAGAGGAGAACACTTTGCAATGCGTGATGTGCTTTTTCTTGTTATCTATCAGAGATATCTAGTTTCTTCGGTGTAGAGATACGGTGAAGTCCTAACCTAGTTTACGTAGTCTCCCCAGAGTAATCCTTATCACGTGGCCTTTTCTCTAGATTCTCAAATGTGACTAATCACTTTTTAAGGACGATAACTAGAAATTAATAAATAACTATAATTTGAGTGATCAAGATTGAACGTTTTGAAAGAAATTGACAGTCATGATCAAGACCAACTTATAGAATAGATAGAAGGAGCTCATGAGTATGTTTGGAAGCCTTCAAACCTTGGAGAAAATCATTCATTCTTCAAAACAATCAAGAATTGGGAAAATTTTCTAGTACTCCTAAACAACTAAGTTTTCAATACTCTTTTAAGTCATTTGTTGTCACGTGTCTTAAATTATAATATTTCATTCATATTTTGAGGACATGGAATGAGTGGGTTCTGAAAATTGAAAAAAAATGTATGCATGCTGTCGAATAGTATGATGGAGTACTAAATTTTACGTACTCTAAGAGTAATGAATTTTTTCTCCAAGAATTGAATTATAGGATTAAAAATGAAAAAGAATATAGTAAAACATACCTTGTCAGCTAATCCTTGAGCAGCAGCAAGAGAATTAGCCCTTTGAGCTTGGACAGGGCTCAAGGTGATGCCTTGGCATTTTGCCCCATATTTCCTTGCTAGATACCTCGAGCTTCCCCCTATTCCACACCCAACATCGACTATTGTTTTCGGACTCTTTCCTTCACCTTCTGCTTATCACATTTGCACATAAACCAATAAGTCAGTCAAGATTATAGATGAAATCACCAATCTAACATTATAAAACATCTTTAAACAGATTTATCCCTTTCAATAAGTCTCTTCTTATCTCAAAGTCAATTTCAAAATTAAATCATAAAGGCATGACAAGCTAGGCCAATGCTAGTATAAAGAACAGAATGCTATGCATGATAAACCTTCACAAATCTATGTTTCTAGCTACAGAACATAACATAAAAAAATAGTTTCTCTGAAGTTCAAGAAATAAACAAGAAAACTATCAAACCTTTCTTATATGTCACGAGTTGAATCAACATCTATGGTCATGCTAAACTTTCCCCATCCAAAGGTTATTCATTTTTTTTTGACATAGACATACGCATACACAAACTAGACGTAACAGGAAGAGAACAAAAGACTACAAGATTGACCACAGTGGACTCCTCCAATAGAGCTTAACCTTTAGAGGGCACAAAACTGCTTATATTCACAGCTTATTTATCTCCAGTACAAAATACCGTGACGGTATCATAAATTTTCCTCGAAGCAAAACAAGCACTAAACGTCAGAGATTTTGTCACAGTAACATTAATACCCAGAAACATGCAAATACAATGTAATTCGTGTCTCAATTGACCAATGAAGAAACATACCCGAAAAGCCAGCGAATCGGAGCGCCTCCTCAATCATTCGGATCTGGGCATCCCGATGGTCCAAAACCGAAACGGAAGCGTCAGGATCGTAAAAGCCATGGTGCATGTGTTCGCCCCATATATTCTCCCACATACTGGACGACTCGTCGTAGAACTCAGCGATTCCCTTCCTCAGCTCATCCCCCATATCGACAGCACGTGTCGTCGCCATCAAGCGCGTGGGCCTCCTCCTTTCACTGCCAACACCACAGAGGCGAGTCCGACACGTAGTGTAAGAGGATAGGGGAGAAGACGGCGTGAGGGGAGCACGTCGAGCGACGGCGTTTTGGAAGGAGTGATGATGGAGCATGTAGAAAGCGGAGGAGGTGGAGGTCATTATAGCGGCACTTGTACAGTGTTGATTAGCTATGGAGGGAACGAAAGTCGAGGAAGAAAGATAACTGGTACAGAGTGTGCAAATGGAAGATGAAGATATTATTATTTTATTTCTTTTTTATTATTATTTCGTATTTTATTACTAATTATATGTGATTGGAGGGAAATCTTTTCTTATGGGTGCGAACACGACGAGATAATTTTTTAATCTTTTTATCTCGTCTTGAAATCTTTTTCTTAAAATTAGGGGCGTGTACAGGACGGGATAGAGACGGTTTTTGAGTCTTTTTGTCTCATCCCGTGTTGAAGGGAAATTCTGAGCGGGACGGAGGTTTTGGATAAAAAATTAAAAGGTTAAAAATTAAAAAATTAAGGGTTAAAATTAAAAAATGACCAAATTTTAAAAAAAATAAAAAATTAGGCTATTTATGAAAAATCGGGACGGGACATGTCGAGACAACATTTTTTGTCTCGTGTCCCGTCCTGCTAAGAGAAAAAATCTCGTCTCGTCCCGCTTGATTCGGAACGATTTTTTAGGACGGATACGCACCCCTACTTAAAATATAATACAACGTAATTTTATTTTCTCTTGATTATATTATTATTCTATGATACGTGTCTCAAAGTCACAATTTATATATAAAAATAAAATAAAAATTATTAAAGATTATAAGAATTCTTTGGTATAAGAGATTAAAGTGAGTTGTAGCGTCTTATTAATATTGTATGACAAAAAAAAGAAAAAATTTGTTATATGATAAAGTGAGCAATTTTTGGGGTGTGTAAAAATTGACCTAATTGGGCCGACCCGAAATGATATATTTGATCAGTTTTTAGCAAACTGTGGTTGGTACAATAAAATTTTCATAAATTTTGGACCAAACCAACCAGACGGACCATTTTTCCTCCCTTATATATATTATTTACTATTTGCTTAATTAATCTGCATATTATTGCTACTGTTTAAATTAATATCTGCATAATTATTATTTTTCACCGCATTTATGGGTGGTTCTTGTTGCTATTTTTATTTAATTGCTTACTTGAATAATTGCTTTTATTTAATTTCACTCCCCGCCCAAGTGACTGGTTATTTTTATACTTGATTATTTCTTTGTAATATTTATTTTTCTAATTTATGAATCTGACATATCAGTTTTTATTTGGTTTACTTCAGACACTAAGACCTTTTAGATACGTAAATCCCGAGGGTAGGGTAGTTGTAAGAGCAAATGGGAGAAGAATCGACTTCATAGGAGGTGTAGAAATCATAGCAGATTTGAGAATCAAAATACAGTATGAAAATTTTAATTACAAGAATAATTTAGTTATTTTGAGCAATGAGTAGATTATTTAGAAGTAATTATTCTACTAGCAATAGGTCTACAATAAATAAAATATCAAAAATAATCAATGAAGAACATTTTGAATACCCTAGCAGATGATCAAACA
Source organism: Datisca glomerata (assembly GCA_003255025.1). Lineage (NCBI taxonomy): Eukaryota > Viridiplantae > Streptophyta > Magnoliopsida > Cucurbitales > Datiscaceae > Datisca > Datisca glomerata. Next base: position 317,618 of record QANY01006755.1, read on the forward strand.
GATCATAGGGTATGAAATATACCTAAAATTTTGTACATGGTCTGTTGCTTGCTTCAAGTCTCAGCATCATATAAAAATAATTGAAATATATATATGCTCTTGAGAAAGAGCATGAAACTTGTCAATTACTTTCTCCTAATACAATTAAACATCATATTGAAGATGTTGATTACATCCAGCAATACATGGATGGTATTGTTAAAATTAATTTTCAATTTTCTACTTTTATTCCTTAAATTAGGGAGTTTAGCCAGTCTAGTACTCCTAGAATTTTTTTTTCTGAATCATCTGTTAATAATGATCATGATCTTAGGATTCAACAATTAGAAGAAGAATTAAAAAATTTAAACATAAAAAATTTAAAGACTTAAAGGTACAAATTCTCAAGTCAGTCAACCTCTTTGATAATAAGACTGAATAATCTGACGAAGGTGAATCACCAACTGAATCGGATTTTCAAGGAACCTTACCTCTTGTAAATCCATAACTCTTAGTTTTGAATTTATACACCTTGAACCAAGAATACAAGCCTGATTGGGAGGGTTTAACCTAATCATGAATGATCCGACCAACCACAATAGACCTAATAGGTTCAGAGAAACATATAATATAGATTTAAAAAAATAATCCTTGCTGAATGAAAAGCGTTCATGTAAGAATTTAGAGTTGACATGTTTTTCCTTGATTATGTCGAGGACAATTACGAGAAAAATATCAAAGTAATTTCCAAGACCAAATGGGTCAAGAAAGACTCTAGTGTGGTGTCTGCTAGCCATCCCCCACTTGAAAAAAATTATAGTTAATCATAAAAATTCTTTAATCATTGTTTCTCCTTTTAAGATTTCAAATGAAGAAGAACCCAATAAAAAAGTAGTTAAACAACTTAATTACTCAAATCAAAATTTAATAACAATAGGAAAATAATTAGATAAAATTGAAAATAATGTTGATGATTTTCATGAACCTAAACCCAATGAATCTCTGAAAAAAAACACATTTAATAAATCTTTCAGAAAAAATCATTATGAATATTCCCCCCCCCCCCNNNNCCCCCCCCCCCCCAATAAGAATATGGATAAAATGCTTCAAGAATTGAAGAATGCATATGTTGAATAATCTTCTTTTGTTAAAGTTATTAACCAAAATAGTAGTTTAGAATCAGAAAGCCATAGGTCAGAATCTACCTATGAATCATCCATAATTTATGAATCTTCAAACATTCATAATATTGAAAAAACATTTAAAATTTTAGAAATTAATAAATTGGAAAGAAAATGGCATAAAAAGCTTATTCCTCCAGACATTCAAATTATTGAATCATCGTTAATTAATCAGCTTTCGATTTTTGCAAAAAAAATTATTCGGATGGAATATTGATGGGCTTTCAGAACAGAAGTCCTCAATAAATTGTAGCACATGGCTATAGTATCCAACAACTATATCACCACATACAATTTACCTCACAATGAGGTAATCAAACTTTTAGTCATAGAATTCACATGAATGCTTCATTCCTTCTGGGAAAAGTATCTCACAGAACAATCCAGAAATGTCATCCTTCCAGTAATAAAGATTGATGTTGAAGGAACCTCAATTATTGGAGAAGATCAGGAAACAATGCCAGATGTCATCAATACTCTGTTTTTAAATCCATAAATTTAATTTCTTGAAAGGAAAAACAATTATGTTTTCTACAAGATGAACTAAAATTCAAAAGAATTGAATAACGGCTTCAAAATCCTGCTCTTCAAAAACAAATTAAAATCTTTGAACAAAGAATTTGTGAAGAATTTTGTTCTCACATTCCCAATACTTTCTGGCACAGGAAGCACCATACTGTCAATCTGCCTTACATTAAGGGATTTGATTAAAAGAATATCCCAACAAAGGCATGACCAATTCAGATCAATTCTGAAATGTTTGAGTTCTGTAAGAAGGAAATGGTAGAACTTCTCAATAAAAATATTATTAGAAATAGCAAAACTCCTTGGTCTTGCACGACCTTTTATGTTCAAAAGGCGAGTGAAATTGAAAGAGGAGTTCATCGATTAATAATTTATTACAAGCCCCTTAAAAATATTTAAGAATGGATAAGATATCCAATACCAAACAAAATGGACTTAATTAACTGACTTGGAGATGTTGTTGTCTTTTCCAAGTTTGACATGAAGTCTGAATTCTGGCAAATCCAGATGAATGAAAGTGATAAATGTAAAACCACATTCGTAACTTTATCTGGCCATCACGAGTGGAATGTAATAACTTTTGACCTTAAAAATGCTCCAAGTGAATTCTAAAATATATTGAAAGAAATCTATAATCAATTTACTGATTTCTCAATTGTTAACATTGATGATGTTCTCATTTTTTCTAGATCAATAGAGCAACAATGGAAACATCTTGAATTGTTTACTAGGGTAATAAATCAAAATGGTTTAGTTATCTCTACAAGTAAAATTAAATTATTTCAATCCAAAATTAGATTTCTAGGATTTGAAATACATCATTCCATAATTAAACCAACTAATCGAGTAATACAACTTGCTGACAAATTCCCTAATGAAATCCTAGAAAAAATCCAAATACAAAAATTTATAGGATCTTTAAATTACATATCTGACTTTTATAATTTTTCAACCAACCAATCACCAAATACAAAAAATTATCTTCTTACTTTAGGAAAACTACTAGTAAAAATCTTTTTCATATTGAGCCCTCATTTGCTCTCTTAAAAATCTCTGCCTCCATAAACAGTGAATTTGCAAATATCGATCCTCAATAAAATTGACCAACCCTTCAACAGTGGCTCCATTAAAAATTAATAAGCCTGTCAAACCAATCCCACAAGCCAAATCATCCCAAGAATCAAGGCCTAAAACAAAACCTTCTCCAAAGGGAAAATCCAAGGTCACCAAATCTAAATCTAAATTAAAACAGGAATTAATGCAAAAATGCTTCTCCTCCTTGACAACAATATAGATTCTAACTCAGAATCATCAGTAGAATCAAGTCATCCAATTAAAAGAAAAGATCAAGAAGATCAATCATCAAATACTCTCCTTCAACAATTGAAGGGTAAATCACAGGGTCGCGTTCTTCCCCAATGGGCTTATGATCATTTCCAAGACTCACAAGACCCATTTGACAATATCAATCTCAGTGACGAATAAAGAAAAATAATTCACCTTTGGCAAAATGCCAATGTTTGAATAAATCAATAAATCAAAAGGTATCACGATGGCTCTCGAGCATAATGCAACATCCGTGATGATTTCTCCAATCAATAATCAAGGCACAACATCCAAGATAGTAATTATCAAAAGATGACAATAATGACACTCTCCATTATACATAAATAGTCACGATGACTTTTCAAAATGACAATCATGGTAGGACAATTATGAAGACACGAAAACCGAGATAAAAATTATCGAAGAATCATTGTAACTTGTCTCTTTTGTAATTATTGTACTAGTTGTCGGATAATCAGACAATTGTTTATGCTTTTTACTGTTCCTAGTCAAAAGCATAAATGTAAAATGTTTTTACTTTTGTATAAGAGAATAGTGCATGTAAGTGATGGTTCCCGATGAACTCCACTTTCCTCATCTATAAATAGGCTGGTCTCTCCAATTTGTTTCTCAGAAGCCAGAACTGTTTTACACTCTTAATGACTTTAAGAGAAAAATTTATTTTGAAACAAAGCTCCCTTCTGTCCAATTGTTGCCAATTAATTTTCTTCAACCTTGTAAGTTTTAAATCTTACTTTCAAATAAAAAATTTATTTTTTGTTGTTTGATTTTTTGCATCTTAATACCCAGTCTTTAAAATCTTAAATTATATGCAATTCCACCTCTTTTCATATCAAAGTGAATCCTAGTAAGGTATTTACCATTTGCTTAATTAATCTACATAATTATTGTTACTTTAATAATTTAACAATAATTATGCAGATTAATTTTATTAATTTAAACAATATAACATCTTACCAAGTCTGGCTCTGATACAAAAAGAGATAAAATTGCGTATAATTTAAAAGTACTTAAAGACTGTGTATTAAAATGCAAAAATTCAAACAACTATAAACAGTAAAATTATTATTTGAAGTTAAAACTTACAAGTATTGAAGAAAATAATTGGCAATGAGTAATTAGTGCTCCCACTCACAAATTAATGTTGAAGAAAAAGAAGAAAAGATTACAAAAGAGGAGGAAGGAGAATGCTTTGTTTCAACATAAGTTTCTATCAAAATCGTTAAGAGTGAAAACCACTTCTGAGAAACAAATGAGAGAAGGCACAGTAAATATGATAAATAGTTGCCTAATTATTCGACAACTAGTACAATTATTACAGAAAAAGACAAAATGCAAATATTCCTAAATAATTGTAACCTTGGACTTTGCATCTTCATTAATGCCTGTCATGATTCTTGTCTTCGAAAAGTCATTGTGACTATTGTTGTATGTTGGAGTCATTGATAATTGCTATCTTGGATTCTTGTACTTTGATTGTTGATTTTGGAAAAATCATTATTTCTAGTCTTGGAGATCATTATGACCGTTGCAATATGCTGGAAAGTCATTATGATATTATTTTCAAACTTCTTGATTTCTTGATTATTTCAACATTGGCATTTTGCCAAGGACAAAATCTGAATTATCTGAATATATTCATCATCCATGAGATTGATATTATCAAATGGGTATTGTGAATCTTGAAATGGATCATAAGTCCATTGAGGAAGGACTTGAGCCTTTGATTTATCCTCCAATTGTTGAGGGAGAGTCTTGGATGATTGTCCTTTTCGGATATTATATTAATAGGATGATTTGACTCTACGGGTGATTCAGAGTCAGAATCAGTATTGTCTTATAAGGGGAAAATCATTTTTTGAATTAATTTTTGCTTCGATTTGAATTTAGGTTTTGTGACGTTTGACTTTCCCTAAGAAGATGGTTTGGATTCGATTTTGGATTCTTTGGATGGTTTAATTTGTGGATTTTGGTTAATAGGTTCATTAATTTTTAATGGATCCTAGATAAAAGGGTTTGCCAATTTTAGGCTAGGATGGACATTTGGAAATTCGTGGTTGATGGAGGCAATTATTTTTTGGGTATTAAATTTATCATACCATTTCACATAATATTTTCTGGTGAGGATTCCATCTTCAATTGAATATTGCTACTTTAGGACCCAAGGTAATTTGTATTTATTTGAAAAATAAAGTATTTGGGAAAACGAGGCCTCAATTGGTGAGAGCTTGTTAATCTTTAAAAATAAATTGAAACCTTGTTGTAAATCATCAGAAAAAGTTCTAGGGCAAGACCATGAATGGACCACCATTTTAAGAACCAATTTGGAGATTTATTTTGAAATTTTTATCAAAATTTATAAACCATGAATGGGAAAAATCACTATTTTGATGCAAGAAAATCATGTATCAAGCATCAATATAGTCAAAACAATTATATTGTAATATATTTAAAAGATTTTTTAAACTTGAAGGATGGGTTTTTCAATCTTCCATAGTTATGATTCTGAGAATATAGATAGAATGGTAAAATATTTTTTCTTCACAATTTTTTATTGGATTGATATTTATGGATTTAGTCTATAAGAGAATATCTCTATAGAAAGTGAGATTTTTATCTCTGTGACTAGGGACATAATGGAATTCAAGAATAAAATGAGTTTTGGCAATCTGGGCAGGATCCTTCAAATGAATACATTGAGACTCAATATGAAATAGATTTTCGCTGGAGATTTTTTGAAATATTGAGATGATTTTTTATATTTTGTACTTGGCCAATTTAATGATTGGGCATTAAAAGGTTGAATAATTGAGAATAGGTAAAATTGGTTGACCATGGTTGATTGGCAATTGGGTATGATGGACCCAAGTATTGTTGATTGGGCTTGATTAGAAGTAGAAGACTCCTCTTTGATTTGGGCCTTAAGGGTCAATTGTTGAGTCGAAAACTCTTCTATTATTGAATCATTCATCATTCTCACATGATTTCTGAAAAGTGATACTGATTCTTAATTTAATATTGGGACCATGTTCCAGATGTGAACCTGACAATCTGTTCAGGTGATTTGGAGAGATTTTTTGTAACAAGATACCTCCATATCCAATTTCAGAGGTATCAGTCTGGACAATCTTAAAAACATTATTAGAGGGGATGCCAAGATAAGGAAGTGTCTTAACATGAGTTTTAATTCTTTTAATAAAATTGGTTTGGACAGATGTCCAAGGAGGGTGATTTTTCTTTAGCCTTTCAAGAGAAGCTTGCAATCAATTTTTAGTTTATTATAAAAGTCAGATATGTAATTTAAAGATCCTAGAAATTTTTGTACTTGGATTTTGTCTAGGATTTCATCAGGGAATTTGTTAGCAAATTGTATTACTCGATCAATTGATTTAATCATGGAACGATGTATTTCAAATCCTAGAAATCTAATCTTGGATTGAAATAATTTAATTTTACTTGCAGAGATAACTAAACTAATTTGATTAATTATCCTAGCAAACAATTCAAGATGTTTCCAATTTTGTTCTATTGATCTAGAAAAAATGAGAACATCATCAATATAAATAATTGAGAAATCAATAAATTGATTAAAGATTTCTTTCATTATATTTTGAAATTCACTTGGAGTATTTTTAAGGCCAAAAGGCATTACATTCCACTCGTAATGGCCAAATGAAGTTACAAATGCAGTTTTGTATTTGTCACTTTCATTTATCTGGATTTGCCAGAATCCAAAATTCATGTCAAACTTAGAGAAGACAACAACATCTCCAAGTCTATTAATTAAGTCCCTTTTGTTTGGTATTTGATATATTATCCATTGCAAAACATTGTTAAGGGGCTTGTAATTACTTACTAATCGAGTAACCCCTCGTTCAATTTCACTGGCCTTTTGGACATAAAAGGTCGAGCAAGTCCAAGAAGATTTTCTCATTCTAATAATATTTTGATTGAGCAGTTCTGCAATTTCCTTCTTACAAAACTCAAGCATTTCAGAATTCATCTGAATTGGCATTGCCTTTGTTGGGATATTCTTTTCATCAAATCCCTTTATGTAAGACAAATTGACAGTATGGTGCTTTCTATGCCAAAAATCATTGGGAATGTCAGCACACAATTATTTACAAATTATTTGTTCAAAGAATTTAATTTGTTTTTGAAGAGCATGATTTTGAAGTTGTTCTTCAATTCATTTGAATTTTATTTCATCTTGTAAAAAACACGATTGTTTTTCTTTACAAAAAATTAAATTTATGGATTTAAAAACATAATTTCCCTTTAAGGATTTCAATTTCTCATTGTGAAAAAAAAAGAAAAAAATTTGAATTTAACAAATTTATCCATTGGATAAGTAATTATCCGATCATCCTCTGTGGTAAAATGATACAACAGAGAAATGAATGGTGAACCTAAAATTATTTTGTCATTCATATTTTTTACCAAGACAAATGACGTTTTAAAGCATACATTGTCTTGGCAAATATGAATTTTGGGGACTTCGTAATTGATATGCATTCTAGTACCATTAGTAGAGGACAAAAATTCTTTTATCTTCTTGAAGTACTTGGTAGGTACGAGTCCTTGCTGCATACAATTCATATCATTTCCTGAATCAATCATGGCCATTGAAGTGAAATCAAAATCTTGAATTATTATTCTAACCATTATGTGCTATTTTTTATTTTAATGTGATAAAGAATTTGGATGAAGTTATCATCTTGATTGATGATAATAGATTTTTCAAATTCATTATCAGAAATTGAAAATTTACTAGGTTCTCCTAGTTCACTAGATTCATGATTTTTAATTAAATTCTTTATTTTTAAAAGATTTAGTTCTTTTATTATTTCTGTATGATTCTTTTAATTCTTGTCTTTCAATTTTAATATTTTTTATTTTTTTAAACTCCTGTAAAGTAATTTCATTTTCGTTTCTTTTTACTCTGTTGAATTTTTCAAGAGTTTGTAAAAGTGTTGCAATATTACTACTATTAGACTTAAAATTTTCCTTCTTTTGATTTTTCTTCCTAAGTCTTTCAAGGTATTCTTGTTGTAATTCTGAATTTTCAGTTTTGCTAATTAAGTCTAACAAAAGATTTTCTTGTTCTTCATATTTATATAAAACATTAATGTTTTGACAACAACTATCTCTGCACCCCATAAAAATGTTAGGAGAATCACTGTCAAAGTTAGAAGAGCTTGATTCATAAGATTCAAGGGATTCAAATTCTCTAAAATCTTCATTACTACTTTCATAGTATTCTATTGATTCTATAATTCCAAACAATTCTTTTTATCTTCATGAGAGATTTTTAATTGATTAATTTTATTTTTACTTGGCAAGTGTTGGAAAAATGACCATTCTGGTCACATTTAAAACACTTTATTTTACTCTTATCAATAAATTTTTTATTTAATTTTCTTTTAGAATAAATCTTATTTTTAGAGAAATATTTTTCAAAATTTTTATTTTTTGAAAAGTATTTATTACAATTTTTTTTTTATTTTTGTACTATTTTCTCCTATAAAATTTGTAAACTCTTCTACGATTTAAATATGAATTTTTCCTATTTTTTTGGGAAGGAGCAATAGCGGGTAAACTATATTGCTCGCAGAAATTACCTAATTCATATTTGGTAGTTTTATATTCTTTTCAATTTTTATATTGATTTTTCATGTCTATGCACATTTTTAAACCTTCATTTTGTATTATAGTAATTATTGTACCATAGGTAAGACTATTATAGTCTATATTTCCTTGGTCATTATTAAATACTATCCTAATTTTATGGCAAAATAAATTGAGTAAGCCATTGATAAATTTTTCTTTCCAAAAGGGTTGATTACTATCATCCATTGCCATTACTCTGGACAATAATACATTTTTGTACCAGTCAAAATCACTTAGAGTATGACACATAAGATTGGTTAATTGGTCATGGATACGCAAATTGATATATGGAGGAATAGGTTTTTTCTACAATTTCCTTTCAAAATTTATTATTTTCAAAAATTTTAAACGTTTCTTCAATATTGTGAATGTTTGAATATTCGAGAATTGTAGATGATTCATAGGTGGAATCTGACCTATGACTTTCTGATTCTGAACTACTGTCTTAGTTACTAACCTTAACTCTCAAAGATGATTCAACTGGTTTATTCTTCAAATCTTAAAGCATTTTATCAATCTTCTAATTGAGGGGAACAATATTCAGAGTGGTTTTGTCTGAAAGATTTATTAAAGGAGTTTATTTCGAGAGATCATTAGCTTTAGGTTCATGAAGGTCATCAGCCTTATTTTCAATTTCATCTAATTGTTTTCGTATTGTTATTAAACTTTGATTAGTGTAATTACGTTGTTCAATAACTTTCTATTGGGTTATTCTTCCTTTGAAATTTTAAAAGAAGAAGCAATAATTAAAGAATTTTGATGATTAATTATATAATTTTTTTCAGTGGGGGATGGCTAGCAGACACCACACTGGAGTCTTCCTTGTCCTATTTGGTGTTAGAAATTACTTTAATATTCTTTTCATAAATATTCTTGATATAATTAATGAAAAATATATCAACTCTAACTTCTTGCATGAACGCTTTCCATTTTTTCTTTGATCTATATTATATCTCTCTCTTAACCTACCTATTGCGTTTGTTAAGATTAGCTGGGTAATTCATGTGTTGGGTTAAACCCTCCCAATCAAACTTGTATTCTTGGTTTAAGATGCCTAAATTCAAAACTAAGAGTTAAGGATTAATAGGAGGTAAGGCTCCTTGGAAATCAGTTTCAGTCAGTGATTCTGTTTCGTCAGATTATCAAAGATTGGCTTATTGATTTGGAAATTTGTGGCTATACCTTTAAGTCTTAAATTTTTTAATTTTTTAATTTTTTTTAATTCTTGTTCTAATTGTTGAATCCTAAGATCTTGATTATTATCAACAGATGATCCATTAAAAGAATTCCTAGGAGTAATAGAACTAGAAGATTGGAAATTAATTTTATTGGGGGGAAAGTAATGGACAAGATTCATGTTCTTTCCCTAGAGCATATATATTTTTAATTATTTTTACATGGTGTTGAGGCTTGAAGGAAGTAATAGATCATGTTGATTTATAAATTTCTGTATTAGAGATTTTAGGTATATTCCATACCCTCTAATCTACTTGATCATCTGCTAAATATTTAAAATGTTCTTCATTAATTATGTCTGGTATTGTATTTATTGCAAACCTATTGCTACTAGAAGAATTACTTCTAAATAAATAATGCAATTCTCAAAATAACTAAATTATTCTTATGATTGAAAGTTTCACCATGTATTTTGATTCTCAAACCTGCTATAACTTCTATAACCTCCTATGAAGTCGACTCTTCTCCCCTTTAACTCTACAACTACCCTACCATTGGAATTTACTATCTAAGAGGTCTTATTGGGGTGCCTGAAGCAAACAAAATATAAACTGATACGTCAGATTCACATATTAGATAATCAAAGATTACGTAAATTAAAGCAATTATTCAAGTAAGCAATTAAGTAACAATGAAAATAATAACCAGTCATAAAGGCAGTGAAGAACAATAATTATGCAGATATTAATTTAAATAGTAAAACACCCTACCAGGTTTGGCTCTGATACCAAAAGAGGTGGAATTGCGTATAATTTGAGTATTTTAAAAACGGGGTATTAGATGCAAAAATTTAAAAACACAAAACAATTATGTATTCTTGATTGAAAGTAAGATTGAAACTTACAGGTATTGAAGAAAATTAACTGGCAACAATTAATTAGTTCTTTCGCTTACTAATTAATGTTGAGCAAAAAAGAGAGAAAAGATTACAAAAGAGGAGGAAGAAGAATGCTTTTCTTCAAAACAAGTTTATCTCAAAATCGTTAAAAGTGAAAACCAGTTCTGAAAAATAAATGGGAGAGAGCAACCTATTTATAGCTAAGGAAAGTGGAGTTCACCGGGAACCCATCACTTACTTTTACTATTCTATTCTACAAATGTAAAAACATTTTACATTTCTATTTTTTACTAGGAAAAGTAAAAAAGCATAAACAGCTGCCTAATTATTCAACAACTAGTGTAATAAATATAAAGATTCCTCGATAATTGTTATCTCGGTTTTTGTGTCTTCATAATTATCCTGCCATGATTGTCGTTTTGAAAAGTCATTGTGACTATTTTTGTATAATGGAGAGTCATTATTGCCATCATTTGATAATTGTTATCTTGGATGTTGTGTATTGATTATTGATTGGAGAAATCATCACTGTTGTTGCATTATGCTCGAGAGCCATCATGATACATTTTGATTTTTTTATTTATTCAAACATTGGCATTTTGCCAAAGGTGAATTATTTTTCTTTATTCGTCATTGAGATTGATACGGTCAAATGAGTCTTGTGAGTCTTGGAAAGGATAGAGTATTTGATGATTGATCATGTGATTTACCCTTCAATTGCTAAGGGAGAGTATTTGATGATTGATCTTCTTGATCTTTTATTTTAATTGGATGACTTGACTCAATTGATGATTCAGAGTCAAAATGAGTATTGTTGTTACTAAGGAGAAGCATTTTTTTTTTTTTGCATTAATTCATGTTTTAATTTGGATTTTGATTTGGTGGCCTTGGATTTTCCCTTTGGAGAAGGTTTTGATTTAAGTCTGGATTCTTGGGATGAACTGGATGATCTGGCTTGTGGGATTAGTTTGACGAGCTCATTAATTTTTAATGGAGCCACAGGAGAATGGTTGGTCAATTTTAATAGTGGATGGATATTTGTAAATTCACTGTTTATGGAGGCATGGACTTTTACGGTATTGAATTTATCCCACCATTTAACATAGTATTGCATGGTGAGAATTTTCTCCTCAATAGAATACTGCCATTTTAAGACCCATAAAGTTTTGTATTTGTTTATAAAATAAAGTATTAGTGGAAAAGAAACCTCAATTGGAGAGTGTTTGAACAATTTTAAAAATAAATGAAAATTTTGTTGTAGCTCAATCGGGAATAATTCTGAGACATGGCCATGGATTGACCACCATCTTAAAAATCATTTTGAAAAATTAACTTTGAATTTTTTATCAAAATTTAAAACTAAGAATGAGAAAATTCACTATTTTGATGCAAGAAAATTATCTGCCAGGCATCAATATAATCAAAATAATTATATTATTTTTTATTTAAAAGGGTTTTTAACCCTAAAGGATGGATTTTTAATTCGTCCATGGTTATGATTTTGAGAATGTAGAAGGAATGATAGAGGATTTTTCTTCTAAACTGATTATTAGACTAATATTGGCCGATTTTATTTCTAAGAGAATATCTCTATAGAAACTGGGATTTTTATCCTCGTGTCTGGGGACAAAATGGAAATCTGGAAGAAAGTGGGATTTCGCGATTTCAGTTGTATTTTTCAAGAAACCAAATGAGGGCTCAATTTGAAAATATTTTTACTAGGAGTTCTCCAGAAGTAAGGAGATGATATTTTGTATTTGGTGATTGGTTGGTTGACCAATTGTCGGTCAAAAGGTTTGGAGATTGAGAATTGGTCAAATTGGTTGACCATGATTTATTGGTAATTGGGTCTAATAGACCCAAGTATTGTCATTTGGGTTTGTCTAAGAGTTAAAGTATCCTCTTTGATTTGGGCCTTAAGGGCCAATTGTGGAGTCGGAAACTCCCATTTGATTATTTTCTTTGAGGACTAGGGCCTAGACCCCATCTTAGTGTCCCTGCAAAAATTTACGAGTAAAGAAGTCAGGAATTGAATTTTTAATACCTTGAATGAATTCAATATCAAAATAAAAAATACTAAGAATGGACTGCATCTAGCAAAAATTTGTTCGGAAGCAATATTCTTAACATCCTTTTCCAAAACATGCTTTGCAGATTTACCGTCAATTTTTTAAAGGAATTTTTGATTTAATAAGTCATCCTAAATTTTTTTATGCACTAAAAAAAATAATATTTCCTTTTGAATTGTACTATAATTCATTTGAGATTGGGACCATGTTCCATATGTGAATCTGACAATCTGTTCAAGTGATTTTGTAAAAATATACCTCCATATCCAATTTCAGAGGCATCAGTCTGGACAATCTTAAAAACATTATTAACAGGAATTCCAAGATAGGGAAGTGTCTTAACATGAGTTTTAATTCTTTTAATTAAATTGGTGTGGACAGATGTCCAAGCAGGGGGATTTTTCTTTAGCCTTTTAAAGATAGGCTTGTTTTTTAATTTATTATAACAGTCGGATACTCTTTTCATCAAATCTCTTAATGTAAGTTAGATTGACAGTATGATGCTTCTTGGGCCAGAAAGTATTGGGAATGTCAGCACAATTCTTTACAAATTCTCTATTCAAAAATTTTAATTTGTTTTTTGAGAGCAGGATTTTAAAGTTGTTCTTCAATTCTTTTGAATATTATTTCATCTTGTAGAAAACATAATTGTTTTTCTTTACAAGAAATTAAATTTATGGATTTAAAAATATAATTTTGTTTTAATGCTTTCAATTTCTCATTGTGAAAAAAAGAAAAATAAATAAATTTGACAGGTTTATCTATGGGATAAGTAATTATCCCGTCATGATCTGTGGTAAAAAGATACAACAGAGAAATGAATGATAAACCAAAAATAATTTTATCTGTCATATTTTTTACTAAGACAAATAATGTTTTAAAACATACATTGTCTTGGCAAATATGAACTTTGTGGATTTCAAAACTGATATGCATTTGAGTACTATTAGTAGAGGTAAAGATTTTTTTGTCTTCTTGAAGTACTTGGTAGGAATGAGTCATTCCTTCATACAATACAAATCAACTCCTAAATCAATCATGGCCATTGAAATGAAATCAAAATCTTGAATTATCATTCTGATCACTATGTAATTTTGATGTGATTAGGGATTTTGATGAAACTATCATCATCTTGATTGTTAACAATAGTTTCTTCCACCTCATTATCAGAAATTGATAATTTACTAGGTTCTACTAGTTCACTTGATTCATGATTTTTAGTTAAATTCTCTATTTTTAAGAGATTTAATTGTTTTATTATTTCCGTGTTTGATTCTTTTAATTCTTTTATTTTAATTTTGATATTTTTAATCTTTTTTAAGTTTCTGTAAAGTAACTTCTTTTTCCTTTCCTTTTACTCTGTTGAATTTTTCAAGAGTTTGTGAAAGACTTGCAGTATTATTATTAGACTTACTATTTTCTTTCTTTTGAATTACTTTCCCAAGTCTTTCAAGGTATTCTTGTTTTATAGCTGAGAAAATTAGAGTTCACCGGGAACCAATCACTTACCTGTATTATTCTCTTCTACCAAAGTAAAAACACTTTACATATCTACTTTTGACCAAGAACAATAAAAAACATAAACAATTGCCTAATTATTCGATAATTAGTACAATAATTATAAAAAGAGACAAATTACAAAGATTCCTCGATAATTGTTATCTCGGTCTTCGTGTCTTCATAATTGTCCTGCCTTTATTGCCATTTTGAAAAGTCATTGTGACTATTTCTGTATAATGGAGAGTGCCATTATTGTCATCTTTTGATAATTGTTATCTTGGATGTTGTGCCTTGATTATTGATTGGAGA
>QANY01006779.1:0-30494 GCA_003255025.1 Datisca glomerata
GGTTTATACAATTTTTTATTTTACCGAAAAAAAAGAGGCAATAACATTGAAATCTCCGGTGATAAGCCATGGGAAATGAGAAGTGAGTGAGTGGTGGCAGCACAAGGATTCCTAAAGTTTCTTCCTGATCACTTTAGAATTTGAAGCATATACGAATGTGATATAACAGACAACATTAAAATGTATATAGTAAGCTTACAAAATATTAAGAAAATTGCTTTGCAACTTTGGGCTAAAAGAGGAATTCAGGAGGTCTCGGCTGCCAGAGGCCTCTTTCTTTTTTCAGAAACTAAAGAAGAATAGAGTGAGATCCAGAATTAATCAGTTGGTTAATGAGGAGGGTGACCTTATTACTGATGACCAGTCTATCAAAGATCAAATTCTTTCTTATTATGGGAATCTTTTTGGGACTTCTCACATTGATCAGGAGGTGGATTGGAGTGTTCTCTCTCAGATTCTCCCCAATAAGCTCTCTCAAGCTCACTTAGCTATCCTCAACCACCCTTATACAGAGGAAGACGTTCACACAACTATGTTTAGTTTGGGGAGCAGTAAAGCCCCTGGTCCAGATGGCTTCTCTGCTGGTTTCTTCAAAAGATGTTGGCATATTGTGGGCAAAGATGTTACTAAGGCTGTTTTGGAGTTTTTTAGCTCCCAATCATTATTGAAACAGGTTAACTCTACTGCCATTGCTCTTAAACCTAAGGTCCCCAATCCTTTTAAGGTTGGTGACTTTAGGCCTATATCTTGTTGTAATGTTGTTTATAAAAGCATTTCAAAAATGCTTGCTGATAGACTTAAAAGAGTGCTCCCTGATCTTATTAGTAACAACCAGACTGTTTTTGTGCCAGGGAGGAAAATCGCTGACAACATCCTTTTATCTCAAGAGCTGGTTAGAGGTTACCATAGGCCTTCTAATAGTCCCAGATGTGCTTTCAAGGTTGATATAAAAAAGGCTTATGATAGCTTGAATTGGGAGAGTATCGGGATAATCTTTGACTGCTTGGGGTTTCCTGATCATTTCTCTAACTGTGTCAATGGTGAGTTGACTGGCTACTTCTCTGGTGCTAAAGGGATTAGACAGGGTGATCCTATCTCTCCCTATCTGTTTGTGTTGGTTATGGAGGTTCTATCTGGTATTCTCAAGCATGCTTCTCATAAAGCGGACTTTGGCTATCACTGGAGGTGTAAGGAGCTTGGTATTGTTAACTTGTGCTTTGCTGATGATCTCTTTATCTTCTGTAAGGGTGATATTACTTCTGTTCAACTTATTATGGAGAGCTTAAACTTGTTTGAGGCCATTTCTGGTCTTCAACATAATCTACAAAAAAGTCAGATTTTCATGTCTGGGGTCCATCCATCCACTTCTCAAGCAATTATGAACTTATGCAATTTCAGCATTGGGGAGCTTCTTATGAGATACTTGGGGGTTCCTTTGATTTCCTCAAAGCTTAGAAAAACAGATTGTATCACCCTAGTAGACCATATCACATCTAGGGTGAAGTCTTGGGAGTCTAACTACCTTTCTTATGCTGGAAGATTACAGTTGGTTAAATCCGTGCTCTATGCTATTTTTCAACACTGGGCTGGCTTATTTATTCTTCCCAAGAAGATCTTAAATATGATTCAGGTAGTTATTAGGAATTACTTGTGGAACGCATCAGCTGTAAAGCATTCTGGTGCTAAAGTGGCTTGGAGTGACTTGTGCCTTGATAAGTGCCAAGGAGGTTTGGACCTTAGAGATCTCTCTCTAGCTAATGAAGTGGCTGTGGCTAAGCATTTCTGGTTCCTGGTCTCTTTGGATAAAGCTTCCCTTTGGAAGGATTGGTGCAAGTTTTTCTTGATCAAGAAGAGCTCTATCTTCTTGGTTAAGCTTGCCACTAATCCTTCTTGGAGTTGGAGGAAAATTCTGAAA
Organism: Datisca glomerata; assembly: GCA_003255025.1. Taxonomy (NCBI): domain Eukaryota; kingdom Viridiplantae; phylum Streptophyta; class Magnoliopsida; order Cucurbitales; family Datiscaceae; genus Datisca; species Datisca glomerata. Next base: position 1,916 of record QANY01006779.1, read on the forward strand.
ATCAGAGACAAGTTTGCTGGGTATTGCAAAGCTCTTGTGGGAAATGGTGAGCAGATCTCTCTTCTATTGGACCCTTGGCACCCTTTGGGGGCTCTTTCTCAAAGGTTTGGTCCTAGGATTTATTTTGGTACAGGTTGGAATTGGACTACCAAGGTCAGCTCAGTGATCCAGAATGCAGCTTGGAACTGGCCTATTTCTAACTCCCATGAGCTTATCACAATTAGAGAGGTCCATCTTCCCCCTCCTAAAGAGTCCTCTTTGGACTCTTGGATTTGGACTCTTTCTCCCTCTAGTCTTTTCTCTGTGGGGCACACTTATAGGAAACTGGCTCCAGCTGGTAAAAAGTGAGATGGGCTCCTCTTATTTGGTTTTAGAAGCATATTCTCAGATATAGCTTTATTACTTGGCTTGCTGTTCTTAATAGGCTTGCAACTGTGGATAGATTGGCTGCTTGGACCTCCTCTCCTGGGTTTTCCAATGTCAGTAGTTGTGTACTTTGCTTGCATCCTTCAGAATCTTGTGAACACCTGTTTGTTTCTTGCCCTTATTCTAGCTTTATTTGGCAGAATTTGGTTGGTTTGTGTGGCTTGGTGTCTTCTCCTAGGAACTGGAATCAACTTATCTCCTGGCTTCTTGTGAAAGTTAAGAAAGGTTACTTCTTGAGCCTTATGTTGAAGCTTATGTTCAGCTCGTTTATCTATCATATCTGGAGAGAGAGAAATAATCGAGTCTTTGAGGGCAAAATGAGGGACAAGAAACTGGTCTTGGCTTGCATTAGAAATGCCATTAAAGGTAGATTTTTGAGTCTTAAAGGATTTTCTGTGACTGAAGATAACAAAACCATTCAGCTTGCCTGGGGATTGAATGCCTCTATTTTTGACAATTAAGCTTGGTTCTTCTGTTTCTTTAGGCTGTTATCTCTTGCAATCTTCTGTTAGTGTTTCGGTGCCTCCAGCTTGTGTGTTGGCTGGTTCCTTTTTTATTTGTCTTTTTCCTGGGGTATGCCCCTTGTATATTTGTATGTTTCTTCTTCGGTTTATACAATTTTTTAATTTACTAAAAAAAATATGCTTACAAAATATAACTTGGTCAGTAGTATCCAAAATTATTACATCAAGTACTTTTGGATCCCAAGCAACCCAAATTCTACCCCCTGCAGCAAAATTGTAGTTTGCTACCACCTCCCAATTAGGAAAAATGGTCTTAACAAGAGTAGTGAATGTAAAGTTTTTTACTTTAGTTTCAAGTAAAGAACAAAGAGAAAGATTGAAATTCTTACAGAGCTTCCTCACAGCAGCTTGTTTTAAGGAGTCATTGAGCCCCCCTAATGTTCCAAGTAGCAAGATTAAACATGAATGTGTTGGTTGTGGGTTTCCCCACTAGCTGCAACTCCTTTATCTCTATCCTTTGCAGGGTGTGGTGTGTCACTGACCTTCTTCTTCTTCTTCTTCCTCTTTCTCCTTTTGCTTGAGCTGGGAGTGTTTAGAGAAGGAGAAGGAGTGGAAAGCTCTTGGTTCTTGCTCACGACAGCAAGATTATCCTCTTCTTCCTCAGTTGAGTGCTCAATAGGTTCCACCCTTAGTGGGGAAGCTTCAACTATGTCTTGGTCTAGCACTAAGGCCAATTCAAGTCCCACTTCTGAGTTGACTATCTTCCTTGATCTCTTGGAATTAATCTCAATCTAGCCACTGTCATCATCCAAATGGGTTGAGAGAGATGTGTTTGGGAGAAGTGATGGAGAAATGGGGGATTGTTTAGGGGTGGAATGTGTGGGGGATGAGGGAGAGGAGTGATTTGGGGAGTTTGAGGTGGAGCTAGGGTTGGATTGTGCTAGAGATGGGGCTGTAGCTAAGGAATTAGGAGAATGTGTTTTAGCTTGCTGGATGAAATCAGAATCATGACCAAAGATATAACACTTGTCACACTTCTTTGGTTGGCCGTCATACTCTACAAAAATATCAATTGGATCCCATCCTTCAATACCAAGATCAATATCAAGATGCTTAAGGATTCTTGACTTGGTTGAAATCTCAACACAGATTCTAACGAAGTCTCTTTTCACTCCTTTTGCAGTCAAGTGATCCGAGTATAGGGGTTTACCCACTGCACTAGCAATGTAGCTTAGAGCTTCAGTGGTTCTCAACTCAAGGGGAACATTCCAAAGTTTCACCCAAATGGGGATCTTAGCTAACTTTTCCTTTGGGAATTTGACTGAAAAAGGATTTGACTGCAAAAGGAATTTGGCTGCCATGGTTGAAGAATAAGAGGTTTCCCTAACAAATGCCAAGGTCCATCTTTAAAGAAATAATCTCAGTGTTCTAAGTTATCAAATTTGAAATAGAAGAGTCCTTTGGAAGCTTGAACATCAAGGAGACCTCTCCCTTTCGAAAGCTGCAACACAATCTTCTTAACCAAGTGTAATGGAGCTGTTTTACCCACAAAATAGCCAACCAAACAAGTCTCCCATTTGGCAAAGCTATCATTGATTACAAAGTCAGGGAGCTTAACAATGACCCTATGTTCTTCATAGATTGTAGACTCCTAAAACTCCAGCTCAAACCTACTAGGTTGGTTTCTCTTCACTTTATCAGCCCAAGATCCATCCTTTTGTTGAGCTTTAGGTGAAGCTTCACAAAGTTTATGGTAGATAGTGTTACCCTTAAGGGTTTCAGAAATATCCTTAGCAGCCTCCTCCTTATTCTTTAAAGGTTTCAAAGGTTTGGGGGAAGGATAATACTCACAATTTCGTCTAAACCCCTGAGTAAAAGCATATAACTCAAGATCATCAACTACTTGATTGTATTCTGGAAAAATGGAAGAATGAGGTTTCCAAGCTTTTGGAGAAGATGAAGCTGACGTGGAGGTGTCCTTTCCATGCTTAGGTGGTAGTAAAAAGGTACCTGAAACATGCTCCAAGGATGTCTTGAGCAAAGGCAAGGTCAAATCCCCTTTATGTTCAGGTACAACTGTATTTAAGAGAGGCTGTCCTTGCTCCGGGTTTTGGGGTAGGTTGTCTATCCTTGATAAAGCTGACGTGGAGGAGTCATATCCATGCTTAGGTGGCAGTACAAGGGTACCTAAAACGTGGTCCAAGGATGTCTTGGGCAAAGGCAATGTCAAATCACCTTTATCTTCAGGTACAGCCACAATTAAGACTGATTGTCCTTGCTCTGGGTTTTGGGGCAGGCTGTCTGTCCTTGCAAACAAAATTTTAGCTTTGTTCTTGCCCAAGGTATGCAAGAATAAGTGTCCTTTCTGCTTTTGCTTTTGTCCTTTCCCTTTTTTATCAGAATGCATGGCATTGTCTGTACTCTATGCACAACTAGGGTTAGCTAGAATTGGTGAGGTGGCAGGAGTTTATTGGCTTTCAAGTACAGCCTCATTGACCAATGGACAAAATATTTCACCCTTGTTCATCTCTCTCCTTCGTGCTCCTCCTTTGGCCAGAGAACCCTTGGTGATTTGCCTGAGTTTTTCAGACAAGGGAAAGCTTGTTTGCTTCTGAACATGTTCTTTGACCTTAGAAGCACCTATAAAAGCTTCATTTACAAAACATGGGGCTCCACCAAAGGATGAAGGAACCCTTAAAGAACTAGAATCCAGTAATAACAAGTCATTGTGTACCTGAGAAGAAGGGACGAAAGAAATGTGCCCAGAAGACATTGAAACCTCATCCAAACCTTTGATTTGCTCCTCATTAGAGCTAGAAGCAGCCTCATCATTGCCATTAATGGCCATTTGGACCTTTCCTCCCTTATTTGGTGAGTAAAGGTTGTAGCTAAAGGTACCAAAACAAGTAGCATGCTCCTCGTCATCTCCATTAATACGAGCATCAAGTGCTTCTGCCACATTTAGTGCACGAACACACACTTTCTTTTCACCAACTTCTTTCTTCACCATAACTAAAATCTTGTCCAAACTTGGAGATTCCTCCAAGGAAGAGCTAGAAGCAACTCTGACTTCTGGGTTTTCCAGCATCGAACTCCCATCTCCTTTAAACTTTAGAACAGCTTCATGAGACAGAAAGCTCATCTTACCTGAACTTTTCTTACTGATCTTTGAACCTTGCTGAGTCTTCATCTTCTTCTATATTAGCCCTTATCATAGTCATATTCATCTCCTTAAAATAATCATTGATACTTCGGCTACCTTGAGTGAGACCTTGCAGCTTCCGATACAAGTCTCGATAGTAATGGCATGGCACAAACCGTCTCCACATCACGATTTTCAAGTCTGCCCAAGTCTCTATGGGACGCTCTCTATTTCTCTTTATATTTATCATTACTTGATCCCACCAATCTATAGCATAATCAATATATTCAACAATAGCAAGCTTCACCTTTTTACGCTCGGAATAGTGATGACAATCAAACATGAGCACCATCTTCTTTTCCATTTAAATAAGCTTCTGGATCATTCTTGCCTTGAAATAATGGTATCTTAATCTTAATGTCACCCAAATTGTTGTTCACTCTATCACCAAACCTATCTTCTCTATTCCTATGTTGGAATCCCCTATCTCCAACCCCATGGCCTAATTTGCCAATGTGAGAATATCGCTCCTCTTCATCAAAGTAATTCTCAAATTCTACCTCATACTTAAGGTTAGTAGAAAAAAATGAATGACCTTACAATCTCTCCCTCACGAGTTTACACTCAAAGTTTGAGATTCACTCAATTTCTTTCGTGTTTCACTCAAAATATTTGGCTTTTACCCTCTGATTTTCTCACACAGAGCCTTTTACCACTCTTAGTTTTCTCTTTCGGTTCTTGTTAAAACTAATAAACAAATCCGGAATTTTCAAGCAACAACAAAAAGACCTAAACAAATCAAACACTATGAGAAGATAAGGAAAGGAAACAAATGATATGAACCTTACCGTCGCTTTGCAATGAAACCCGATAACAATGATGGTTCAAGAACCCAAGGATCGATTTTTAAGAAGAAGAAGCCCTGACCCATTTTCTATGACACAAAGAGAACCTTAGGTATAGACCTAAACAAATCAAACACTATGAGAAGATAAGGAAAGGAAACAACTAAGGGATACAATTTTGAGATAAGGAAACAAAAGGAGATCAACTTATACTATTTTTTACAGAAGATAAGTTAGGACAAGATAAGGTAAGGATAAGATAAGATAAGATAAGATAAGATGAGATGAGATGAGATACGATAAGATAATGATTAGATAAGATAAGATAAGATAATATAAGAAAAAAGATCAGATAAGTTATGACAAGATAAGTTAATATAAGATGAAAAAGGAAAATATAAGATAATTATGACAAGATGAGATATGATATGATGAGATAAGACAATGATAAGATAATATAAGATGAGATGAGATAAGAAAATATATGATAAGATAAGAATAGGATAAGCTAAGATACAAATGAGATAAGAAACAATATGATAAGATAAGACAAGGATAAGATAAGATAAGATAAGATAATTTATGAGAAGATGAGATCAGATATGATATGACAAGATATGATTAGATAAGATAAGATGATAACTAAAACAATGAAAATTCGAATTTGAAATTTGAAATTCTGAGTTTTTAGATGAAACTGCGTAGACATATTAAATACCACATGATGTGAGTAAAACGATGAAATCTGGCTTCACAATGAACGTACAGATTGTAGATCTCGAAAATCCGTTTGTCTTGATATGCAATAATGACTATTTCGACTCCCGAATCCAAAGTTATGATTTTTTCCGAACCACCGTTAAATCAGAAAAAAAAAATCAGACTTGAATCTGACTATAGAGAATCAAAAGCTTTGATACCAAATGATATGAACCTCGTCGTCCCTTTGCGATGAAACCTGATAACAATGATGTTTCAAGAACCCAATGTTCGATTTTAAAGAAGAAGAAACCTTGACCCGTTTTCTATTACACAAAGAGAACCTTAGGTATAAGACTTAAGAATCAAATTGATACTTCGAAAAGAACCAAAGGTATGGTTTAGATGTCACACTCAAGAACAAGAAGGAAAAGTGAGTGATAAATCTAGGTTTTAGACGCCACAAGAATATTCTTGATAAGTCTGAAAAATTCTAAGAAGAACCAAAGAGAAAACTCTCACAAAAAATTATATTGATCAAAGTTTTTAATACATTGTGAAATCATGCGTAATAGAAAAACTAGAAGCCTAAACTGTCCTAAAGTGTATAACAACCTAAGCTAAATTTAAAAGATAAATATATATTAATTGTAGTAAATAAGGAACTAGTAATCCACCGAAAAGATTCCTATTGGCTGTCCACTTGTAGGTTAGGATTGCCAAAGTGTCTTGCTTCCTTGTCATCATTTAAAATGCCATGGCATGCTCCATGTGGACTGCCATATTGAACGCCACATCATGCTCCAAGTGTAATGCCATGAAGGATGCCTTTCCATGTAGGCTGCCATGTTGGATACCACATCATGCTCCATGTCGGCTGCCATGTTGGATGCCATGTCATGGTTCATGTAGGCTGTCATGTTGGATGCCACGGCTTACTCCACGCAGGCTGTCACACTCCACGTCACACTCCACGTCATGCTCCACATCATACTCCTATTGAGTGCTTCAGCCATTCTATTTCCTCTAGCTTTTGTGATTTGGCCTCTTTGTACTTGAAGTGGATCCATCCTTTGAGTTTGTGCAACTGGATCCTCATTAGACTTGGAATGGTCCGTCACCGCTTGGCTGCAATTTGGATCTCCTTTGTTCGGGAAATCTCTCTTTTCTCATGTGTAGCCATACCCAATCTCCGGGTTCAAAAAGATAATTTTTTTTCCTTCCTTTGTTTGCTTGCTTGGCATAATGCTCGGTTCTCTTTTCAATGTTCAGTCGTGTCTTCTCATGGATATTCCTCACAAATTCAGCTTTCTTTTTGCCATATAAGTTAACATATTCTTTGATGGGTAAAGGAAGCAAATCCGAAGGAGTTAGTGGATTGAAACCATATACAACTTCAAATGGTGAAAATTGTGTTGCCAAATGCACATGTCTATTGTTTGCAAACTCTACATGTGGTAACCACTCCTCCCATGACTTCAAGTTCTTTTGGATGATACCTCTTAACAAGGTGGACAAAGTTCTATTTACTACCTCGGTTTGACCATCGGTTTGGGGGTGACAAGTGGTCGAAAATAAGATAGTTTACCCCACTTAAATCCAACATTCTTTTTAATGACTTCAGTTAAGGGGCGCAGCTATGGTGCTAAATTTTTTCACAAATCTTCTATAAAAGCTAGCTAACCTATGAAAGCTCCTAACCTCCCCAATACTTCTAGGTATCGGCCAATCTCTAATTGCTTTTATTTTTTTCTCATCTACCTCAATTCCCTTAACACTAACAACAAACCCTAGAAACTCCAATTTATCCGTGCAAAATGTACATTTCTTGAGGTGCAAACAATTTTTCTTTTCTCAAAACTTCAAGAGCAGATTTCAAGTGCATTGCATGCTCATCAAAATCTTTTCTATATACATCAATATGTCATCAAAATAAACAACCACAAATTTTGCCATGAAAGTACGTAAAACATGGTTCATTAATCTCATGAAAGTGCTAGGCGCATTAGTCAATCCAAAAAGCATTACTAACCACTCATATAAACCATACTTTGTTTTGAAAGCCGTTTTCCATTCATCACCTTCTTTCATCCTAATTTGATGATATCAACTTTTAAGATCAATTTTAGTAAACACACAAGAACCAACTCATCAAGCATATCATCTAATATAGGAATGTGATGGCGATACTTTACAGTGATGTTATTTATGGCTCGACAATCAACATACATCCTCCATGTTCCATCCTTTTTAGGCACAACCAATAGGGGGATAGCACATGGACTCATGCTTTCACGTACATACCCCTTCTCCATGAGCTCATCAACTTGTTTTTGCAGCTTCTTTGTCTCCTCCGGATTGCTTCTATAAGCGGGTTTGTTTGGAATGGAAGCTCCGGGTACAAGTCAATTTGATGCTCAATTCCCCTAATTGGTGGCAAGCATTTTGGCATCTCCTCGGGGAAAACATCTTCAACATCCTGCAAAATAGATGTAACAATACTAGGAAAAGAGTGATTAAATTCGTTAGTGGAAAAGCAAGCCTCTTTGTACAAAAGTACAAGTAAAGGCCGCTTGGAGCTCAAAGCTCTATTAATCTCACTCTCTTTTGCATAAAAACTTTCTTTTTTCCTCTCTTGATTTTTCCCACTCCTCTCGGCCAACTCTCTATTTCTCTCTTTTCTTTTGTTCAACCACTCTTTTTTTTTGAACTCTCACTCTCTTGATTCTTCTCTCTTTTTTTTACATTCTTAGTCTCTCTTTGTTTTTCATTCTCTCTATTTAACTTCAATTGATCTTCATGCACTTGTTTTGGGGTGAGGGGAGCAAGAGTAATGAGTTTCTTATCAATTACAAAGGAGTATCTATTTTTGTAACCGTCATGAGTGGCTTTTCTATCAAATTACCATGGCCTTCCCAAGAGAAGATGACTTGCTTGCATTGGCACGACATCACACAAAACTTCATCGTTATACTTGCCAATAGAGAAAGAAACTAACACTTGCTTATGCACCTTGATTTCCCCACAATCATTCAACCATTTCAGCTTGTATGGATTAGGATGTTTTTGTGTAGGCAAGTTTAGTTTTTCCACCATGTATGTGCTAGCCACATTAGTACAACTTCCCCCCATCAATAATCATACTACACACTTTATCATTAATAGGGCATCTAGTATGAAAAATTGGCTTGGAGTGACTTGTGCCTTGATAAGTCCCAAGGAGGTTTGGACCTTAGAGATCTCTCTCTAGCTAATGAAGTGGCTGTGGCTAAGCATTTCTGGTTCCTGGTCTCTTTGGATAAAGCTTCCCTTTGGAACGATTGGTGTAAGTTTTTCTTGATCAAGAAGAGCTCTATCTTCTTGGTTAAGCTTGCCACTAATCCTTCTTGGAGTTGGAGGAAAATTCTGAAAATCAGAGACAAGTTTGCTGGGTATTGCAAAGCTCTTGTGGGAAATGGTGAGCAGATCTCTCTTCTATTGGACCCTTGGCACCCTTTGGGGGCTCTTTCTCAAAGGTTTGGTCCTAGGATTTATTTTGGTACAGGTTGGGATTGGACTACCAAGGTCAGCTCAGTGATCCAGAATGCAGCTTGGAACTGGCCTATTTCTANATATAGCTTTATTACTTGGCTTGCTGTTCTTAATAGGCTTGCAACTGCGGATAGATTGGCTGCTTGGACCTCCTCTCCTGGGTTTTCCAATGTTAGTAGTTGTGTTCTTTGCTTGCATCCTTCAGAATCTTCTGAACACCTGTTTGTTTCTTGCCCTTATTCTAGCTTTATTTGGCAGAATTTGGTTGGTTTGTGTGGCTTGGTGTCTTCTCCTAGGAACTGGAATCAACTTATCTCCTGGCTCCTTGTGAAAGCTAGGAAAGGTTACTTCTTGAGCCTTATGTTGAAGCTTATGTTCAGCTCGTTTGTCTATCATATCTGGAGAGAGAGAAATAATCGAGTCTTTGAGGGCAAAATGAGGGACAAGAAAGTGGTCTTGGCTTGCATTAGAAATGCCATTAAAGGTAGATTTTTGAGTCTCAAAAGGTTTTCTGTGACTGAAGATAACAAAACCATTCAGCTTGCCTGGGGATTGAATGCCTCTATTTTTGACAATTAAGCTTGGTTCTTCTGTTTCTTTAGGCTGTTATCACTTGTAATCTTCTGTTAGTGTTGGGGTGCCTCCAGCTTGTGTGTTGGCTGGTTCCTTGTTATTTGTGTCTTTTTCCTGGGGTATACCCCTTGTATATTTGTATGTTTTCTTCTTCGGTTTATACGATTTTTTAATTTACCGAAAAAAAGCATCTAGTATGAAAAATATTTTCTCATTGTACTTTCTCATCTTCTTTGGCAATGGCACTAAGAGCTCTTCTTATCACCAAAATTTCACCATCAACCGGTTCTTCAAGGTCACTTGCATCTTCTAATGGTGGCATGGACTCCTCTTCGGATTCACTTTCAGTTTCCATATTTCCATCTTTTCTCATGACCCTCACTCTCTTGTTTGGACATTGAGACGCAATATGACCTACTCCCAAACACTTAAAACATTTAATATCACGAGTTCTTGATCGTTGGAAATCGGGTTTACCTTTGTTTGATATGCTTCCTACTTTGCTGTCCTTGGAGACCTCGGCCATTGGCTTGAAACTTGACTTCTCCTCCTTCCAATTCGATTTCCAAGAGGTATAGGATGAATTTGATTGCTGCCCTAGCCTCATGGAACCCTTCTTCTTTAGTTGTTGCTTCATTTTGATGGCCATGTGAACCATGTCCTCCAACTCCACATAGTGTTGCAACTCCACCACATTTGCAATGTATCGATTTAGGCCAACTATGAATCTTGCCATTGTAGCCTGTCGGTCCTCATCCACATTGGCTCGTATCATAGCGATATCCATCTATTTGAAATAGTCTTCCACACTCCTTGATCCTTGCCTCAAGCTTTGTAAGTTTTGGTAAAGATCTCGGTAATAGTGGCTGGGAACGAATCTCATCCGCATGATGGCCTTCATCTCTTCCCAAGTCTCAACTGGTCTCTCACCGATCCTTCTCCGATTCAACCCAAATTGGTCCCACCAAATGATAGCATAATCTGTGAATTCGATGGCTGCCAATTTCACTTTCTTCAACTCGGAGTAGTTATGGAAATCAAACACCAACTCCATTCTCTTCTCCCATTCTAAATAAGCTTTAGGATCATTCTTGCCTTGAAATGATGGTATCTTCATCTTAATGCTACCCAAATTATTGTCCACTCTCTTGCCAAACCTATCTTCTCAATTCCCATGTCGGAATCCCCTATCTCTATCCCCAAGGCCTAATCTGCCCATGTGAGAATATCGGTCCTCTTCATCAAAATCTTCCCCAAATTCTTCCTTATACTCAACCCTAGGTGATCGTCTCTTCCTCTGATGCCCAATTGGAGCTCTAGGTGTCTCCACCCATGTTTCCATCCGATCAATCCTCTCAGGTACTCGTTCCAGCCGATCTCCTAAAATTCTTTTCAATTCACCCACTAACGCCTCCATTTGTAACTTTGACATGCCAACTTCCGCCATTCCTCCACTACCATTGTTGTTTGACATACTTGAAAGAGAATAAGATTAGAAAAAATGGACCTTACAATCTCTTCCTCACGTGTTTACACTCAAAGTTTGAGGTTCACTCAATTTCTCTCGTGTTTCACTCAAAATATTTGGCTTTTACCCTCTGATTTTCTCACACACTCTTGCCTTTTACCACTCTTAGTTTTCTCTTTCGTTTCTTGTTAAAAACTAATAAACGAATCTGGAATTTTCAAGCAACAAAAAAAATACCTAAACAAATCAAACACTATGAGGAAATGAAACAACTAAGGGATACAATTTAGATATAAGGAAACAAAAGGAGATCAACTTATACTATTTTTTTACAGAATATAAGTTAGGACAAGATAAGGTAAGGATATGATAAGATAAGATAAGATGAGATACGATAAGATAATGATTAGATAAGATAAGATAAGAAAAAGATAAGATAAGATAAGATAAGAGAAGATAAGAAAAAAATAAGATAAGTTATGACAAGATAAGATAATATAAGATGAAATAAGAAAATATAAGATAATTATGACAAGATGAGATAAGACAATGATTAGATAATATAAGATAAGATGAGATAATAAAATATATGATAAGATAAGATAAAATGAGATAAGAAAGGATATGATAAAATAAGATAAGGTAAGATAAGAAAAGATTAGATAATTTATGATAAGATTAGATAAGATATGATATGATAAGATATGACAAAATATGATGAGATAAGATGATAACTAAAAAACAATGGAAATTTGAATGTGAAATTTGAAATTCCGTATTTTTAGATGAAACTGCGGAGAAAACTTAAACACCTTGTGAAGTGATCAAAACGATGAAATCTGGCTTCACAATGAACGTACAGATTGTAGATCTCGAAAATCCGTTCGATTTGATATGTAATAATGACTATTTCAACTACCGAATCCAAATTTATGATCTTTTTCCAGAACCACCAGCAAATCTGAAAAAAATCAGAATTGAATCTGACTCTAGAGAACCAAAAGCTTTGATACCGAATGATACGAACCTTACCGTCACTTTGCGATGAAACCCGATAACAATCATGATTCAAGAACCCAAGGATCGATTTTAAAGAAGAAGAAACCCTGACCCATTTTCTATGACAAAAGAGAACCTTAGGTATAAGACCTAAGACCCAAATTGATGCTTTGAAAAAAAAACCAAAGATATGGTTTAGACGCCACACTCAACAACAAGAAGGAAAAGTGAGTGATAAGTCTACGTTAAGATGCCACAAGAATATTCTTGATAAGTCTGAAAAGTTCTAAGAAGAACCAAAGAGAAAACTCTAACCATAAAAATTATATTGATCAAAAGTTTTTTAATACATTGTGAAATCATGCTTAAATAAAAAACTAGAAGCCTAAAGAGTCCTAAAGTGTTTTAAATCACCTAAACTAAATTTAAAAGATAAAGAAATATTAATTACAATAAATAAGGAACTCGTAATCCACCCAAAAGACTCATATTGGTTGTCCACTTCTAGGTTAGGATTGCCAATGTGTCTTGATTACTTGTCATCATTTAAAATGCCAAGTCATGCCCCATGCGGGCTGGCATGTTGGACTCCACATCATGTCCCAGGTAGGATGCTATGTTGGACGCCACGTCATGCTCCATGTAGGTTATGAAGTTGACAAGTCTATCTTCTTCTTTTCCAGAATTAGACATCTCCACACTTGTTTCGGCCTCCACTTGCTCCACTAGCCCATTGAATGCTTCAGCCATCCTCTTTGCTCTAGCTCTTGTGATTGGACCGCTTGTTACTTGAAATGGATCCATCATTTGAGCTTGTACAACTGGATCCTCATCAGATAGAATCACCCTGTCTAAGCCCTTTAGCACCTGAGAAGTAGCCAGTCAACTCACCATTGATCACAATAGAGAAAGAAGGAGAGGAGATACACTCCATCACACAGTTAGAGAAATGATCAGGAAACCCCAAGCAGTCAAAGATTCTCCCGATACTCTCCCAATTCAAGCTATCATAAGCCTTTTTTATATCAACCTTGAAAGCACATCTGGGACTATTAGAAGGCCTATGGTAACCTCTAACCAGCTCTTGAGATAAGAGGATGTTGTCAGCAATTCTCCTCCCTAACTTCAGCTTGCTTTAGAAGTCTAGAAAGTCTAGCAAAAGTATTACATTTGATCTTAGTCTCAACTAAAGTACAAAAAGATAATTTAAAATCTTTACAAAGTTTCCTAACTTCAGCTTGCTTTAGAAGGCCATTAAGCCCTCTTATATTCCAAGAAGCTAAATTAATCACAAAACGGGGGAGAGAGAGTCCCCATTCTCAAGGGGAGCCTGAGTAATTTGATCAGCCAATAAGAAAGAGCCTTCAGCCTTTTGCTTCATTTTCAACCTCTTCAAAGCTGATTTAGAGAGCCTTGGAGAAGGACCGAGTTGATTGTGACATTCACAATTGGGGAAGCATTTGGGGAGCCAAACTCAATGTAGAGTCAGAAGAGGCTTGGGGCTCATTTTTATCCTCACAAGGCTCAATGAGACATTTACCCTTCCTTTTGCTAACCACCTGAGTCCATTCATTGTCTTGGTCTTCAACATGGATGGTATTAAGAGGAAAGGGAGGAGAGATTTCACCCTCTGGCACCTCATAAACCATAAGCTCCCTATTATCTTGGGGAGAAGAATCTTTGCTAGCGGTTTCTTCCTCACTAGCTAGATTATTCTTAGGGACCACTTTGGCATCACAATCATGACCAAAGAGGCAACATTTAGCACATCGCTTTGGTAGACACTCATACTCCACATCCGCCACCACTGGATCCCATCCGTCAAGGCCAAGGTCAATGGTGAAAAAATTAATCAAATCAGGTGAGGCTGAAATTTTCACACAAACTCTAGCATAATCATGTCTATAACCAGAGGCAGTAGCATTGTCAGAGTGAGAAGGTATACCCACAGCACTAGCAATGTGACTTAGAGCTTCTTCAGTCCATAATTCAATTGGAACATTCCACAATTTAACCCAAATTGGAAGGGTTGAAAGTTTCTCCTTTGAGAATTTAACGTTTGGCTGCCACTCTAGAAGCATAATAGGCCTACCTAGGAGGTGCCAAGCTCCATATTCTAATTCTGAGTTTCTAGAAAAGGCCTCTGGCAGGCCGAGACCTCCTGAATTCCTCTTTTACCCCAAAGTTGCAAAGCAATTTTCTTAACTAAGTGTAATGGAGCTGCCCTTCCTACAAAGTAGCCAACAAGGCAGCCATCCCACCTAGAAAAATTCTCTTTAGTAATATAATCAGGAAGCTTAATTGTGACATTACCATTTTCCATAAAGGAAGAGCTCACATAACCTAAGCTTAGCTTCTTTTTCAGGTTACCTTTAACCTTTTCAGTCCATGAACCAGCCGGTTTCAAAAGAGCAACACTCTTACTAGCTAAAAGGTCTTGATAAACTCTATTCTCATGCAACTTTTTAGAACAAGAAGTTGGGGAAGAAGGAGAAGAGCTCACCTTCTGTTTCCCATTGGAATCTGGTTTAGGAGAGAGAGAGAGGTTTCTCCAAGCTCAAACCCACGACCATGGCAGCCCTTGACCTCTTTGGTAGAAGTCAAATCCACCTTGTCGCTCACAATCAATGCTGAGGAAGCTAAGGGAGAAGAGAGAATCTGCCACCAGCTTGGAAACTCCACCTACGTTCACATCATTGTCATGGGAAAGAGAAATATCTTCTTTCTCTTTCCCTTCTATCAAAGCACCATCTACTTTCTCTTTCCCCTTAGACAAAGAAGCTGCCACCTGTCACCCTAAGGGGCTGTCCACATCATGATGGGAGAGAGGAGCCTTATCTAATAAAGAATTACCTTTTTGAGTGTCCTTTCCTTTATTAGAAAGGATAGTAGTAGGTTGTTGACCAAGTTGAAGCTTGGGAGCTGGAGCCTCACTTATCTCCAAGTTGACCACATCACACCCACTTGCCAAAAAGGAGCTGTCACCTCTCCCTTTTGATATGCTTGGCAGCTGCTTTTCCTCTTCTCCAAGCAAAACGATTTGAGACAAGCTTGATTTGTCTTCTATCAAAGGACACTCATCATTACCTTTGACAGAGAGGTAATGAGTATCATCTTCAACCTTTGGAGCTCTAGGCAAGCTGGTTGATCTCCGAGCACCACCTCTAGCTCCTCCTCTTATGCTACTTCTCTTAAGACTTGAACGAAGTTGGTCTGAAAGAGTCAGCTCAAGTAATTTGCTCTGATTGTGATCAGAAGAAATAAAATTATCTCTAAGCTTTGAATGATCAGAAATAATCTCCTTTGCAACTAATAAACCGAAAGCTTCCTTGGACTGAGCTTCTATCTTCCCAGACTCAACGAAACCACTCTCTGGTCCAAATTTCTTAGTATATTAGAACCTTGCTTAAGAGCATTAAAACCAATAACATGGGCAATAGCTTCCCTAGCTCCCTTAGTAACCATATCATTCAAAACATTATGGCCATTGAAAGACACTCCAAGCTTAGCTTGAACACTAGCTGAATCTTTCTTAACACCACCTGAAACTTGCTTACCAACATCTGCAGAATGCATAATGTACTCATCATTAACCATTGTTAGAGGTCGTGGCCTCCCCTAAGGAGGGAGAGGCAAAAACTAAAACCAGAATTCTAGAGAGAGGAGAGAGCTTCTCTCACTAAAAGCGTCGCCTTTTTCTTAAATAAAGAGAGCTATGTTTTTGAATCAGCCAATGATTGTACTTTTGTACAAAGAGGCCTTTAATGAAATTGACCATGTTTTGCCTAGTTCTTTTGTTTCACTTTTGCAGGAATATGATGATATCTTTCCCGAGGAAATACCCCATGGTTTACCTCCAATCCGAGGGATTGAGCATCAAATTGATTTTGTGCTTGGTACAACGATTCCAAACCGACCAGCCTATAGAAGTAACCCAGAGGAGACAAAGAAGCTTCAAAGGAAAGTTGAAGAATTCGTGGAGAAAGGTTATATAAGAGAAAGCATGAGTCCGTGCGCGGTTCCTGTTTTGTTGGTTCCTAAGAAGGATGGGACTTGGAGAATGTGTGTTGATTATCGAGCCATCAACAACATAACAGTAAAGTATCGTCATCTCATTCCTAGATTAGATTATATACTTGATGAGTTGCATGGTTCTAGTGTTTTTCCTAAGATTGATTTGAAAAGTGGTTATCATCATATTAGAATGAAAGAAGGGGATGAATGGAAAACTGCCTTTAAAACAAAATATGGTTTATATGAATGATTGGTTATGCCTTTTGGTTTAACAAATGAACCTAGTACTTTTATGAGACTTATGAATCATGTTTTGCGTACATTTATAGGCAAGCTGAATGTTGTCTATTTTGATGATATACTCATTTAGAGCAAAAACTTGGATGAGCATGTAGAGCATTTGAAATCTGTTTTAGATGTTTTTAGAAAGGAAAAGTTATTTGCTACATGAAAAAGTGTACCCTTTGCACCGATAAGGTTGTATTTTTGGGTTTTGTTGTTAGCGCACAAGGTATATAGGTTGACAAGGAAAATGTACGTGCTATCTGAGAGTGTCCTAGTCCAACAAGTGTGACAAATGTGAGGAGCTTTCATGGACTTGTTGGCTTCTACTGACAGTTTGTAAAAAATTTCAGTACTTTAGCCGCACCACTTGGAAGTAATAAAGAGGAATTTTGGGTTTAAATGGGCAGAAGAGCAAGAGAAAGCGTTTCAATTTATTAAAGAGAAGCTAACAAATGCTCCTTTATTCTCTTTACCTAATTTCTCTAAAAATTTTGAAATTGAATGTGACGCTTCTGGAATTGGTATAGGTGCTGTTCTTATGCAAGAAGGACGAACAATTGCTTCTTTTAGTGAAAAATTAAGCGGAGCATCCTTAAACTATCCGACTTATGATAATGAGTTGTATGCGTTGGTTCGAACGTGGAGACATGGCAGCAATACCTATGGCCAAATGAGTTCGTGATTCACACCGATCATGAGTCCTTAAAGCACTTAAAAGGCATGCTTGGTGGGTGGAGTTCATTGAGACATTCGCATATATCATTCGGTACAAGCAAGGTAAGCAGAACGTCGTGGCAGATACACTTTCCCGTAGGTACATTCTTATCTCTACTCTTGATGCTAAATTGCTTGGTTTTGAATATATTAAAGATTTGTATGCACAAGATTCTGATTTTGGCCATATCTTCAATGCATGTGAGAAAATGGTATTCAATAAGTTTTATAGGCATAATGGATTTCTATTTAGGGAAAATAAATTGTGTGTGCCTATATGTTCTTTTCATGAACTTCTTGTGAGAGAAGCTCATGGAGGAGGTCTAATGGGTCATTTTGGTGTAGCTAAGACTTTAGCAATTTTGCATGAACACTTCTTTTGGCCTCATATGAAGCGTGATGTGGAAAGATTGTGTGAGAAGTGTATCACTTGTAAACAAGCTAAGTCTAATTTGAAACCCCATGGTTTGTACACCCCTTAACAATACCTAGAGAACCTTGGACTGATATTTCTATGGATTTTGTTTTGAGTTTACCTAAAGAGAGGAAATGATTCAGTGTTTGTGGTATTGGATAGATTTTCTAAATTAGCACATTTTATTCCCTGTCATAAAACTGATGATGCTTCTAATGTTGCTGATTTGTTCTTTAGAGAGATTGTAAGGCTTCATGGTATGCCTAGGACAATTGTTTCTGATAGAGATGCTAAGTTCTTGAGTTATTTCTGGAAGACCTTGTGGGGAAAGCTAGGAACTAAATTATTATTTTCTACTACTTGTCATCCACAAACTGATGGTCAAATCGAGGTTGTGAATAGAACTTTATCTACTTTGTTGAGAGCTATAATTAAAAAGAACATTGAAACGTGGGAGGATTGTTGACCCACATGTTGAGTTTGCATATAATCATTCTATTTATTCTGCTACTAAGCTTTCACCAATTGAAATCGTTTATGGGTTTAATCCTTTAACTCCATTTGATTAATTTCCATTGCCTATTTCTGAGTATGTTAACATTTAGATGGAAAGAGGAAGGCTGAATTTGTTAAGCAGATACATGAGAAAGCAAAACTCAATATTGAGAGGAGAACAGAGCAATATGCCAAAAAAGCCAACAAAGGGTGCCATAAGCTGGATTTTGAACCCGGAGATTGGGTTTGGGTGAACATGAGAAAGGAATGATTTACAGAGCAAAGAACTTCCAAGATGCTACCAAGAGGGGGATGGTCCTTTTCAAGTTCTTGGCAGGATCAATTACAATGCTTACAAGCTAGATTTGCCTGGTAAGTATGGAGTAAGTGCTTCTTTTAATGTTACTGGTTTAAGTCCTTTTGATGTAGGTGACGATTTGAGGACAAATCCTTTTCAAGAGGAGGGGAATGATGAGGACAAGGCTAGCACGTGGATTGAAAAATATTCAGACCCCGTTCAAGTTCCCGTTGGTTCAATTATAAGATCTCGTGCAAAGAAATTCGAGGAAGATATTAATGGGCTGATTCAAGCAACATTGATTAACGACAACACTTGGAGGCCCCTTGAAGGAGTTGAACATGATTCACAAGGATGGTATTCAATAATCCTAGCTTTGGAGAAGCCCATAATGAAGGAATCAGCTGAATTGGAAGTATTGGGCTGTTTTGAGTCCATTGCATAAAAATGAGTCCAAATGAAGAATAAAGCAATTTCAAGTTTTTATTTAAGTATCAAGATACAAATGGCGGGCAAAATGCTTTCTAAATGACTCTTGGGTTGTTTTAATCAGATTGAGAGAATATGACTCTTTTTTAGGTGTCTTTTTAGTTTGTGTCTTTTCAGTTTCTTAGGGTCTTTTCTATTTTCAATGGCTTCAATAGCCTTTAATGTTTCTGCTTGAACCACCACAATATAAAGAGAGTTTATATCATGTAACACGCAGATTATTAAAAAGATATTTGAGAGAGAGAGATTCTCTTTGGTTCTTTTATAACTGTTCGAACTTATCAGGATCCATTTTTTCCTTAAAAACAAGATCATGGTCTAGTGAGAGAAGCTCTCCCCTCTCTCTAGAATTCTGGTTTTAGTTTTTGCCTCTCCCTCCTTTAGGGGAGGCCACGACCTCTAACAATGGTTAATGATGAGTACATTAAGAATACTGCAGATGTTGGTAAGCAAGTTTCAGGTGGTGTTAAGAAAGATTCAACTAGTGGTCAAGTTAAGCATGGAGTGTCTTTCAATGGCTATGCTGTTTTGAATGATATGGTTACTAAGGGAGCTAGGGAAGCTAATGCCCATGTTATTGGTTTTAATGTGCTTAAGCAAGGTTCTAAACTAAGAAATTTGGACCAGATAGTGGTTTCGTTGAGCCTGGGAAGTTAGAAGCTCAGTCCAAGGAAGCTTCGAGTTTATTAGTTGCTAAGGAGATTATTTCTGATCATTCAAAGCTTAGATATAATTTTTTTCTTCTGATCACAATCGGAGCAAATTACTTGAGCTGACTCTTTCAGACCAACTTCGTTTAAGTCTTAAGAGAAGTAGCATAAGAGGAGGAGCTAGAGGTGGTGCTCGGAGATCAACCAGCTTGCCTAGAGCTCCAAAGGTTGAAGATGATACTCATTACCTCTCTGTCAAAGGTAATGATGAGTGTCCTTTGATAGAAGACAAATCAAACATGTCTCAAATCATCTTGCTTGGAGAAGAGGAAAAGCAGCTGCCAAGCATATCAAAAGGGAGAGGTGACAGCTCCTTTTGGGCAAGTGGGTGTGATGTGGTCAGCTTGGGGAAGAGTGAGGCTCCAGCTCCCAAGCTTCAACTTGGTCAACAATCTACTACTATCCTTTCTAATAAAGGATAGTAGTAGATTGATCAATCCGTTCATCCATCCTGGATTGTATCGTCCTCAACGTTCCATTTCAAATCTGAGTAGAACGATATTGGTTCCTTCAATCACGGGTTTCGTCATTCCTTGGCTTGATTCGTATCAAGTGCCATACGATGTCAAAAAGAACCAATCGGACGTGTTTAGGCCAAAGTAGATGAACTTGGATAAACAAGGATCTTTTGGGTATGGGCATGCGCACGAACGGACTTTTGGCACACAATACAAGCTTGGGAAAATTTTTTGGCGTGTTTATGGTTGGTTTAGGTGCTTCTAATGCCATACAGAGTCAAAAAGTCCAAATGGGACGTGTTCGGCCCAAACTAGACGGTCTTGGCTAAACTTGAATCTTTTGGGCATGAGATGCACTCGAACTGACTTTTGACACCCGATACACATTTGGGATAAGAATTTGGAGTGTTGTGATCGTTTTAGGTTTTAGTGCCATACGGAGTCAAAAAGACCCAATGGGACGTGTCTAGGGCCAAACTAGATGAACTTGGTTAAACTTAGATGTTTTGGGCATGACATGCACTCGAATTGACTTTTGCACACAATACACTTTCGGGATAAGAATTTGGAGTGTAGTTGTTATCTTAGGTGCATCTAGTGCCTTAGGGAGTCAAAAAGACCCAATATGACATGTTTGGCCCAAGCTAGATGAACTTGGCTGTTTTGAGCATGGCATGTACTCGAACTGACTGTTGACACCCAATACACATTTGGTATAAGAATTTGAAGTTTTTTTTCGATAAGCAACAAAATGTATTAACCCGAAAAATATAAACAAATATACAATGGGCATACCCCAGGAAATACAAAGCCACAAAAAAGAGATAAGTCTGGCTAGCTAAAGCCAAAAAAGAGATAAGTCTGGCTAGCTAAAGCCAAAACAAATATAAACCCCAAAAAATAAGCCAATTAAATCTCAACGCATTACAAAAACAAACCAAACCCCTCAATACAAAGAAACAAATTAACATACTCAGCCCCTAAGGAGGCTAAAAAATTAAAAGGTTGAGATCCCAAGCAGCTTGGAGAGACAGGTTCAACTCTGAGTCAAGGACACCCCTAAGCAACCAAAGCCTATCCCTAATGGAGCCCGAGATAACCTTGTCAAAACAGCATTATCCCTGATTTTTCCCTGGAAGATTCTAAGGTTCCTCTCCCTCCAAATATGGTAGATAAAGGTTGTGAACAAAAGCTTCAGAATGGAGCTAACAAGGGACTTACCTTTGGCCTTAACTAGGAGCCAAGA
Source organism: Datisca glomerata (assembly GCA_003255025.1). Taxonomy (NCBI): domain Eukaryota; kingdom Viridiplantae; phylum Streptophyta; class Magnoliopsida; order Cucurbitales; family Datiscaceae; genus Datisca; species Datisca glomerata. The sequence continues at coordinate 23,187 of QANY01006779.1, forward strand.
GATTCATTGACACCGATTGGATTGGGGCTGCTCAAACCACATTTAGCTAGAAGACTGTCCCGAATTGGCCTTGTGGATTTGCATCCCACAAAAAGGTGCTCAGCTGACTCACTCCCACCCACGCAAAATACACATGAAGGGCTAATAGATGTAGGCATGGACCAATGTTCCATTCTATCCTTAGTCAGCAACTTGCCTTAGCCACCCAAGAGAGAAAGCTAAACCTAGGCACATGGTGGTGATTGAACCAAATCAGTTTAGCCCACCTCACACACTCCCTATCCGGAGCAAGGGCTTTATATGTATCTTTAACAGAGAAAACCCTTTCTTGCTAGGGGTCCAAGCCCAAGAATCCCTCATTAGACCCTTGGGAGAGCGGAGAGGGCTATCTCTAATCTCCATAAGCTCAAAAGTGTTTGAAGAGGGTCAATTCCAGCACCCATTTCGAATCATCTTACTCACTCTAGAGTCAATATCCCACCCTGTACCCGAGAGAAGCCTTGGGTCAAATTTGGTAATGAGAACCCCCAAAGGGTGCCATTGATCAGTAAGAAGCCTCACAGACTCCCCATTGCCAATAGTAACTTTGCAAAAGGGAGAGAATTAATCCCTCAATTTCAGAATCTTTCTCCAAACCCAAGAGCAAGCAGAATGAATAGGAATAATAAAAATGGAGCTCTTTTTCACTAAGAAGGTGAAGCACCAATCCTTCCACAAGGAATAGCAATCATTTGATATTAAGAACCAAAGGTGCCTTGCAACTGAAACTTCATTGTACAGAATCAAATCCTTTAAACCAAGACCCCCTTGAGATTTAGGATCCTCTTAAGCTACTTTGGCCCCAAATTGTTTCGCCTCATTAGCATTCCAAAGATAGTTCCTAAGGGCTGCTTGGACCGATTTAATGACCTTCTAGGGGATAATAAACAACCCACGCCAGAATTGAACCATTGCTGCCAACACTGACTTGATCAATTGAAGCCTCCTAGCAAAAAATAAATATTTTGTTTCCCAATATCTGATTTTGGCCACAATATTCTCAACAAAGGACTCACAGTCAGTCTTACCCAACTTAGAAGTAATGAGGGGGACTCCTAGGTATCTCATAGGCAAAGAACCCGCGGTTAAAGGCATAATCTCTAAAATATGTTGTTGGACAGTATCAAACACCCCTGAGAAGAAAATCTAGCTCTTAAGAAGATTAGGCTGAATCCCAGATAAAGCTTCAAAGAGAAGGAGACCCTCCTTAATTAATTTGATCTGGTTTCACATTTCCTTTGCAAAAAATTAAGAGATCATCTGCAAAGCAAAGATTAACTATATTGAGCTCTGTGCACCTCCAATGGAACTCAAAGTTAGGGTCTTGGGCAGCAAAATGAAGGATGCCAGAAAGAACCTCCATTACTAAAAAAATAAATAAGGAGAAATAGGGTCTCCCTGTCTGATCCCCTTGGCCCCTTTAAAGAACCCTTTCAGCTTACCATTGATATTGATAGAGAAAGAGGGGATAGAAACACACTCCATAACACACTTAGTGAAATTTTCTGGGAACCACAGCAATCAAGGATCCTGCCAATAAGATGCCAAGTCACAGAATCATAGGCCTTCTTCAAATCAATTTTTAGAGCACACCTTGGGCTATTACACTTTCTATGGTAGTTTCTAACAAGATCTTGGGATAAGAAAATGTTATCAGCAATTCTTCTCCCCGGAACAAATGTATTTTGGTTCGGGCTGAAAAGATCTGGGAGAATCAGCTTCAACTTATCTGCCAAAAGCTTAGTAATACATTTATAGATAACATTACAACAAGAAATAGGCCTAAAATAACTAACCCTAGAGGGCTTAGGGACCTTAGGGATAAAGGAAATAGTAGTAGTGTTAACCTGCTTTAATAAAGATAGTAGTACTTATGGTTCTTGCTACTCCCTTCTAAAATATTACTTTGGAAAGATTAGTGTCAAACATACCTAATAAGAAAGAGTTCAATTTTCTTGGTTTCCATTCCTTCTAACCCATCTTGGGTTTGGAGAAAGCTTCTCAAGCTCAGGAGCAAGTTTCTGCCCTTTTGCTCTATAACTATTGGAGATGGCACTACTGTGAAGCTTCTTAGAGATGATTGGCATCCTCTAGGTGTCCTTTGGGCCAGATTTGGGCAAAGACTTTTGTCAGGAACTTCTTAGACTATGGACTCTATGGTGAGTGTTGTCATTCAAGACAATCAATGGCATTGGCCAACTTCAAACACTATTGAGCTTCTTGAGATTATAAGTGTTCCAATTCCTCCTCCCCAAGAGTTCAAGTCAGAATAGAGATTTCTCTATAAATCCAACCTATATGGCACTGTCCCCTACAAGACAACCGATTAAGTGGGTAAAGGTGATATGGTTCTCTAAACACATCCCAAGGTGCAGCTTTATCTCTTGGTTGGCTTTGAGAAATAAACTTTCCACAAGAGATAGGGTTGCACAATGGGACGTTCACACAACTATCTTTAGTTTGGGGAGTAGTAAAGCCCCTGGTCCAGATGGCTTCTCTGCTGGTTTCTTCAAAAGATGTTGGCATGTTGTGGGCAAAGATGTTACTAAGGCTGTTTTGGAGTTTTTTAGCTCCCAATCTTTATTGAAACAGGTTAACTCTACTGCCATTACTCTTATACCTAAGGTCCCCAATCCTTCAAAGGTTGGTGACTTTAGGCCTATATCTTGTTGTAATGTTGTTTATAAATGCATTTCTAAAATGCTTGCTGATAGACTTAAAAGAGTGCTCCCTGATCTTATTAGTAGCAACCAGACTGCTTTTGTGCCAGGGAGGAGAATCGCTGACAACATCCTCTTATCTCAAGAGCTGGTTAGAGGTTACCATAGGCCGTCTAATAGTCCCAGATGTGCTTTCAAGGTTGATATAAAAAAGGCTTATGATAGCTTGAATTGGGAGAGTATCGGGAGAATCTTTGACTGCTTGGGGTTTCCTGATCATTTCTCTAACTGTGTGATGGAGTGTATCTCCTCTCCTTCTTTCTCTATTGTGGTCAATGGGGAGTTGACTGGCTTCTTCTCTGGTGCTAAAGGGCTTAGACAGGGTGATCCTATCTCTCCCTATCTGTTTGTGTTGGTTATGGAGGTTCTTTCTGGTATTCTGAAGCATGCTTCTCATCAAGCGGACTTTGGCTATCACTGGAGGTGTAAGGAGCTTGGTATTGTTAACTTTGTGCTTTGCTGATGATCTCTTTATCTTCTGTAAGGGTGATATTACTTCTGTTCATCTTATTATGGAGAGCTTAAACTTGTTTGAGGCCATGTCTGGTCTTCAACCTAATCTACAAAAAAAGTCATATTTTCATGTCTGGGGTCCATCCTTCCACTTCTCAAGCAATTCTGGACTTGTGCAATTTCAGCATTGGGGAGCTACCTATGAGATACTTGGGGGTTCCTTTGATTTCCTCAAAGCTTAGAAAAACAGATTGTATCACCCTAGTAGACCATATCACAGCTAGGGTGAAGTCTTGGGAGTCTAACTACCTTTCTTATGCTGGAAGATTACAGTTGGTTAAATCCGTGCTCTATGCTATCTTTCAATACTGGGCTGGCTTATTTATTCTTCCCAAGAAAATCTTAAATATGATTAAGGTGGTTATTAGGAATTACTTGTGGAACGCTTCAGCTGTAAAGCATTCTGGTGCTAAAGTGGCTTGGAGTGACTTGTGCCTTGATAAGTCCCAAGGAGGTTTGGGCCTTAGAGATCTCTCTCTAGCTAATGAAGTGGCTGTGGCTAAGCATTTCTGGTTCCTGGTCTCTTTGGATAAAGCTTCCCTTTGGAAGGATTGGTGCAAGTTTTTCTTGATCAAGAAGAGCTCTATCTTCTTGGTTAAGCTTGCCACTAATCCTTCTTGGAGTTGGAGGAAAATTCTGAAAATCAGAGACAAGTTTGCTGGGTATTGCAAAGCTCTTGTGGGAAATGGGGAGCAGATCTCTCTTCTATTGGACCCTTGGCACCCTTTGGGGGCTCTTTCTCAAAGGTTTGGTCCTAGGATTTATTTTGGTACAGGTTGGGATTGGACTACCAAGGTCAGCTCAGTGATCCAGAATGCAGCTTGGAACTGGCCTATTTCTAGCTCCCATGAGCTTATCACTATTAGAGAGATCCATCTTCCCCCTCCTAAAGAGTCCTCTTTGGACTCTTGGATTTGGACTCTTTCTCCCTCTGGTCTTTTCTCTGTGGGGCACACTTATAGGAAACTGGCTCCAGCAAGTGAAAAAGTGAGATGGGCTCCTCTTATTTGGTTTAAGAAGCATATTCCCAGATATAGCTTTATTACTTGGCTTGCTGTTCTTAATAGGCTTGCAACTGCGGATAGATTGGCTGCTTGGACCTCCTCTCCTGGGTTTTCCAATGTTAGTAGCTGTGTTCTTTGCTTGCATCCTTCAGAATCTTCTGAACACCTGTTTGCTTCTTGCCCTTATTCTAGCTTTATTTGGCAGAATTTGGTTGGTTTGTGTGGCTTGGTGTCTTCTCCTAGGAACTGGAATCAACTTATCTCCTGGCTCCTTGTGAAAGCTAGGAAAGGTTACTTCTTGAGCCTTATGTTGAAGCTTATGTTCAGCTCGTTTGTCTATCATATCTGGAGAGAGAGAAATAATCGAGTCTTTGAGGGCAAAATGAGGGACAAGAAAGTGGTCTTGGCTTGCATTAGAAATGCCATTAAAGGTAGATTTTTGAGTCTTAAAGGGTTTTCTGAGACTGAAGATAACAAAACCATTCAGCTTGCCTGGGGATTGAATGCCTCTATTTTTGACAATTAAGCTTGGTTCTTCTGTTTCTTTAGGATGTTATCACTTGTAATCTTCTGTTAGTGTTTGGGTGCCTCCAGCTTGTGTGTTGGCTGGTTCCTTTTTATTTGTGTCTTTTTCCTGGGGTATGCCCCTTGTATATTTGTATGTTTCTTCTTCGGTTTATACAATTTTTTATTTTACCGAAAAAAAAAAAGATTGGGAGCCAAAGAACTCCAAAACAGCCTCAATAACCTCCTTTCCAATGATATACCACGCTCTTTTAAAGAAGCCAGCTGAAAAACCATCTGGACCCGCAGCTTTAGGGCTATTAAAGCTAAAAATCACTTGTTTTATCTCATCTCTGGTGATAGGCTGGTTGAGGAGCTCAATCTGATGCAAACTAAGCTTTTTAGGCAATATGGGAGTGCCCAAGAGGTCAGTGAAGGCCTAGACAATATGCTGGCTAATCTCAGAAGGGTCAATCAACATGACACCATTGTGATCTTCAAGCTGATTAGTTTTAGCTCTAGACCTATTTTTCCTCAATTTTTGGAAAAAATAGGAGGTGTTTTGATCCCCCAAACTCAGCCATTGCACTCTAGATTTTTGCCTCAAGAAGCTCTCCTCGACGTTTCTAAGCTCAATGAAGTCATGAGAAGCTAATTTTTCCTCGATTTGGAGAGAAGCATTAGAAGGGTCAGAAGCAAGAGCACCTTGGATAGCACTCAATTTACTCCTTGCTAGCTGAGCCCTAGCGGAAATATCATTGCAAGAGGCCTGATTAAAGCTCCTGAGAGCTTTCCTAACTGATTTGAGCTTAGAAGTCAGCTTAAACATGGCTGAACCCCTCACCTCAACTTCCCATGCTCTTTCGACAACCGGCCAAAAACCCTCTCTATCAATCCAAAAATCAAAGAATCTGAAGCAAGTCTTGTGTCTGGCATTGCTTCCTCCCCCCTTAATAATGATAGGGCTATGATCAGAAACACCCGAAGAATGAAAAAGTGCAAGTAGAAGAAGGGAAAAAATCTAACCACAAAGAGTTGATTAAAGCTCTATCCAAATTTTTCATGATATAGGTACCATCATCATGGCGATTACTCCAAGTGATCTACACTGCCAGGTTAGGGATTGGGATCAGTTTGTAGATTGGATGCTAGCTAATGCAACAGGGAAGTCACTCAAAGGAGTCCTAGTTAAGCTAGCTTTTACTTCCTTCATCTATTATATATGGGGAGAAAGAAATGCAAGGATTTTTTAAGGCAAAATCAGAGATTCCAAGATCCTAACTGAAGCTATTTCACAATTAGTCAGATTAAGGCTTTGGGATTCGAAGTGTTTTGGCACTAATGATACTAATCTACGTTTAGTGGATAGATGGGGTCTTAACCCAAGCATTTTGTAAACCTTGACTGTCTTATGAAGCATTGATATCAAATTTCAGTACTTTACATATTACCAGTTTAATTTGCGTGCAGATCTTAAGCCTCTAATCAGGCTCTAATTTTGTACTTCCTGGGGTATGCCCCTTGTACATGTGTAAGTATCTTTTGGTTTATACAATTTGTTTACCCAAAAAAAAAAAAAGAATTGGCAGCCACTATAAGGGTGGTCCTCCACTTCGATTCTGAATAAGCACTCTCTAAACTCCCTCATTCCAGTGTCCTATTCAAACCTGCCTCCTACCATCTCATTAGGGTGTAAAGATTCATTAAAGTCACCTTTGATAATCCAAGGGGATTGAGCACACTTTCCATGGTGCTGAACAAGGCTGTTCCAAAGCTCAATTCTATCAGAGCTAGAGTTTGAAGCATACACGAAAGAAGCAAAGAAAACCATTCCTGATAGTCTCAAAGTAATTTTACACAAAATAGTCTGATTAGAGCTAAAGATAGACTCCACCTCAAGCATTTCTGGATCCCAAGCAACCCAAATCCTCCCTTCTTGAGAAAAATCATAATTAGCTAGAATCTGCGAATTAGGGACACACTTTGAGAAATTGAAGAAAACTTACGGAATTTCACCTTAGTTTCCACCAAAGAGCACAAATTCAGTTGAAAGTATCTACACAACTTCCTGACCTCCACTTGCTTGAAAGTACTATTGAAGCCTCTCACATTCCAAGTGGCAAGATTAATCATAGATGGATTGGGCAGTGGGTTACCCCACCTTTGATAATCAATTTTCCCTTCACCTTACTAGGGTGAGGGGTACCTTTCCCTTTCTTCTTCAGCTTCTTCTTGGAGCTCTTAGAATCTTGGCCCACAGAATTAGGAGTCACAGGGGTGAGGGACTCATTTTCTTCATTAGTACCCATTTTCATCTCCTCCTCACCATGGAGAGCCTCTTCTTTGGGTGGGAGCATGGCTATAATGCTATCCAAAGAACTACGCTCCAAATCATTGAAACTTGGCAGAATAGGTAAGTTTTTATCTGCTAAAGGAGACTTTCTCCCAAATTTATTTTTTGTTACCACTGTCCATCCTTCTCCTGAATCAGATTCAGCGGGAGTGGTAATGGATAAGATGGGGGGGGG
>QANY01006789.1:0-144767 GCA_003255025.1 Datisca glomerata
GTTAAGGGTTTTGTGTTGTCAGAGACTATTTTTTTTAAAGTTTGAAAGTAATGTATTTTTACTCTGATGAAAAATCATAAGCTTCTAATATCTTACGTAAAACATATTGTTTACAGTAAATGAGAGTTTTCTCTCAGGATATGAGAGTATGTCTTTCAGTGTGAAAATAAGTGATTACGGCAAAAGTTTTGAATCTATGACAATCATTCATCTCCCTAAAATATAAATAGTCAAATATCCTAGAGTATGTCTTTCAGTGTGAAAATAAGTGACTACGGTTAAAGTTTTGAATATATATAAACAATAAGATATTTTAGTAACAGACAAAAACTGAACCGAGCCAAACTGTTCAAAAATAATAAAAACTGAGCCGAACTGCAAGATGAAAAGCAAAGCAGAAAAATTCATCAAATCTCAACCTAATTTCTAACTAATCTCAACCAAATCGGCAACAGATACAAAACCAACAACAATCTCAACTAAGTCTTTGACAGATTTGCATTTCTACTTAGAATACAAAACATTTACAGAAATAATAGAGAATACATGAAAAAAAAGATACAATTTAGGTCCTAGAAGTAAAGATACACTGAGGATAGAGAAAGAAAGTGAAAGACATTGAGAGAAAAAAACAGAGATAGAGAGACATGAGGCTAACTGATAAAAATTAAACCTTCGAAAAGCTGAGACTTAAGATATGAAAAAGTGATGAACTGAGATCTAGAAAGTTGGGGGTTCTTCGTTGGCTTTGCGATGACGTAAGTGGGTGAAAAACATGTGGCTCTGCGATGATGGAGTTCTGATGTGAGGTTGTTCGGTGGCCAGCGACGCAGAGGAGAACCTAATCATGACGGTTGTAACGATGACAATGACGACGATGGTAGCCGTCACGCTGGGTCTGTGATGAAGCAGCTCAACGACTATGAGATGTTGTGTTTGAGAGAGAGAGAGGGGGGGGGGAGGGAACCTTTAGGCGTGTTGTCTCCGTGATTTTACGATGAGGGAGGGAGGGGGGAAGGCTAGGCTGCGTGAAGTGACGGGGGAATTAGGGTAAATGAGCTATATATAGAAGTGCGGTTCGGTGTGATTTTTCACAAAAACTGAACACCAAACTGAACCATCCTATTTTTTTTACTTCTAGAACCGAGCCAAACTGTCAGAAGTGGAAAAACCGCCCGAACCAATGCGGTCCGGTCCGGTACGATCGGTTTTTACGGTTTGGTCGGTTTTCCTTACACCCCTAGTGATGACGTGACAATAAAAATTTGTTATTTACGTAATGTTTTGAAAAATCAATTATCTCTTAAACTAGTCTTCAAAATTTGTCTATTTGGCGTTATTATTTTTAAGTATATGAATCTGAATCTTAAATCATAATCTGATTACTACAAAAGCATAAATTAAAGGTATCTTCATTTAAAAAATATATATGGATTATGGGCAAATTAGTCACCTTATAAACGTTTAAATAAAAAAAAACTTAAAAATATTTAATTAATTATTTTCCAAACATCACCTTTAGCTTAAGGGGCACAAAAATGTCCTAAATTGTGCAATTTTTTAAATAGAGAATTATAGTGAATGCCTGTTTATTTTTATATATATTAACAACTAGTCAAAAATGTATTTACAAAAATGACTGAATTTTATATTTTTAATTTTCATGAGAAGAAAAGTGTGTACAATTTCACGGACCTCAAATTTAATCATCTATAATATATTAAAAGCGGTTAGATAATGAAAATTATTTTTGAACTATGTTAGGTGACCATGAATCTTAAATTTTCTTAAATGACCATTAAAATATTAATCTAATTATAAACATCCACAATACTATTAATTGATTGCTCTCATAAGTTGTCTTAAATTAAATTTACATTACTTTTATACACATTAAGCTAAAAAGTTTAATTTTGAAAAATCTAATTGATACTTAAGATTTTGGTTTGCATAGCTATACTAACTTTGCAAAGATTGATGTGTCGCTAATAATAAGTTGTGAAAATGAGTAGATTAAAATTACTAAATAAATTCAGTAAATAATAATCATATATTATAGGTTAAGAATTACACGTATCTATAAAACATATCTTCAATAGTAATACATTAAAAGTCATATGAGAGTAAAAGCATTATGAATGATTTTATTTGAGCTATTTATTATTTTAACGTTACGTTTTATTATTTGATAAGTTCAAATGTGATTGATTGATATGTATATTTATATATACATTTAATTGGTCACTTAATAAAATTAATAAAAATATTTTAATTAATCTTTTTAATATATTAATTATTAATTTTGATTACTTAATAATTAATTAAGACACTTTTTAAAGATTGTGTTATTAATTTGTTAAATTTGATGTTTTATCTCTGTCTTTTCATACTTCTTTCAAAAATTATTTTATTTTTCTCTCAACTGCACATATTTTAATACGAGAAAACCAACCAATCGAACTTTGATAGCTTATCACCAGTTTAATACTTTCATCTACCATAAATAATATTGAACTATTGAACACAAAAATATTATATGTATTAAACTATTATATCACGTGCAATGCACATCACATGACTAGTATATACAAATATAAGCTCATAGTATATAGCTATTTACAAATGGTATGCATGTATATACTCACGAGTTATAAAAATACATGTATGTAAAATTTAGTTAAAAGACGGGTCACTTTTACAACTAATCAGTTTTTTTTGCTATTTTCTTAGTTGCAGTTTTTAACTAGACTATTCCCTCAATTTATTCAAAATTGATCAAAATAAATATTCTAGATTTTAAGTTGAGCTCAGGAATTATCCTTCAGATGCCAAAATTATTCTTCATAGCTTTCAACAAGTTAATTTTTTCAGATTTTCAGTAGATCTTTTCCTTCTCAATCTAGAATTTAGCAGTAAAGAATCAGAGAGAGGCATGAAGGCTTGAAACTCTGGTATTTGAAAAGTGTGGCCGAGCAGGAAGGCGCTTCTGAACTAAGTCCTCCGTAAGCATAATAATGATGACTTGGACTTAGGTTGATCATATTCAAAATATGTTCTCACATAGAAGTATTCTTTCTCATCTTAGTTGTCATATAGTTTATGTGGACTCATGACGACTTTGATCAGACTGTTGCTCAAACATCGCCGGTAGAGATTTCATAATCTCATAGGCAGTCTCCATACTTTCATGCTTGGTTCTCATAATATCATTCATGCTGACAAGCATGTAACACTTCACCTTGTTTTTTGACATGATCTAAGCATCATAATTATCCTTAACATTCTCAAGGCATTAGCAGTGTGCTCCTCAGGACATTTCTCAGTGAGAACGAACTTATAGTTCTCACAAATTAGCATTAAATTCATATCTGATTTCTAAAGTATGAAATTATCACCATTCAACTTCTCAAGCGCGAGTAAAGTAGTAACAGGGTTGCCCATGATAGACATAATAATGATAACTGAAATTTAAATATACAAGATTCAATATAATTGATAAATATCTAGAATTTGAAAAGTAAACGTGATGCATGAATGCAGCATAATAAACACACAAAATTTAACATTTGCTAATGACGATAAAACAACCCAATGATTAATGCGCTACCTTACGGTCAGTCAGATTAATCTCAGACTGTTTATAAGACATTCTCATCCTTATTAATTAAAACTTTATCTCATATTTTCTCTTTTAACAATAAGATATCGCTTATTCGTGTCAATTCGCTACTATCCACATGAAAGCTTAATTGTGAGTTTGTGAGTGTAACCTATTATTTTAGATTCCATGACTTGATTTAGAATATGCCGCTTTAGGGTTGGTCAAAACTAAACTACATCACTTCCTACTATCTTCTTAAGAAGTTCAATGTTGGTATTGGTACAGCTCGAAACATTACTTAAGAGGATGAAAACAAAGTCATCTCAAGGCCCTCACTGTACCTCACAGTGTTGTAGAAATAATGGAGACCGTAGGTTACATTGATATGTCAACCTTCTCCCACTCGTTATATTAGATTATGTGTTTCTATTTTTAACTAATTAATTAATTACTAGTTAAAATAATAACCCTATAAAATAATAACCTTCTCCCACTCGTTTACTAAAGTCGGTTAACTTAAAGTTTATCATAGCCTTTAGTGTGGTATGATTACCAAGTTTTAACTAGTTAAAACCTAGCAGTTTACATGTAATTGATTTCATAAAGTAATACATATAAACACATCGGGACAATCCTAATAAATCATATTTCTACAGATGAGATGCATGATTAAATAAAATTGTGTTGAATTTTCATGTATGGCATGCGATCGATTAATGCATGGACATGTTATCAAACATAACAATTAAATAAAATAATAATGAACCGAGTGACTATTGGGTATTTCTAAATTACAACCCTTGAAATAAAAAAAAATTATAAAGTGGACTTTAAGAATACATATTTCTCAAATATTGCTTTCTCCTTCTGATGTCCATCTTCAAAATCTCCAAGCTTTGAACAAAATTCTATTTAATTAAGAAAAATATTTTTTCTTAATGAAAATTAATTTCTATAATTATCCTTTTAAAATAGTTGAATTTGACTTAATCAAATAAACACTTTATTTGATTTGATCAAACTTGGGTCAAACTCAATCAACCTATTAATTTCTAATTTAAATTAAAAATAAAAATTAATTTCTAATTTTCATAAAATTAAAAATTGATAGTTAATTTGAATATTATAATAATTTCAATATTTAAAAAGATAATTGATAGATTTAGGGTTATCATAAAAAATCAGCAGTGATATGGTTGATTGGTATCAGGGTTTGTGCGAAACTTCCCTAAAAGTGACAACAGTTGCCGCTGATGACAAGACTCCTATCACCACCCCATCAGGCCATCACCACTGGCCACCACTGCTGCCGTCAGTCCCACTGCCGGCAGCCGCAGGCCACCGTCGCTAAAACAATATTTTTCATGAACAGTAAATTTTTGTCGTGAACTGTAAACTCTGTTGTTCGTCCCGTACGTTATTCATCTTCTCGCGTTCGGAATAATTACAATAATATTAAAAATAAATTACCAAAGTTCATACGCTTCAAAATTACTTACACAAGATCTAAGAAAAAATAAAAACAAAACCTAACTCAATATTCACCATAACATTAACGATCCATTATTTTTCATACATTCAAAAAACATAACCATCCATTCATTCATACATATCTCATATTATATGAATAATGCATGAAAACCCACACAGCATTTAACATATAAATATATAAAAACCGCTTTATATAAAACAAAATCGCACAATGCTACGATAACAAATTTTTTTTACTGAAAACCTTTTTCAATCAATCATGATCCATTATGTATTTATATATTAAATTTACAACAAACAGGGTTAGGAATCATATACCTTTTGTAGTATAAATCAAGCGTCCTCGTGAAACCAATCGATTCTTCGTTCCCACAAAATCGTTTCAGCGATCATCAGACTTCGAGATCCACATCAAGATCTTTCAAGTCAATTCTCAACTCACTAGGACGTGTGTGTGCTCGTAGAATATAACGAATACACAATTTTGTGCCTAGATGTACTCAAAACATGAGATCTAGAGATTTTACTGAAAAATAATTTTTGTGAGACGATTCTCCAAAAGAACGTGATGATGATTCTTTTAGAGATTTTTCATTAACCCCTTAACCATAGAAAAATCACTCTTTGAGAAATTGTGTTCTTCTGTTAACTATTGATTGATGAGCTGAGTCGTTGATTCAACTGATTGATCATCTTAGGCCATCAGAATAATATCCTGTATATTTTTCTTGATAATGGCGTATCGGATATTTTTGGATAATTGAAATAATATTTAATTATAAAAATATCAATAGCAGTGAGATTCACTGCTATTGTGCACAACTGCAGTGCCATTGGCACTCCAGTGTGCCGTGAGGCAGCACAATGCCTCACGACACCACTGTAGTGCCATGCACACCCACTACTATAGTGTCGCATGGCACTACAGTAGTCTGTGTCAATCTTTGATACTCAATCGGTGATTGACATGTGATAATTACTGTGTATTAAATATTTATTTTAATCAAATTAAATATCTAGATATTTTTTAATTCAGAATTAACATATTTGATTATGGTTATCAACTAAATTATCTGTTATTTGATAAATAATAGATTTAATTGACCCAAATTATTATCTAACAATAATTTAATTATCTAATTTCATAAATTATATATTTTGTCTCACTTATCGATAATTAAAAAATGATAATTATTTATATATTAATTTCAGAAATTATATTAATAAATAATATAATTAATTAATCACACATAATTATTTCATAATTATGTACTTACCTCAGAATAAAAATTCGTTTGTAAGTAAGTCATTTTCTCATATCCTGAAATATTCACACTCTAGACTGCGTAGTATAGATGTGACTTGGGGACCATGAACATTTAATCCTAAGCTCCAATAAACCAGATTATTAATAAAACTCTTTAATTAAATAATCTTATTTATTCATTTCATTTTACTCCACTATAAATATGGAATTGCACTCTTAGAGATTACAGATTGTATTTATCGAGCATTCTCATGTAGTCCGCTGATATAATCATTTCACGTAGTGTCGTCCTTCAATTATTGGTTCGTAAATTTGAACTGGTCAAAATTATCATTTTAACCCTCTAATTATCTCTTGATCCTTAAGCACCATTAATCCACTGATGAATGACTAATTTATAATGTTTTTAAAATTTGAGCTCAATAATCATTCAGTTCCTGAATTAACACTTAAGGGAATCAATATACGATCCGTTAGGAAAGCTCAAATTTCAAATCTTGTAAGATCATGTTCACAATCATCCATATCACTGAATCTCCACAATAAAAGTCACTAACATATTTTACAAACAAACCTTAACGAGTGATCAAAATATTAAGTAGACATGCATAGTTATTCATGACTACTCAAGATTCAGACTGATCTACATATAACCATCGAATTGATATGTATTAAATCTTTATGATAAACGACACGTTGATAAAGTTATTAATTCACATCGGTCCAGTCATATATAATCTCATTATATAAAGCACATTCACTAAGATGTCTATCCACATAAATGATTCGGATCTAGATCACATGCATTCATAATGTTTAGTGAACCGTACTAACAATCATTCATTAAATGTTTTATATTTTAATATGTTTCTGACAATTTAATTCATCATCTATGATCTTAATCCTCTCGTACTAATACAAGATCATAGTCTCATTAATGAATATAGAATTTTCAGATATTTATATAAATTATTCAACAATAATTTAAAAGAACAATTATAAGAAAAATGTAATCCTTATTAAATTTCACATCAAATGTCAATACACATGCTTTGAGGGACCGATGTGAATTAATATTTTATCAACGTGTCGTTTATCATAAATATTTAATACACATCAATTCAATGATCATATGTAGACCAGTCTGAATCTTGAGTAGTCATGAATAACTATGCATGTCTACTTGATCTTTTGATTCACTCGTTAAGGTTTGTTTGTAAAATATGTTAGTGACTTTTGTTATGAAGATCCAGTGGTATGGATGATTGTGAACATAATCTTACAACCATTACAAACCTCAATATTCTTTGGTCCACTATGAAAAATCTTAATTTTTCCTATAAATATATGATGACTAGTTATTCATAAGGTATCCGATTTCTATTATTCTACCAAAATATTCTTTACTAACTTGAGGGCCAAAGCTTTATTGGCTAAGGACCACACTGCATCCGAAGTTATACTCTTATGTTCACACACAAACTCTCTTTTATTTTCATGTTTATCATTATATTATCGCGGGATGCATGTGAATACAATTGATAGTGAATTTCAACATCTACATGTTAAGTTTTTAATAAAAAATATTTTATAAAATTAATGAAATAATAAGATTGGTTCTTGACAAACACAAATGGCGTGACAGTGAATTTGATTTAGGACCAAATTTAGCTTCCCAAGGTAAAATTACAATTCACATATAATTTAGATGTAATTTAATTACCCCTAGGGCCATTCAAGTTTAAAAATTTAGAACAATCATAGTGATTAAATTGATGAGAAAATAAAGAGAACTAAGAGTGATACTACTGAATTATATTCTTAAAAGATATATATGAGGACTTGAACTATGGCTGTTTAAGAAAATCTGGTAAATCGACCAAACCCCAAACTTGTTTAACATGTGCTTAAATATTTGATTGCCTACTAATTTGTCTGGAAAAGTAGATTTTCCCACCATTCCATACTATTTTGTCAACCATTAGAGACAGCAAAAAAAACATTTAGATAGGAAATATATATAATTGACATGGGATTAATTGTTTAACATAAAAAGGAATTAAGTTTTAACATGCTATTTCTTCTTTTTAATTAACTATCTAGCAGTTGAGTGAAATTGCGTGAAAAAGGTAACGGAGATGAGCCGAATAACATGAACTACTAAAATAACCTGATTTGTCTTCCGTTAATTAATTTTTGGAGTCCTAAGATGATGTGAGCTGAGGATTCAATGGATTGCCCAACAAGTGTTAAACAAAAATCTCTTTGTCTCATTACGGTTGCTTTAGCGATATAAGTAAAGCAAAATACTTAAGAGGGCTAGTGTAGCGGTTGAGGAAAGACCATGAAGCGAGTCGTAAACTCAAACGTCTTACATTTGAATCTTCACTTTTGTTCTTGTCGCCACTTCCATATGATATTATCTGAAAATGCACTTACTGAAAGCTCATTGCCAAAGACTTTCGCATATCAAGATTAGTTAAAACTAGGCTTCAGATGCTCAGTGCTAGCACAAAAGTTTACTTGAGGAGACGTTTACTTGAAAAAATCTGTAGATGATGAAGAACAGTTTTTTACACAATACATGGTCTGTATGTTAGAATATGTTCATAAAATAACGTGTAATAACTATTTATTTGTATTTAGTTATTTTTCAGATATTAGTATTATTGTATTCTTATGAATAAATTGAAAGTTTTATTTTAGATTAAAGTGTGTTTATAAATTACTCAAGTCCTACAACTTTCATCAATGAACGAAGAGTGAAGACAGATGTGTCTCCAGAACGATACTCGATTACGATATGCGCAGTCTTAGGATCGACTGGACAATCGAATTCGTTACGACTGTTAGGTTGAACCAATGGATGCCAGTTTTGGGGTATAGGAGTGGAGACTCAAAATGTTAACTTAGACATGTTATGAACATGTTGAATAGACTGGTAACAAATTAGTTTAGAGCCCAAAACCGTTTATATGTTGAATATACCGGTAACAAATTAGTTTAGAGCTCAAAATCGTTTCCCTAACTATAAATCTAATTGTTACACCATAAAGATTTTCATAATTACCTTAATCGTAAGGTGAATACGTAGCTTGACTTAGTGAGTTGTAATATTTGATATGTTAAATGAGCGAGTTCGAATTGGCGGGCGATACATTGGCTGTTGAGATTATAATTCAATTAAGTTGGGGTTACGTAATTCACATATATGAAAATTTGTGATTTGATTGCGAAAGCAACAACATCACCTTATGCTTTATTGATGAATGATTGATAAATTAACATAGTTAGGTATTCAATGCATTAAGTAATTGATTAAAACTTGTGAATTGTACGAGACAATTCACTATTATGTATTTCTTATTCACAGTCAATAAATGAGTTAAAGAAATAATAATAAGAGGGAAAAATCGTAATTTTAATTTCACTCTTGTTATTGATATATATGATGTGTATTATGTTAAAATATTTTGTGGACCGTGAAAATAAATAGAGTTTATTTACACCAATAGAAAATGTAGGGCGGATGATTCGAGAGTTGATTCGGCATTGAACCTATAGTGGAGTCGTACGATGTCAGGATTAAATAGGTTAGAAATTTATGGAGATAAATTCGTTGGATATTTGAATTCTTAGCTTTGTTCATGTGGGTCCATTTGGTAGTAAAAATAGCTCATGAGAATATGAATAGAGAAACGAAGTAAATTGGATCAAAATGTGTTTTGGTGCCAAGACATATTTCCTACACCTATATGTGATGAGTGATGTTACTTAATTAGTTAAGTGTGACTAATTGTATTGAAATTAATTAATTTATTATTTTTCAATTATTGAATAATTAGTAAATAAATATAAATTAATTAATCAATTGTATGATCAATTGAATTGATAAATTTTGATACAACTCTTACACTGTGAAGATATACTGATTTTCGGCAATTTGAATATATGGGGGTGAATTTTCAGAAATTTAAAATATATAGATATATTTATAAATATCAAAAATTATATTTTATAAATATCTAATAGCAATCTAATTGCAAATAGATATCGTATCAGATACAGTTGCTTGTTGATAAAGCAAATGAGAAAAACGTTTTCCCCTCCCTCTAAGTTGCCGCCGAAAATTATATTGATGGATAAATTTTTTTTATTTTTCTTCTTCAATCATTTTGAGAGCTCACGCTCAAATTCTTACATAAAATTTTCGCGAGATATATTTATGAAATTAACGGGTGGTTGTTGGTGGACAAAATTCACAAATCATTCCTTGAGTTCAAGTGCGTGATTCAGATTTTGAAGTTTGAAGAACACGAAGAACGCTCAAAGAAATTCCACTAGTTCAAAAATTCTACGATACAAAATATAGGTAAAAAATTGTTTCTAACCTTATCTTCTCGTTTAATGTCGTATATGCATAATCGCACGTTGTTTGGTTTTAAGTTATTTAATTTGATTAAATAAGTTAACCAAATTTTTTTATATTCCTCCTCTCACTAACCGTTCGTGGTTCAAACTTATTTTTAATTAATTTTAAAATCAACTGATCCCTTCACTGTATTGTATTCTGCAGTTCTAATTTGCATGTAATCCTAGTTTGTAATCTTTTGAGGCAGTTGAATTGCAACATAAAATAGAAGCAATCCCAATTTACAAATGTAATTATAATTCTAAAATCAAACAAAATTACTTGCGTGCCCTCATATGAAATAAAGCAAAAACTATTTATTTCTCCTACCTTCTCTCTCATTTTATTAATATAATTAAAATTAATTTTATTAAAATTTAGTTTCATATTATTAATTTATTAAAATATTAATAAAAATTAATTATAATTAATGTTAAAGTTTTACGTGAAATTATTTTTCATTATATATCTTATTTTATTAATTTAAGTAAAAATTAAGTTTTTTAAAATTTAGTCTAACATTATTAATTTATTAAATATCAATAAAAATAATTAAAATTAATGTTAAAATTACACGTCAAAGTACTTTTTAGATAATATATAATCAAAATGACATTTAAGTAACTTTTTATTATCTACATAAATTTTTAATAAAAGTTAATCTATATCAAACATAACAATCATAAATTATCACACATCACTTCATATATTATAATCAATAATTAAACATGATAATCATATTTTATAAATAATTAAATTACTAATAATTAAATTATAATAGCCGTTTTAGATTACGCGAACGAAGACTCCTAAAAATTAATTGAACTCGTGTAGCATTGTACATTAGAAGGCCATGTGAAGAACAAGAGAAAACGTTACAAATGTCAAATCTAGGAAGAGCTTTTGGGGAAACATGAGAGACAATTATTTGAGAGGTAGGTAATGGTAACCTAACCCCGTGGAATTATCTATATATATGCATTAATTATCAAAATCATTCATGTTGTTGCTGTTTTACGATTATTTTTAATTTTTGAACGATTATTGTGGATAACTTTTGGCAATTGCTACACACACGTCACGTATATGATGTATCATGACAAATTTTATGTTGATTACAATCTCATCTATAATTAAAAAAAATTCATTCTTAATACGTATGAGTTTATGAGTTCGAATAGCAGTATTGCAATGTCTGTAAAATATGTAATCTATAAAAAATTAGTACTTTTTTAGCTTCAATATTAACGGTTTCATCTGGTCCAATTCTACTTGAAATAGGTTCACTATATGATTTCCACATTTATATTTAAAAAATACACATTATCATACTGCATGATTTCAGGCACGTACTTACTATTTCATAAGCTTAAAAAAGGCACGTACTTTATAAGAAAATTTATTTTTCTCTCCTAAATGATATTATTAATAATTTAGGTACTTGATTTGTTTTATATTTTCACCCATATATTATTAGTGTGGTTTACTTTTTATCTTGGCATCTCGGGTTTTGAGATGTTGATTGTTGTGAGGTAATTATATGAAAAATAATTTTAAACTGATTAACTTTAAACTAAATTTTATCGGAGTAAGTAACGCAATCATATTTTCATATACTTTTTAACACTTCTTAACATGAAAAGATCAAATTCGTGCAAAAGGTTCAAACAATATGGTCTTTTATTCACTTTGTGGAGTTTTACCTCTAGAATTTAATTGTCAACAAATTTAATTTTGGCTAGACTATGTTTTTATTGTTTGTCTTCGAATTATAACTCTTTCTTTTTAGTTTTTGAGTTTTTTTTAACTAAATTAATCCTTGAACTTTTGACACGATTTTATGTCCTTGTCGCCGTAACTCGTAAGTAAGACATTGCACAAAAGTTGTGACATGTGAAACAAAAATAATAATTTGACACATTAAAATTTTTACTAGTGCTGAAGCTGAAAATTTTAACAGCATGAATACGTGCTCTCCCCTTAGTAGATAGAGGTCCTCCCGGGTTGAATATATACAAAATGTAAACAAAGAACTCAAAGAACGAGGAGAATCGATGGTGGTTTCCTCGTCTAAGGCCCTCCAAAGCCAAAGTCAGTATCCTGGTAGAATGTTGGCAAAGTTTTCCTTAAGGGAGATTTGCTTACCTTGTCCAGGAGTGGGTGAGGACCGTTTATACTTGATACATTGTGAGAGGAAGTGTGTCAAATAAGTCTAAGGATTGTGCAAGAGAAGCCTCCTAAGACACGATGGTTGTCCTTGATTGGATGAATGAGAGACGGTCTTGACATAAAGTGATGATCATTACATGTTGATGTGCTCCTTGAAATGCGTATTGAGGGATGATATGACACCCTATAGTAATGATTGGATTTGTTGGGCGTTTGGGTCTAATGGGAGGTAGCCACGTGGAATGCCGCTTTCAGCGAGTAATGATGATGCTAACACCGAGAGTCACCCGAGCTCTTTTCGAGGGTTGTATCTTTGTTGCCCTTCACCTTCTTGGGGGACGACCAGGCGAGGTCAGCTTCATCCCTTTTGGTGGTCGGACCTCAAACTCTTATTCTAGCGTAGTCTTCTTTGCGTAATGTGGCATGTGTTGTCATATTAAAAGTAGTCGAGAAACACCTATAACGGTTGCCCCCATTCGAGGACTTGGAATGCCTTATTTGCCCAAGTCTGAAGTCTTTTTCATCTCGGTTCCTTGTCTGAGCTAACTTTAAGTGGTGTGAAGCTAAAGGCCCCGTTCATCATAGGTAACCCACAATTATACTTTCTTGTTCAGTTGGGAGGCTCGTGGTGAAATGGATTAATTGTATAACCATATTTTATCACGACTCGTCCGTGCACATGCATCCCCTTACTATTGTCGCTATTTAAGCCTGTTCAATCCTAGGGAGTATGGGCAGTAATGGCGCGTGGACGCGTTCAAAGGAGGGTAAGCATCACTAACTGCGAGGTCTGACCCATTGATGCATCACTTCACTCCAGCGGGCGCGTGAATGACGTTTGGCTTTCCAAAATTTTCTCACCGGTTCATGAAATGACCATTCATTGGGCGTGGGATCACTTTAACGGTTGCCATCGTGGCCTATTTTGATGCTCATTGAATGAGCAATTTTCTTCTTTAAGGCCTATAAATAGGCGGTTTCCTTTCTCACAATCCTCATCTTTACCTTCCTTAGAAAGTTGAAATCCTTGCCAATCCTTGGCTTGGCCCCCAATTCTTCTTTCCTTCTTGCGAGAGCAACAATCATTTCTTTTATGGGGCCTCTTTTGTTTTGGAGGCTTCCTCCTAAGATTTTTTTGATTTTCCTTTCTATGACCGTTGCCTCCTTCTCTGTTGCCTTTTAAATGTCATGCCTCAAAGTCACTGGCTTTCCGTATGCGGTGACTTTCTTACCGTCGATGATCATATATGGTGAACCCTTTACTTTTGTTGGTTACCGACTCATAGTTGTAAAACCCTTTGTGGTGAAGCATTATCCTTAGAAAATATTTACGACCTAGCCAGTAGTCTTGACCTTTGATTCGTAATAAAAAATATTTACCAGACACAATCCAATCCTATCTTCTGTGTCACCATTCCTTTCTTTTACTACCTTTGTCTTTTCAATCTTTCATCAACTTACTCTAGCATGTATCAGGAGTGGGTAAAACAACCTTTTTACTCGCATCCTTCGAGATCGTCTTGAACCTGAGCATAGTTGCTCCATTTGCTTGCTCTCCCCGTGAGAGAGATGGAAGCCTTTTTCGTCCTTTACTCAGAAGGACGTTGAGTTCCCTTTTGGCTCTACTTTGTGTGGGCATCAGACCAAGTCATTGTGATCCCGAATCCTTGGCCGAAAGGTGACTAAAGCCCCCAAGACCTTAGAAGAGTTTCAAAAAGCTATAGAAATCCTGTGACCTTTGGCCAAGACATGAGGGGCTTTTTTACTTTTGGGTTAGCCTGTGGAGGGGGTTTGCTCTCTGTCTGAGGAGGGGGTTTCTGTAACTTTTTATTTTCTTCTATTTGTAATATTTTCCTTTTATTAATAAGAACGAAATTTTCTTTTAATGGCTATTATCCCTCCCTCACTTTTGGTTCTGCTCTTCTTTATTTCCACTATTATATCTTTCACACTTGCATGATCTTGTCTGTTTGTCTCGAGCTTGTGTGAACTTTAAGAAAAGAATATGATCCCTTAAGTAATTGATCCTTAAGTCAAATGAAGCTTCACTTTTACTTCCATCGAGCTTTAATTTGATCCAACGAGACCTTAGTTTGTTCTAAGTATTAATGTATGCTGACTCGAGCAGTGAAATTGTCCTGACCCCGAGCTTGAGTGGGCCTTAAGTAATAGACTTGATCCTCATTACTTCCTAGTGGGTTGCCCCCCTCTGAGGGAGATCGTACCACACAGTCCTACCGTAATTTTGAATACTTTTTAAGCGTTGCACCTTGGAGGGGGTCTGTTCGGGCGAACCTGTTTCACACTTGAGGGGTCCATTTTTCATATGACGAGCTAATGTGCAAGCCAAAACACTTTCCTTTTTGTCATCCAGCCGGGTATTCCAGCTTTGGCTAGATACTTTTCACGTCTGGCGAGTCAGATGCAAGCCATACCTTTTTTTTTCTTCGACATCTAGCCAGGCGTTCCTGCTTTGGCTAGAGCATTTTCCTCGTCTAACGAGCTAGATTGATCACCAAACCTATTTTTCCTTTGGCATCTAGCCATGAATTTCTACTATTGCTAGAGTTTTTTTCTCGTCTGACAAGTTAGAGCGCTCGCTAGATATCACTTTTTCCTTCATCGTCTAGTCAGGCATTTCTACTCTGGCTAGAGCCTTTTTCTCGTCTAACGAGCTAGAGTCTCACCAAACATCACTTTTTCCTTTCACGTCTAGCTAGGCTTTCCTACTCTGGCTAGAGCCTTTTCTCGTATGACGAGCTAGAATGCATGCCAAACATCACTTGTTCCTTTGGTGTCTAGTTAAGCATTCATACTCTGACTAGTGTATTTTTCTCGCCTGACAGTTAGAGTGCTCGCCAAACATCATTTTTTCCTTTGTCATCTAGTCAAGCATTCCTACTCTGGCTACAGACTTTTTCTCATTTGTCAGGTTAGAGTACTCGCCAGACATCACTTTTTCCTTTGGCGTCTAGCCAGACATTTATGCTCTGGCTATAACATTTTTCTCATATGACGAGCTAGAGTGCTCACTAGACATCACCTTTTTCTTTTGGTGTCTAGTCAAAAATTTTTGCTCTGACTAGATACTTTCTCTGATGTGACGAGCTAGAGTGCTTCACCAGACATCACTTTTTAATCACGTCTGACGAGCTAGAGTGTGCTTCGCCAAACATCACTTTTTAATCCCGTCCGGCGAGCTAGAGTGCTTCACCAGACATCATTTTTAATCTTGTCTGACAAGCTAGACTGTTTCATTAGACATCACTTCTTAATCCCATCTAGTGAGTTAGGGTGCTTCGCCAGACATCACTTTTTAATCTCGTCTAGGAGCTAGAGTGCATCACCAGACATCACTTTCTAATCCCATCTGGTGAGCTAAAGTGATTCGTCAGGCGTCACTTTTTAATCCCGTCCTGGCGGGTTAGAGTGCTTCACCAGGCGTCACTTTTTAATCCCATCTGGCAAACTAGTGTGTTTCACATATAACACTTTTTAATCCCGTCTGGTAAGCTATAGTACTTCGCCAGTCATCACTTTTTAATCATTTATCGCACTTAGTGGAAGAGTGGTTTTTTATATGATACCTTCCGTTCAGTGTATATGGCCTATCAATGTCCTCCACACATCGATGTTGGCCATTAAAGGTAAGATTAAATCCTTTGCTCCGACTGAGGGGGGTGAGGCGAGGTGCCGAGGACCGCTGGGTCTCCTTTCTTCGAAGCCGCCGCTTTCCAAGTTCTATTGGGGCCTGGCATGTTGGGTTTCCTGAGGATCATTTTTGTTTTCTTGGTGGAATCTCATGAGTTCTTCATTCAGCTAGGGAGTAAACATCGCTTCACTCTAAACTACCTTCTCTGGCTACTCTGTTGGGTGAATAATTGATCCCTCGATTCGGGCAGTTAACCGATCATGGCATTTTTCCTGGTTGGAGTCTATTCTCATAGGTCTATATGTTCCGTACGGATGCCTAGGAAGAGCATGCTCACTTGTTCCACCATTAACGGCCTGATCCCTTTGGGTGAAACTAAAGTAGGGGGTCTTCTGACCGTCTTCTAATAGGAGCATTAGATTAGACTTGATCTTTGAGTTTGAGTATCAATTTCTAACGGTCTGCCTTTTCCAGTTTTACCCAAGGTGGGACTCGAGGGGCTGGAAACCATGTTAGCTCAGACTCACGACACATGGCGTATATATGTTAGACCTATTACGGAGAATCGAGGCAAGGCTTTGTATTTCAACTGGGTTTGATATCCGACTCGTTTATATGCCTACCACGGCTTTTCATTTGCGCGACAGCTCTGCAAAATTGTTGGTGGCCAAGAGGACACTAAGGGGTCGAATGGGGGCTAAACAATCACCTTGCCAAGGGTAGCCTTTTGACGTTTCCCCAAAGATTCTTCAAAAGTCTTTGCCTTCATTATCTCTTCAACAATATTATTCTCCTCTTTGGTCGTAGTTTCTCTAAGTCAGGGAGTCATTTCACCCCCTCCCAAATGGTTTTCCCTTGCGATTCTCTGAGCACGAGATGACTCTGCTAGTGAGCCTTTCCATTGTGGGTGAGAAATATTTCCATACAAGAGGTGGCTATGCTTTGGGTGAAGGCTAGCGTGTCCTTCCTCCTTCTCCTAGTCATTTTAGGGGACGCAACCACCGTATATCCTTCTTCTCTCGTTGTGTGATCGCCACAATGGTAGGGAGTCCTTCTCTTGGTGAGGAGGATGGTGGATCCTTCCTCTCGTCTAGTACTTCATCGGAGTGGGACGAGGATGCTAAACTCATTTTTTGTCTTATATGTTTTGGAGAGGGGAATGGTTTTGATGTCATTTTTTCAGACAGCACCAACTGTTGAAGTGAAAAATCTCAACAACACGAATGCATGCTCTCCCTTTGGTGGATATAGGTCTTCCTAGCCTGAATGTCTATAAAATATAAACAAAGAACCTAAACAACAAGGATAACCTGGGGGTTTCTCGCCTAAGGGCCTTTGATACCTAAGTCAGTATCCTTGTAGAATGTTGGCAGAGTTTTCCTTAGGAGATAGTTACTTTCCTTTTCCCGGAGTGGGTGAGACCTTTTATACTTGAGGCCTTACGAGAGAAAGTGTGTCGAAGAAGTCTCAGGAGTGTGCAAGGGAAGCCTCCTAAGAGCATGCTGGATGTCCTCGATTGGACGGATGAGATGTTATCTTGACATATCAGGAGCTGATCCGACACTATGTTGTAACAATTAGATTTGTTGGGCATTTAGGCCTAATGGGAAGTCTCCATGTGGAATGTCATTTTCGGTGGACAATGATGACACTGACACCGGGAGTCAACTGAGCTCTTTTCGAGGGTTGTATCCTCGTTCCCCTTCCTTTGTTCGGGTCGGGTAACTCAACCTTCTTGGGAGCCGACCAAGCGAGGTCGGCTTCCTCCCTTTTGCTGCCCAGATTTCGAACCCTTTTTCTAGCGTAGTCTTCTCGGCGTAGTGTGACACGTGTTGTCATATTAAAGATAATTGAGTAACGCATATAACAACTAGTAACATATCAAGTCACTATATATAACTAAGTGTTATCATTGTAACTTTTTACTTACGAACTATATAATGATAATTTGACTAAAAATCGAACAAAAAATGCAACGAATATACTAACTATTATGTATCAAATGAAGAAACAAGTTGTAGCATAAGGATCCAAAAGAGTAGTTTATTCTTTAATTCAATAGAATTGCTAAGACCAAAGTCAAGTTTTCAAATAATGTGGTTGATTTTTACTTTTAGTTTTGGCTCTACTTCTTATGACGAAAATATATTGTACCTAAATTATATTTCATTATTTTAAGCCCCTAATCTTTATGCTTTTATATGGCAAGGGCTGCATGTGATCGATCTTTTAGGGTTGTTTGTATGTCAAAATCCATTTCAAACTTAAATTAAAATAAAATAAATGATTAGAGTTGGCAGCAACTGGGGAAGTTGTTAATATGAACTAGTAGATATGGTCCAAAACCAGACGATAAGTTTGGCATTGACTATTTAAAATATATAGAGACCTAATTAACAAAAAAATTAATGCTTAGTTTTGGTAGAATTAGGTGAAATATTTAACAATTGTTCACGTACCAAACATCTCAAAATAATAGGGGTATTCACGGTTCAGTTTGGTCAATTTTTGATAAATAACCGAACCGAACCGTGAGTTTTGGTTCGGTATTATTAACTAAAAATCATTTTTAAATGATATTATTAAAAAAACAAATATAAAATTAAAGTTTTGCTTCAGTTCGGCTTTATAAGAAATTATATATAAAAAATATTATAAATTTGAAGTTTAGGTTCGGTTCGAAAACCACCAAAACTTCAGCTCGGCGATTTTTTCGAGCCGAACCGAAGATACATAAAGAACCGATCGAACTGATCATTTTCGGTTCGATTCGTTTCGGTTGGTTCGGTTTGATTTTGAACACCCCTAACAAATTAATGTATAATTCCTTAACTGAAGAGTAATTATTTAGGCTATAATTTGTGCTAGGCATTGGATGATGACACGTTGACAGAATGAAGTGATTTCCGTCATACGTATACTCACGACTTAAAAATTGAAAGTAATGAGTATTAAACTTGCCGAACTAATATACGAGTGTAGATTTCAGCACCATGGTTTTATCACAGGCGGAAACTAACCGAAAGACTAGCATATATGCAAATAGTATTACGTTCATGGTCAGATGATCTGGGCCTTAATCTCAGAGATGTACAACCTTGCATGAATCTGTCACAATAGGATCTGCCTGCATATAAGAGGGACGAATGCATATAAACTAAACCTTATAGTATACACCATTACACGTGAGTGAACACGACACTATTGTTGTTTTTTTTGTAGCTTCTCTTCCTTTTTCTGATGCTAACTCAAGCATCAGATATTCTTCTCCAACATCACCTCAAGTTGTTTCAAGGATGCTAACCCCTTCTGCTAGTTTCACTTGCAACAAACCTTCTACAACATTGTGTTTCGGCCTTCACAATAACATCCAATTCTTTTATTAAGAAATTAATTGAAATTATAATTCCGTTTTCACCCGATTGTAGTGATCGTTGGTAATTTAATTAAGATAATATCAAAGGGAGAGATTCTAACTTCAAAATGAGTTCTACTATAGAAGCTTTCAACGTACACCCGGGGGATCCAGGTACTTGGGATCTTATGGATAAAGACATGGTTTATTCCGAGTAAAGATCTGACTAATTTGGATATTCTTATATCAATAATATTTTTCCTCGCATCAAATTAAAAGTTCATGTGTTTAGTACATTAATAAATTCTAAAACTACACGAGAGAGATATTATTATTAATTAATTTAAATAATTGAATTTATCCAGGCCTAACGAATCAACATATTAATTAAATATTTAGTGTCATAGATCGATTAAAATATAAAAGGAACCTTCGAGTTGTCACACCCACAAATGAAACCAATAATAATACCAATATATAGTTAGTACACATATATTCATGCATGATCTTAGAAGTTATATCTCAAATCCCAACTATGTGCCAAACTATTAATTTTAAAGTCAAAGTCCACAGTAATTGTTCCTTCCAAATAAGCATATAATTTCAAATTCTCGATCGAAAATATTTTATAGATATAAATATATAAATGGTACTTAGTGTATATTAAAAAAATAGTTTTTTCAAAACCAGAAAAATAAATAGCCGACTTGAGGATGTAAATAAAACAGGTGTATTTGCTAAAATTTGGAAAATTAATTATTTTATTCAAAACATATTAGAAAAGTGATTTTAGTGCAAAAATCACAAACATAAAAATATAAGGGGCGCAGGAATAATTTTAACGCAAATTACAGGTATAGGAAAATATTTTATAAGATCAAATTCAAAAATCATTATCAGTATAAACCGTATTTCAATAAATCTCAAGAACTCATGTTGAACACAATAATAATCAATAACCGTATAGCATAAACGTACCTGAATTTATGATGATAGATCACTGTTTAGAGTCGAGCGGTTGATATTTCAGATCTACGCGAAAATTCCATTTGATCAAATCTCTCAGTTTTCTATCTAACGATGGAATATTATGGAGAATATAACAGTTTTCATTTTATCGTGTGACCTGAAGATCACAACCACTTATATATAATTTATTTTTTGATATTTTTATTTTAACTCATCATAAAAATAAAAACTACTCTAAAATCTCTACACATAAAAAAATGCACAACATATACCTCAATTATCCAAAACTTATATTCCCTCTAATTCTTCTATTCTTGCAAGCCTTTTTGTGAGATGTGTCATTTCTCTCTCTTAAAGTTAACTTGCGTAAATTTAGGGTAAATTTTGTTACCATCCACGGTATTTTCTTTAAAATTTTTCACTAGAGTAATTTTCTCTTAATTATATGAGCATTTATTATAGTTTCAAAAACTGCGGAGACAGATTGTTTAATTAGAACATATAAATTCATAATACAATATTCTTCTCGAAATGCTCGTATTTACCCCGCTCGTAAAAAAATCATCTCTATTTTATTTGATATATTTATGCTTAATTACTCATAAATTATAACTTACGTTTATCAGTGTTA
Source organism: Datisca glomerata (assembly GCA_003255025.1). NCBI lineage: Eukaryota > Viridiplantae > Streptophyta > Magnoliopsida > Cucurbitales > Datiscaceae > Datisca > Datisca glomerata. Next base: position 21,547 of record QANY01006789.1, read on the forward strand.
AAGAATATCTCATTTTTTTTCTATTTTTTCTTCTTAGCTGAAATATAAAATAGTTGGATATAAACATATTGAAACATTAATTGCAAAGAAAAATAACATTTTTTTTATTTCACCTTATATTACTCAAGATGAGAGAAGTATCTATAAACATTAAAACTAAACATGATATCAGTGTAATTAAGTTAAAGTACAGGTGAGAATAATATTATTTATTGTTAATTGTTTTATAACAAACTTTCTCATAGTATGGCAAAAGTCAATGTTGATATATAAGATAATAAATAAATGAGGCAGATTATTTGGACCCAATATGGTACTAATAAAAAAGGCTACCGAGGGAACACAGGATGACAATTTGGAAAGAGGGTATTATCGGGAAAAGAAAAATGTCTTTGTCTGAGGAACAATTAAAGGCGAGTGAAAAAGTCTAGAAAAGGAAAGGTGGTGGAGGTCACGTGGGATAGATCGTCAACGCGGGGGAAGCAGTCTCCACGTGACGCATTCTTAACGAGCGCGCCTTATATGCTTTCCTCAAATTCGAATCTATTTAAAATATATTATGAATTTGCATTAAACTTTTTTGAATTTATCTTAATTATAAAAACACTTTTTTAATTTTAAAGAAACTAATCTAATCTCATGTAAAAAATTAAATCATCATAACATATAAAAAATAAAAGATAAATAGGTACTAATTTCTCTTTAATTTCTTTTCTTTTTTTCCGGCTGCTCTGACCGCAAACCCAGTGGGCCAGTCTTCAGTCCGTTGTCCGTATTTTAATTTGTCAAAATGACAGATCAACCCCCTCTTCTCCTTCAAAGCTAAAATCCAGCACTCTTCTAGTTCTAACTCAGCGACTTCTTCTCCCCACACTAATCCTCCACCTTCTCTCTGCTTATCCTACGCATCCCCACCTCTATTCTCTGCTCACCGTAACTGAGTATCCTTTCTTTCCCTCAAAACCAAAAATGGGCAAGGGCGGTTCACTCAGTGACAGTGTCATCAAGAAGATCATCCTCTCCTATACCTACGTAGCCATATGGATTTTCCTCAGTTTCACTGTTATTATTTACAACAAATTCATCCTCGACAAGAAGATGTACGATTGGCCCTTCCCTATTTCTCTAACTATGATTCATATGGGCTTTTGCGCCTCCCTTGCCTTCCTCATCATCCGGGTCTTCAAGCTTGTCGAACCCGTCTCTATGTCTCGCGACGTTTACCTCTCCTCCGTCGTCCCCATCGGAGCCCTTTACTCTCTCTCCCTCTGGCTCTCTAATTCCGCTTACATCTACCTCTCCGTCTCTTTCATTCAGATGCTCAAGGCTTTGATGCCCGTCGCTGTCTACTCCATCGGTGTCCTTTTCAAAAAGGAGGGCTTCAAAACCGATACCATGGCCAACATGCTCTCGATCTCGTTTGGGGTCGCCATTGCTGCTTACGGGGAAGCTAAATTCGACACATGGGGTGTGTGTCTTCAGCTGGGCGCGGTTGCTTTCGAGGCCACCAGGCTTGTCATGATCCAAATCTTGCTTACCTCCAAGGGTATATCACTTAATCCCATCACTTCTTTGTATTACATCGCGCCTTGTTGTTTCGCCTTCCTGTTGGTGCCGTGGATATTCGTGGAGTATCCTATTTTGAGGGAGTCTTCTAGTTTCCATTTCGATTTTCTGATATTTGGGACCAATTCTTTGTGTGCATTTGCTCTGAATCTTGCTGTGTTTTTGCTTGTTGGGAAGACTTCCGCTTTGACAATGAATGTGGCCGGTGTGGTCAAGGATTGGTTGCTGATTGCATTTTCATGGTCAGTCATTAAGGATACAGTTACGCCTGTCAATTTGTTTGGGTACGGGCTGGCGTTTTTGGGCGTTGCCTATTACAACCATTCGAAACTACAAGCGCTTAAGGCGAAGGAGGCGCAGAAGAAGGCTGGACAGGCAGATGAGGAAGCTAGCAGATTGTTGGAGGAGAGGGAAGGAGATGGATTGGGAAAGAGGAGCGAATCTCAGAATTGAATTTAAAATTGGGCAATTTAGGAAGAGAAAACGGATAAAGAAAATAAGAAATAAGCACAGAAGGAAGAGAAAGATAAATGGGTTTTTGATTTAAAGCTCAAACAAAGTGGGGGAAGCAAGTCTTCTTTTACACTTGGGATGAATTTGGTTCGGTATGTAATTTCATCGTTTCTGTTCCTTATGTTGTTGCCTTTGTCATTTTGATTTACATGTGTTTTGAGTTTGTAGCTCATACGGCCAATCCAATCATGTCTACTCTGGTTAGTGAGTTGAGAATCTCAAATTCCCTATTTTTATTTATGAATCTCATTTGTTACTTCACAGTTACCGTAGGAAACTGGTTTTTATATATGAAATTGCAGAGCTCTTCTTCATCAGTTTCGTTACGATTATGAGTTGGCATCCTGTTTTAGAGGATCCCATAATCAAGATTGCTTTACTATGGGAAGGTGTTTCCATTTGATTTTCATTGGATCTGAAAATTTCCAAGAAAAGTGTGTTTGATCAACGAGAATTAAGCCTTGCGGTAAACAGCAATGGAGAAGTGAGCAATGTAGCTTAAGAGCTGCTATCCAGATTTGGAATATAAATTACCACTTGAATTATATTTTACATCCTTTTCTTTTTTGTTTTTTTCCTTCATATAGTTTTCATTGTCAATGTTTAGTAATTCTTCTCATATTTAAGCCTTAAATGGAGAATACTTTTGGCCAACTGAAAATTAATCTCTATGTAAAGAATCTGTTAGTTTAGTGGGAATATCCACTAGACTAGTTTCCCTTCAGTCCTTTTCAAGTTAGGTGATGATATGAAAAGTCTTCTCTCAGTATTTACTGTCCAGAAGAGGGTTGATCTACCATTGGAGTATGTCCGACAATCACTCCTTTTATGGAGGAACAAGAGTGTAGAAAATTGGTAGTTTGCTAAGTGGGTGAACGAGGTGGAGACATTTGCAAAGTGGAATCCTATCATTCTTTCTATTCCTCTCATTTCTGATAAGATTTGGAATTGGTGCAGTTGTCTATAGACTGCGAAGCTGGAATTTTGTTAATTCTACACTATTGAATAAGCTTTTGGCAATGAAGATGGTTGCTGTTTGAATTTATCTGAGGCGTTCAAAAATAATTCATCAGCTCACATCATTCAAATTTGAGTTCACTACCTAACCTTCCTCAGATCAGAGGAACACCCCAAATGCAGTGTCCACGACATGGATGACTAGGGATTACTTGAAGAAAATAAAAGATTATGAAATCAAGTAAAATCCTAAAGAAAAAACGTGTGGCGAAATCTTGGGAATCCTAATATACAGTAGTGAATCAGATAAGCAATCATTAGTTTTGAAGGTGAAGATGAGAAACTCTTCAACTTGTTTGTAGCATTACCTGATCAGGTAAAGCAACTGAATTTAAATGTATTTGGGGCAGAAAACTCTTTCTGCAACACCAATGATTCCGTATGAATAGCTGGATTGGTATGCTGTGTACCAATTGACATAGAGAAGTGAGTGCTGAACGATATTTCACCAGAAATCTCCACAAGAGCACACTCCATTATTAAAATGGTGAAACCTATTCCGGTCCCTAACGACTATTTCCCGCTCATATATCTTCGATATAAACTTAGTCGCAGAGTGACAGTCTCCACATATTCTCAAATTCTTAACAATCCGAATAGTAGTCCCTGCCGGAGTATTAAGAAGAGCAAATGCAATCGCCAGTTTTTCACCATGCCTATTCAATGTATATTCCTTATCTTCTTCATCAATATCTAGTAACACCTCTGTTGTGTTAGGCAAGTATCCAGCCCTCTTCATCTTTCTCCCCATCTCATCCACCATCTCATAAATTTCTTTATACTGTTTATGCGATTTATCCCCCGCTACAAACTCGTACATCTCGTTATCTAGCTCAATCATGGTGCTCCCGGGTACTTTTTTCATTCCTTTCATGTCCATCACCTCTCTAATCTTTGTTTTCTTCTCCCAACGAGTCATTTTAGCGTAAATATTGGAAAGCAACACGTAGTTTGACTCTTGCATTGGCTCGCATCTGATTAACTGTTTGGTTATATCTTCTCCGAGCTTTAGCTCACCATGGGCACGGCAACCGCTAATTAAAGTTCTTAAAACTATCGGGTTTGGTTCCATAGGCATTCTCTGGACAAACTCCATTGCTTCATTGACATGCCCAGCCCTGCATAGCATATCCACCATACATCCACAGTGTTCTATTTTAGGTTCAATTTGAAAAGTCTGTGACATTGAATGAAAATACCCTCGTCCTTTTTCGACTAGCCCTGAGTGACTACAAGCAGAAAGCAAACCGATAAAAGCAACATTGTCCGGGGCAACCCCAGCTGCTATCATTTCTTCAAATAACGAAATAGCATCGATACCACGACCATGCATAGCCAGACCAACAATTACAGAAGTCCATGAAACTATTGTCTTCTCCTTCATGTTTCTAAACAATTTGATTGCCTTATTAACATCTCCACACTTTGCAAACATGTCAATCAGTGCATTTCCAAGTTCTACTGTTTTATATATCCCTTCTTTATCTATATAAGACTCAACCCACTTCCCAAGTTCAAGTGCACCCAAGTCGGTACACGCAGACAGCACCGAGACCATCGTAATCTCGTCCGGCCGAACTCCAACCATTTGCATTTCCCTAAACAATGCAACAGCGTCTGTTGAGCGTCCTAGACGTGCATACCCACCAACCATTGCACTCCATGAAACAGAATCTGACCTAGGCATTTCATCGAACAACTTCCGGGCAAAACTAATTCCTCCACTGCAACAACAGTACATATGAACCATAGTATTCTGAACATGAACGTCATGATCAAAACCAAATTTCACCACCGACCCATGAACCGATCGACCCAAATTCAAACTCCCAAGACCGGCACAGGCCTTGAGGACAAATGGGTACGTGAATTTATTAGGCGAAATCTCATACTGAAGCATAACATTATAAGAAGAAATGGCTTTCCTCTTGGACTGACCCGTTTGAGCATACGCTCTGATGATGGTGTTGAAAAGGAAGGAGTCGTAGAGGCGAGTGTCGGCGTCAGGAGAGAAGACGAAGCAGGAAGCGTAATCAATGGCATTGATATCAGATGAAGTGGAAGCACACTTGGTGAGAACGAGGGGGTTATTGGAGAGGCCCAACTTGAGAATGTAGGCGAGGACTTGGGTGAGCTTGGGGAGTGTGTCGCAGGCTTGGAGGAGGGCCAAGCAGCTTTGCTCTGCTGCTCTTTTGTTAGGTCTTTCTACTATCGGTGTTGATGTGGTGGCGATTATGCGGAACAACTTGGTTTGTGAGGGCTGAGATTGCATCAGTGAAGCGCTATTGTGCAGAATTACAGCGCCAAAGTGGTTTTATCCAAAAACAACATTATATGTAACGTATCAAATTGTGAATCACCTATACTCATAAATTAACGTGGATGTGTCAGACATTAACATTTCTCTTTCTCTTAAACTGTGAATCATCTATACTCGTAAATTAACGTGATTATGTCAGACACTAACATTCTATGATACACGCCAAACATACTCTCTCTCAAGCTGTAAATCACTTATACTCATAAATTAACGTGATTGTGTCAGACACTAACACTCTACGATACACGCCAAACACACACTCTCTCTCAAGCTGTGAATCATCTATACTCGTAAATTAATGTGACTGTGTCAGACACTGACACTCTACGATAAACGCCAAACACTCTCCCCTCTCAAGCTGTGAATCACTTATACTCGTAAATTAACATGATTGTGTCAGACACTGGCACTCTACAATACACGTCAAACACCCTAAAATACGTCTCGCGACATGCTATATATGGAATAATCCATTAGTATAGCCCATGTACCAGTAAGAAGTTAAATGATCAGATAACTCATTACCCATGTATTAGTAGATGAGTTGTACTATAGCATGACATGTTCTTCAACATGCCCGACATGTATTGTTTGTGTGCCACTTCGAACGTTATACATATAACTCTTAGGTGAGAATTTCCTTTTAAGTTTCATTCAACATGAAAGTTTACATCTGAGGATTGTTTTTTTATAACGAAGTTTTCATGTGAGATTGAAGTTCGAGGAGTTTATCGTACTTGACTATCTATATTGTCATCGACTAAGATATGAAACTATTAGGTATGGTTTGTTTTTTAGTTAAACTTGATCTTAAATTAAATAAGATTAATATATCCCCTAATATAACATAATTTATCATGTTAAATTTATGTACATTGACAACTTGATTCTCATTGTAGTCATAAGAAGTGACATTTTAACTTTGTTAAACAAATCCTTTGTTTTTTGGATAACTATCAAGGTATGGTCTTGCACAATCAATTTATTCTACGAACTCATGCATCGTGCTCTCAGAAGTTAACTGACACAAATAATTATAAATTGTTGGCTTTACACCAGAGAGCAATACCCCAAACAATATAGTTACATTTAAAAGAATTAGAATTCACGACCCATAAGATAGCAAACATCTAAATTCAATGTTTTCACCACTTAAGCTAACCCTAGGGTTAAAACTAGTCAATTTCATTCACATGAAAATCACATGAGTTAATAGCTCAATATATTTAATTAATGAGTTTTTTCTCGATCCATCACAAAAACAAAATTGTGAAGTTACACATTGTGTGGTTTGTGAATAATTTGATTTGAACCACATTAGGGTAAACATATTCTATGAAATTGGCTTACGATTATCGTTAGACAAATTAGATTACAATTTAAATGCAAAATACCTTGCAAAGTTGTTTTCAGGTGGTCTTTATATAAAAGAAAGAGATGGTAACAAAACCAGAGTTAAAGTAAACTATAGTAAAATACATGTCAAGTTTAGGTAATATAATTGAGCTGATTAAATTAGAAACCTTTTTGAAATTAAGATATTAACCTATATTTAGTAGTATCATCACGGTTTTAATTAGCATTCTCAAAAGAAAATCTTTAGCAAAACCATATGCATTTATTGGTTTTTCAAACATAAATAAATTTAGCTTAATTTTACTCAAGTCAAAATTTTAATCAAGTCTTAATTAAATAAGTGAATTTTCAATCATTCACATATTAATTTGATAAGTATTTTTAATGAGTGATAGAATATTAATTCAATGATAAATTTTAATTAAAGTTTTGTTGGATTGAAATTACTCATTAAACTAATACAAAGAACAGAGGTATTCAGAAAAAAGAAAAAGAAAAAGAGCCACACAGGAACTAAACCTAACTTCTCAAACCCACTTAGAGGCACACAGTAAAGCAAAACCGAATCTAAAGATTAGCGTAAAACAGCCAACATATAAGCGTAAATCTTATATGCAGGGAGTGAAAGGGAGAGATTCACCTACCTCTCCCCTCTCTTCCTAGGTTTTTTCCCTCTCTCTACTTACAGTCCTTGTTTCCCTCTTTTTTCACCGCCTCTTCTCTTACAATCCGAATCTTTCAACACTCTGGTGTTTCTAAGCTTTATTCACTCATCAAATAAAATCGTATCTATTCGTCGAATCTCTCATGCCCATTTTGGCAAAATGATTTTTTTGGATTCTTTTTCTCCGATTTAGGTGAATTTCCTCTCCAGAACACTCTCAAAGTCTCAGCCATATTGAGACTTTGAGAGCCCTCTTTTTTGGGTACTCACTAAAAGCTAGAGGAGCTCGTTTGCAAGGGTCTGATTAATAATGGGTAAGAGGGAAGTTCAACTTTTCGATGATAATAGAGATGTTTTCTTCTCAGTTTGTGATTTGGGGTCCCAATGGAATCCGCAAGAGGGGAATTTTCATCCGGGAGGCTTATTTGCCAGTGTGGGTCAGGTGGGAATGGGTTTTGGAGTTTCTCCTAATTCTTCTAATCCCCGCGACAATGGCGGCGTTAAACTTCCGTGCACTGATTTATATGTAAAGTATGTGTCTTCTGGGGAGGAGGCACTACGGATTGTTGAAGAGGAAGGAGTTGTGAAGAAGAAGACCGGTCTTAAATTGAAAGTTAAGATTGCAAATCCTTCACTAAGAAGGCTGATAAGTGGAGCAATTGCTGGGGCAGTGTCTAGGACTTGTGTGGCACCATTAGAGACAATAAGGACCCATTTGATGGTTGGGAGTAGTGGGCATTCCACCACTGAGGTCTTTAATAATATTATGAAGACTGATGGATGGAAGGGGCTATTTAGAGGAAACTTCGTTAATGTTATTCGGGTTGCTCCTAGCAAGGCTATTGAGGTATGTGGTTTCTCAAGATTTATCTGTCATATTATAAATACTTCATTTCTTTCATGTTATTCTAGTATCATTTGCACTTGATTTCTCTGATTCTATCACAATCAACTGGTTTTTAACTGCTAGGAGAAAAACTTTCCCTTTTTAGGTATGTTTTCTTGATTTCAAATCATTTTCAAGTAGAACTCAGTCATTGTTTCTCCCTCTCTGATGTTGGTTAGTGACTCGATGCTCTGAGAATTGTTATTTCCTTGGTACTGTTCGGTTGACTCTTAAGTATTTTTAGCAATTTGATGGAGACAGAGAGAGGTTCTGCATGCAGAGGGTAACTTTTTTTCCTCTGCCTGCGAACTGTAAATCATGAATACACATAAAAGTTAAAACTTGTCTCTTTTATCTATGCAAATCATGATGCATCCTATGAAGCAACTTAGGAGGAAATTTCTGTTTGCATCATTACTTTTCAGCAGCTATCTAAATTGCTTTCAATTCCGTACAATTAGACTCCATTTTTGCATAAGAAAGCTTACTATAAGATTAGTATTAGTTTTCTTGTAGACAATAAGCAACATTTAACTCAATTTAAGTTACTCCCAGACTCCATTTTCTGTTTCCTAGAATTGCATAGCAACAGTGTTTGAAGTGAACCTTAAATGTCACATGATGTTTATCAATATGCGAATGCACGAGTTAGAAAGAAAGAAACTCAGTTGTCTGCGTAGAGGTACACAATCTGAGTCCGACCTTCTGTGATTCTGAACCTGTTTTGCAACTTTATGCAGCTGTTTGCTTACGATACGGTTAATAAGAACTTGTCACCGAAAGCTGGTGAGAAATCCAAACTACCAATTCCTGCCTCACTAATTGCCGGGGCATGTGCAGGAGTTAGCTCAACATTGTGCACATATCCTCTTGAATTACTCAAAACGCGATTAACCATAGAGGTAAAAAGACAACACTAAATTGTGCTTCTCTTTTGTGAATTGATGTTTCTACAATGGAGTCTTATTGATGTTGCAGAGAGACGTCTACAACGGTCTATTAGACGCATTTGTAAAAATAGTTCAAGAGGAAGGGCCTGCAGAACTCTACAGAGGCCTTGCCCCTAGTCTTATCGGTGTAATTCCATACGCGGCCACTAATTATTTCGCATATGATACGTTACGTAAAGCCTATCGAAAAATATTTAAAGAAGAGAAGATTGGAAACATAGAAACTCTTTTAATTGGATCAGCGGCTGGTGCTATTTCAAGTTCTGCTACTTTCCCTCTTGAAGTTGCTCGGAAGCACATGCAAGTAGGGGCCCTAAGTGGAAGACAAGTCTACAAGAATGTTCTTCATGCACTTGCTAGCATACTTGAACAAGAAGGCATTCAGGGTTTATATAGAGGGCTTGGACCTAGCTGCATGAAGTTGGTGCCTGCTGCTGGGATTTCTTTCATGTGTTACGAAGCGTGCAAGAGAATACTCGTTGAGAAAGACAACGACGGAGAATAGAGTAACTTTATCAAAACAGATTATATCATGCTTTCAAGCAAAGATCAAGATTTGAGTTTCACAATTTTTTTTCTTTCCTCTTTTTACATTTCAATTTGCCGCTGGAAATTTTTTGTTCCCCCATTCAGCTGAAGGAGCTTTATTGTTATTATTATTATTTTTTTTTGCAAGGTCAGAACAGATGTGATTGAAGATATTTAACAGGTTATTACTTTAAAATCTTCTGGAAAGTTTCTTAGTTGATGTTACCAGATATGAATGATGTTTTGGGCATGCCTACGGATTGTGTAGTTACAAAATTGAATTTCGTTTGAAAACTTAAGAGCAAGCTAATTGTTCTGGTAAGCTCCTTTAGAAAGCCCTAACCGTAGAGGGTTAATTTTCATACAATAGAGTGGAGATCCTTTGACGACAGTATCATAATTATTGTGTTGTGTTTACCATGGGAGTCGCATTGTTCGCAATAGTATCGACAATGCCAAACCAGAACACAATAGGAGAAGCCCAATCTAACAGATTTTTCAAATCAAAAGGAGGTGTGAAGTAATGAAGAGAATAAAAACAAAAACAAGGGTAAATAAAACCTCAAATCTTGATGGCGAAATGGAAATGAATTTTACAGGAATTCCAAAATGAAAGATGAAACGGACTAGGAAAGTTTCAACTCTGCTCAACATAGTCGATAACTTCCTCTGAAGCAGCAGCCATCAACTCATCAAACTTCTCCGATTTCCCGAGCAGTATTTCAATCTGCCATTGCCATTGTTAACGTCTCTCAATAATTAAGTTTAGCAGTAGACAACTCTAACGATGACTTGAATAACTGTATCTGAAAGACTGGAAAGTAACGCCAAACATGCTATCTAAACAGAGTCATATGCACAAAAATCACAAAGAGAACAAGAAGTGACATTCGTAAAGATACCAAATTGTCCAATTTGAAACTTAGAACATGTTCCTAACCCAAAACAAATATTTACTAAAACTTCATGGCATTGGGAACTAAGTTTCTGCTTGCATCATATGCGGTAGATGCTGCACCACTAGTGAATTTAGTTTCTGCTAAGGTTCTAGACGTCCTTGTGGCATTTGCCACGTCCCTGTTGTAGGTAGTAACAAATTTTTTAAATCCTGCTGGTAAAAGAAGTTATAATTCGACCTTTGCCTTCTGAATTGGTCGCCATACTGCATCCTCCCGCATGTCAACCATGGAAGTCATAATCTCTGTACACACTGAAGTAAGTTAAAACTATCAACCTTAATCCAGAGAAGATATACTGTCAGAAGTAATCTTACTCTTCTCAACTGCAATTCCGTTGTTCTTCAGGATTTCAGCAACGGTAACGACAGTGGCAATAGCTGCAGAGATCATACAAATCCCAATACTAGTAGGAAAAAAATGGAAAAAAAAAATCACAGAATTGCACATTTGAGTAAATGCAGCATTTGTACCATTACTAGTAGCTTAAAGATACATTGGACAATACGTATGTGCAGTGTAAAAAATCTTTACTTCCTCAGACTCAGGATAAAACATAAAAGAGAAAGTAGTATTTACTTGTTTTCAGGATTCAAAAGTACGAAACATGAACAACCTAGATAGAAGCAAAGGCATCCATAGACAAGAGCATAAGAGCAAAGATTAAGAAAGCAGAAATACCCATTCCAATAGCAGATAGCTCCACCTCATTATGCAGCTGCATGTACCTCTGCAAAGACAATTACAAATATATTAAAAGATGCAACTTCGCTGTTTTACAATCCGAAGGAGAACGATAAAAACCGACTTATTAGCCCTATGGGAAATTTCATATAAATTAATATTACGCAATTGAGAAAAAGTTCCATCAGCTCATATATAATGCAGGTTGAGCTTTGTCTCTCTGCTTAGTCACTGCTCCAAAAAAAATCTCCTATGCCAAACAAGGAATAAAGGAAATAGAAAAATTACACAGATGAATGCGAGGAGTGAGAAGAGTTACCTTGGCGAGATTGACGTAAAAGAAGAGGGGCTTCTTGGTATGAGAGACTTGAATGCGGTTCTTCTTGTGGTTGTTAACGGCTGAATCTGTTATGTTCAAGTTCGTAATTCCTTCTGTGATCCCCTCCATTTTGGCAGAGAGATGAAGATTACGAAACGAAAACCCTAAATCCCCAAAATTGCTCTTTTCAGGGAGAAATTACAGAAGGGCTTAAATGCAACAAGAACCCAAAAACCCTTGCCCACTCACCTTACTATGAAAAAGACTTCGTGCATAGCTCTAAATTCAACTTAACTCAACGTCAACATCGCAAAATATGTTATATGTTCACATTTAACTCTCCTTCAAATGTCACCTATTGATGTAACTTAAAATATAAATACATGATTATTAATTATTTAATTGTATATTGCAAAATTAATTACTTAATTATGAATTAGAAATTAAATTGCATTTACTACCTCCATAGGAAATTAGTATCAACACAGTTAGTATCAGAAGAGTAGGAAATTGAAAACTGAAAAGTCTTTTTCTCTATATTAAATTGTAAGTAATAAAAATAATTAATGAGAGAGTTATAAAAATAAATTAACCAGAAATTGAAACCAAAACATGAGTTAGAACCTCTTCGTTATATGAAATTAAGAGTCTCTTATTTTTAATCAAAAATTTATATTAGTTAATTCTAATATTTTAACATATTAGCAACATAAAATATAAATTATGATTCAATAAAATATATTCATCGTTGTTTTTATTTAATTTAAAATCAAATAATTCAGTAACTCGAAGATTTTTTTTACTATTTACTATTTCTGTATTTAGAATGTCTCTTGAGTTATTCTTTTTTTTTTTCTAATAGCCTCTATAATAGAAAAACATAAGACACATTTAGAATACATTTAAGATTAACAAATTGTCCGTTTAGCTTTCTTATTTATTTTTTATTACATATAAAACAAACAAAAACAAAAACAAAATACAATATGCTTAGTGATGTGCTTGATTTATATACATTTTTATCATGTCTTTATCCTTTGTTTTATTCTAATATGTTAATGTTTTGGTTAGAGTTTTAGTTCTTTATTTTTTTTTATTTTTAGTTCTTTGAAGTGGAGAAACAAGTTTTGGTGTAAACTGTAGTTTGAATGGAGTTTTGCTAAGTCTTGATTCTTAGTTGAATTTCATTTTAACTCTAACGAAGCCCAACTAGAAGTCAAATGAAGGTGAGGGATAAGCCCGAAGATCCTTATCTTACTTGGTAATCTGCAGAATTTTCAGGAATGCATCTCGATAATTTGGGGATAACTTTCGTTCTAGAAATCCAATTAAGGCGATTCTTATGGCACAATAAAGCTAAGAGATAAGCCTACAACTTTGATGTTGAACACTTGGCCACCAAAGATCGTTTGAGAGGAGAAAATCGCGTCTCCAAATAAACAGCCAAAATCTTCCTTGATTTTAGGAGATAAGTTGTTTGTTAAAAAAATGGGGAATTTCCATTATTCTAAAGGGGGTCTCGACAAGAGGAGAAGAGGGGGAGAAAAAAAAAACTTGTCATCGATTGAAGAAATTCAGTCAAAAAACTAGTTCTTTTCATCTTCTTCTTCAATTCAATTCTTTTGTCATTTTTCATTTTGAATTCTATGAAGATTTTAGATTGTATTAGATTTGTATGAATTAATTTTATTTTCCAGGACTACGATGTAGCCTAAATATGATATTTTAATTCTAATAATTTACTTTATTCAAAATTTAATTATTTCATGTTGAGTGTTCATCATTATGATTAATGCTTCTAAGTACTTTGTCACTATTTAGATGATTTGATGGTTATATGGAGACCAAGATGTGAAATATTATGCTTGCTTCTTGTGAGGGATGACATATATTGAATGCTTGACGAAAATGTGTTGCATGGTCTGTGTGATTATTTTGTGAGATTTTATAGAACTCAATGTGCTTTTGTATATTTAAACTCACATAGAGATATGATGGGTTAATATGTGGAAGTAAGTTTAATAATGCTTGAGAGAGATTATTAAATTAGGGGTTTCAACTAACAACATACGTAATTATTCTTGGATAACGATAGTTAAAATAATTAATTCAAACTAGTTACGGTGAAATCATATGATCTAGTTCTCTAATCGATTGATTTTTTATTCACATTAGTTTATTACATTTTACGTGTTTTAAGATTACTTTAAATTTCTTATTTAAATCTCTTCAATTACATTTCGGGTTAGTAAATTTTGGTACTTAGTAAATTAATCAATCTATGATGATACTTTACTCTTTACTTTATTACTTGAATGATTCATATACTTGCGAAAATCTACATCATCTAGCACAATCCTTTTTTCTTTTCCACTTTCAAATCTTTTTTCTCAAACGTTTGGATTCATGTTTTAAATGGTTTTAAATTAGATTTCATTATATTTCACGGTTCGGTTCGAATTTTACAATTTTTTTACGATGCGGTTCGATTAGAGTTGAGATTATTTTCGACTCGATTTATTTTTATAAAAAACTGCATGTGCGATTCGCTCTGACAAAACCTTCTAAATTGAATCAATTACACCCCTGCATGTAATGGTCAATGTCATTAAATTAGATTAAGAAGTTGCACTAATTAAAGGACATTTGTAGGTACATGTTGCTTTCACTTTTCTAAAAATCTAAAGCATTATTTTCAAAAGAAAAGCCCATTCCGAAACCTTCACTATCAAGTTAAATATCGATATTGATAGAAACCTCTTTTTTCATTCCAATGGAACTGACCGTATCAAAGTAGTGATCTCTTGGCATATAGCTGTCAGAAAGCACGTTCTTATGCTTAAATTGACCGAACTGCTACGGTTCGGTTCGATTCCGTTTCGTCAGTTTGTGCGGTTTTACTTACTCCCCTAATTATAAGCTAGATATTGTTACGTCAACGATGTATTCGGTCAAATATACTCATCTTCATAAAGAGCAGAAAATTTAGCTTGGACTATGGGAATATTTGTGTTGATCAACGTATCCATTATCCAACATGTAAAAATAGCAGATATTTACTTTACCTAGTTACCTACAACATGCTAACAAACTAAAGCAAACTTTACCGATGGATATAAAAATTAAGTAAAAGAAATGAACTTGAGTTTAAAAAATTAAAGTTGTCTGATTATAATATCTTTTGGTATTCTTAACTCTCATCCTCCCTTTCATATATACTTAACTCTCGTGAGGGAGAGGTTGATGACGTGAAGTCTGATTGCCTAGTTATCATCCAAAGGGTGGGGGCTCGAGTGGAGGACCTTTCAGAGTTATGGGACATTTTAGAAGAATGCAAGGGCCTCTTACTAGCTTTGAATAGTCCTCGTTGTTCCCATCACCCTTGGTCTGCTAATGAAGATGATCATCATTTGGCTCATTGTGGTCTCACGCTTCCAGGTTGTCAATATTGGTTTCATTCTAGGCCTATGTGTACTGAAGATGTTTTATTGTTAGATGCTTTATAATGTCTTTAGCTTCATGCTAGTTTAAAAAAACTCTCATCCTCCCTTTTATATATAGTATTAATTATTGTAAAATGAATTTTAAAATCAAAAGATGTGAATGAAATAAAGGTAACTATAAAAATAGTTGAATAATAATAAAATATAATTTTTATTATTCAATGTCTTAAGATTAAATTCAGAATTAGACGTAAAATGATTGGACAACAGTGTCAGAAAAGTAAGTGATTGAAATGAAAATGTATGTATAAAATTATGATATCATAATTGAATGAAATTGGAAAACTATTATTCATTATCTTTCGATGCTATAAGGGTAAATTTGAAATTGTACCTAAATTAAAAATTACCATCATTTCACCTCATTCATACATAATATGCATTAAGCATAAGAGAAAAAACGAGTTGAATTGATATAAATCATTGAATTTTACGTCCACACACATATATTGTAATTTACTTATAAATTCGGGACACTAAAAAACCCACATTATCTTCTGATTTATGCATTCTAAAATAAAGATATAAGTGGCGTTTGATAATGGTAATTGAGGGCCACAATCCTCTCCATCATTCTCGTAATAGAATCATATTGTTTATTTTCAGCAATGCTTAAAGTCAACACCATCCTAATTTATTTGTAATTATAATTTACCTCCTAAAGATGCGATTGAATTGCCTCTAAAATATAGAAGCAATCCATAAATACTGAGGCAGAGTAATCGTGAGAAAGAATTGAATTATGCTCAAAGTTATTTTTCATAAAATTATATTTATACTAAACATAATAATCATAAATTACCATCAATTACTTTATATATTATAATGCACAACCAAACAAATCAATAATTCAAATGTCACGAATTCAATCACCACGATCATTCTAAATTTCACAAACCAAAATGATCTCTAATAACATATAAAAACGTAATTTGTTTGACATTATAGTCATGACAAAAGTGTGACCACCCATACATGAATGTACCATGGAATATTATTTTCTAAAAATTATGAAATTATGGAGAGTAGTATTAAGGAGAGTCAGACTATGCTTTGTTTAAAAATATTTAAATGCAGTAAAAATATTACTTAATCATATTTATTTAAAAATATTAATGTTTGACACATATATTGTTTTAGTTTACACCGGGTTTCCGGAGCGAACTCCAACTAAATCATGGGGGTCCTACAGAGACTAGATAAATCCACAATGACCATGAGAGAGCGTACGACCTCTGATTCAAACTCGCGATATATGGGGAGCAAACCCCTCAAATCTACGTGACCATTTACACTACAACCCTCATGACTTAGACACATATTTTAGTATTTAAAAAACATCAGAATGCTTGTTTTCTAAAATGCTTAAAAGAACAAACTCCTAATGCGTTTAATACAAATTTGTTAAAAAGAAAGTACTTTAATTAATAGAAAGTGATGAATATAAATTTTTTTAGAAACACATATGCAATGTGTGCATTCTACTCAATTTATACATTCAACATAGAACATGGCCCTCCATCTATTTAATTTATGAAAATAGTCCATAATTTCTTTCATCGAAGTAGATGCTGGCTCTATATAAGTACTTTATGAGTTATCAGTAATATATCTTGTAGTTTTATGATATGTTTGATTAGATGAGATTTCAAATCATTTAAAATTGAAATGATTTCACTTGGTCCAAAAGTGTTAAATATCTCTAGATTTAAAATGAAAAAAATAATACAAAAGTCAGGTCTGTCATGCTTTATCTAAACGATTCATTATTTTTCTGTGCAACTCTTTCTCACTGACACGATTCTTACGCCATTTTTGATAAGGGATTGTATTTAGTTCTTTTGTTTCGGAAATTAAAAAATGGCTGAAAACACGTTTAGCAATCTTGTATTCTAATTTTGTCATTTTACTTAAATAAGTTTTCTATTTTTTCCTAAAACATTTAGCAAATACTACTACCAAACACGTTCTCGAATATCAACTTAATTTTCTGAAGAAAAAAAAATTCTCTTGTTTTCACTTTTTCTAAAACTCATTATCAAATCACGTCATCACAAACCATTGTTATACCCCTACCCTTATAATTATAGGTTTCTTATTATTCTATACTCATCTTCTATAAGAGATAAATGGCTTAGTACAAGCATATTTTAGCAAACTTCTCATTATAATTTATCTAGACGCTTAGTTCTGGTTATGTCATTCAAATAAAATCACACTTCCCTTGTTCTTACTTTCTCACTTGGAAATTTGAATCCATGGTGCACAAAGCCCGGGGAAAGGCTTCTGACACAGATGAAGAGAATTGTGCTCTGCCAGCCTGAGGTACTCAGTTCTTCCCATTTACGACTTTCATCCATACTTTATACCATTCACCATTTTTTACATATTATGCAATATATGTAGCTTTTGGGGGCCAAGATGTATGCGAAAGTTGATCTAGATAAAGCTAGGGTAGGCCGGACTAGAGTGGTAGTAGGTCAACCTTCCAACCCCCAGCGGAACGAGTTGTTTCGTATATACTGCGCCGACTACATCTCGCATGTTATATTTACGATCAAAGAGGATGATAGAATTAGGGAAACACTAATTGGAAGAGCATATGTCTCTGTTGAGGAAGTTATAAAGGGGTTTGTAGTGGAGAGGTGGGTAGATATATTGGATGAAGAGCTTAAATCTATAAACTCCAAGATCTTTGTCAAGTTACAATATTCTAGTGTTAATCAAGATAGTAGTTGGTCTTAGGGAATAAGAAACCCTGAATTCAATGGTGTTCCTTTCACGTTTTTCAATCAAAGATCAGGTTGTAAAATTTATCTTTACCAAGATGCTCGTGTCTTGGATGGTTTTATGAGTGGTCTGCTTGGAGGGCATTATCATCATGAGAAGCGTCGGTGCTGGGAGGACATATTTGATGCAATCACCAATGCAAGACACTTGATGTACATAACCGGCTGGTCTGTATACGCGAAAATCACGTTGGTAAGAGATCCAAGGAGGCCGAAACCAGGAGGTGATATTACGCTCGGAGAGCTTCTAAAGAAGAAGGCCAACAAAGGTGTGACAGTTTTGATGCTTGTTTGGGACGATAGAACCTTGATCAAGGATTTGAAAAATGATGGTTTAATGGAAACTCATGATCAAGAAACCGCATATTACTTTCGGAACACGAAAGTTCAGTGTGTTTTGTGTCCGCGGAATCCTGACGATGGAAGGAGCATAGTTCAAGGGTTTGGGATTTTTCTACCATGTTTACTCACCATCAGAAAATAGTGGTGGTTGATAGTGAAAACCTGGGCAGAGGATCAGAGAAAAGGGTAATTGTGCATTTTCTTGGCGGGATTGATCTGTGTGACGGGAGATATGATAATCCAAAGCATCACCTATTTGAAACTTTAAGCGCAGTTCATAGTGATGACTTCCATCAACCTAACTTTCCGGGGTCTTCGATAAAAAAAGGCGGTCTAAGAGAGCCCTGACATGACATCCATTGCCGCCCGGAAGGCCCTGTTGCCTGGGACGTCCTGTTTAATTTCGAACAAAGGTGGCTAAAGCAACTAGGAAGAGATTTTCTTATTCCCATTTGGAAACTCAACGAGTTTATAATCCATCCATCATCGGTTTCCTCACTAGAAGATACCGAAGCCTGGAATGTTCTGATATTCCGATCGATTGATGGTGGGGCTGCTTATGGCTTTCCTGAAAACCTGAAAGAAGCAGCGAAAATTGGCCTTGTTAGTGGGAAGGATTATGTCATTGATCGCAGCGTCCAAGATGCATATATCAGTGCCATTCGACGAGCGAAGAACTTTATTTACATTGAAAATCAATATTTTCTCGGAAGCTCATTCGGGTGGAAATCAAATGGTATCAAGGTAGAAGACATTGGGGCTTTGCATCTTATACCAAAAGAGCTTTCGTTGATGATTATTAGCAAAATTGAAGCGGGAGAAAGGTTTTCAGTCTACATTGTGATCCCAATGTGACCAGAAGGGATCCCGGAGACGGATTCTGTTCAGATCATACTGGATTGGCAGAGGAGAACTATGGAGATGATGTATTCTGATATTTGTCAAGCTCTTCAAAGGAAAGGACTTGATGCCGAAGCCCGGGAGTATTTAACATTTTTCTGCCTCGGCAACCGGGAAACCAAGAAGCCTGGAGAGTATGATCCTTTGGAAAAACCCGAGCCCGGTTCTGATTACAGTAGAGCTCAAGATTCTAGGCGTTTCATGATTTACGTTCATGCGAAAATGATGATAGGTATTTAACTATTTATGTCTCCAGCTTATGAAAATTCGAGAAAATAATTCAGTTTTTACTCTGATTTCGCCTTTCTTTTTTCAATTTTCAATGGATGATGAATACATAATATTTGGATCAGCTAACATAAACCAGAGGTCAATGGATGGAGCAAGGGACTCAGAGATAGCAATGGGAGCATTCCGGCCTCATCACTTAGCAAGCAGCCAGACAGCCATGGGACAAATATACGGTTTCCGAATGGCGCTCTGGTATGAGCATCTCGGACTAATTCATGAGTTATTCCAGCACCCGGAATTTGAAATGTGTCCAACTAACGAGCACGATTGCACAAGAATATTGGGAACTTTACTTCAGTAACACGTTCGATAAAGATTTGTCTGGCCACCTCCTTCGTTATCCCATTGAAGTAACCAACAACGGAATGATTACTTCGCTGCCGGGGTTTGAGTTTTTCCCCGACACAAAGGCTCGGGTCTTAGGCACCAGATCCGAGGTTCTTCCTCCCATCCTAACCACCTACCTGCATATTGTACCACATAATTAGTGTACTGCTATTTCTTATAGAGAAATCTAAGGAGCGTAATTTTTTGAAGTTGATGGACATACTCTCCTGTGATAATCTACACACATGTATAAGTATATACTCATATATATAGATTGATGATACAATTTTTCTTATTACATCCAAACAATAATGAGATTTTATATCATTTCAAATCTCTTTCACTCCAAGATAAGTTGAGTTTGGATAGTTGGATAAGTCCCTCACACCCATATCTTAGAGGTCGTGAATTTGAGTTATATTACTCAATTCCGCATAAAATTTATAAGTTATATAAAAAAATTATTTCACTCCAAACAAGTCTGACAGATTTAAAATGATTTCTTTTCATTTGTTTTAAACAATAACGGAACTTCCTGAAAAATGTTACAAACAGGTGGTTGAGTATTTCTACGGTTTAAGTTATATGTTCGTACAAACAGTACAGACTAATAGTGCTGATCCAAGCTCAAGCGAAGGGAAGTGGAGTGAAAAGTAGAGCATCTCTCCTCTCTCACGGACAGTCATTTGCTTCAGTATCTTCAATTCTCTATAAGACTTGATGGAGAAGCTAACCAGATACTTTCAATAATTGGCGTATCTCTCTCTTCCGGTGACATTGACAGACTCCGACACCCGCCTTCTCTTGCTCTCTCTCAGTGTATGTATAAGGATTTTCTCCTTCCTCGCTTGAATAAATTCCACTCGGATAGTGTTGAATTTTCAGTATCTGCATGTCTTAGTGATTCTGAATTGACTGGGAATGCTTCTTCTTTAATTTCTTTTATTGAATGATTTAGGTTTCCCTTTTAATTTCTGTATCTCATTGCTGGTTCCCGCGTTAGCATTTTGCTTCAAGACTCTTGTTTGATTTCTCGAAAGTCAGCATTTTAATTACGTTGCTGGTTGCTAACTGCATGCGATTTTATTTCCTTTTATTTCTTTGTGAAATTTCAAAGTGCCTGAAAATTGAGCTTTCCAGCGTATTTCTAAGGCAAACGTAGCGCCGACCCCTTTAAACCCATTTTGGGTATCCCGGAGGTGACTGAGGCCGGATGTAGACTTTCCCGGTAATAATGCGATTTGAGTTATCTTACTTTATTTTGGCAGTTCATGTGCAATCCTTAGTTTCCTTTTGAACAATGGTGAAGCTTAAATTGAACTCACCTTCCCTAACTACTCGTTCTGGATGATTTGTTTGGCCAAAACGTCTCTTTCTCTCTCTCTCGTGGCAGAATAAGAACAATTCTAGGTTTTACTGATATATTGTTGCATACTTTTTTCTATGTTGGAACCGTTGTTAGAATAAGTAAGCTGATGGAATACTGTTTGAAACTGAAACAGGGAATCCTATATATTCCGGAAAGATGGCGTCGGATCTAACTGAAAAGACAGTGGTCACACAAGTTAGTATTGGGGGATTTGATAGTCATGTTAGTGCTGATGAACTTATGAAATATTTGGAAGATAAAATTGGGCTTGTCTACCGGTGTCGATTGAAAACTTCTTGGACCCCTCCTGAGTCATATCCAGATTTTCAGATTGTCAACCCTTCAGTCATTGGCAAAAGGGATGGCTATAATAAGGTAGCTCCCCATGCCTTCGTACATTTTGCCACGTCTAATGCCGTGAGTAGCGCTCTTGATGCTGCTGGGCGCTGTGATATGTTTATGAACAATCAGCCTTTGAAGGTCACTCTGGGGCCTGAGACTCCATTCCGCTTGAATCAGAGGCGACGGACCAGTATTCCTTTCAAATTATCTGACGTCATTGTTGATATTGGGACCTTGTGTAGCCGAGATGTGTTCTTTGTCGCTTGGAGAAGCCCTTCTTTTGGGGTTGATTTTGTAGTGGATCCGTTTGATGAGAGCTGCAGATTTTGTTTCACAAGGGAAACAGCTTTCTCTTTTAAAGGGACCACGAAGCATGCTGTTATAAAATGTGATTATAAGGTAGATTTCCTGGTGAGAGATATTAATGAGATTAAACGGTATAGAGATACATCATGTCATGTAATTCTCTTGCAATTGGCTTCCTCACCCCGGATCTGGTATAGAACTGCTGATGACGACATCGCAAAGTCAGTTCCATTTGATTTGATGGATGATGATGATCCTTGGATCAGGACCACAGATTTTACAATTAATGGCGCAATTGGTCGGTGTGATACTTACCGAGTGTCCATCCGACCTCGATATGGTGCTAAGTTGGATAAGGCCATGAAATATCTCAAAGAGCGAAGAAAGCCGGAGATCAACCTCCAATCGCCGCTGAAGATCCAGGATGAACCTGATTCTGGAATGCACATGTCAGAATTTTTCTTTTGCATCCCTTACAAGGAAAGAATACCCTTCGAGATAATGTTCTTAGTGAATGCTATCATCCACAAGGGAATATTCAACCAGCATCAGTTGTCAGAGAGCTTTTTTGAATTGCTTCGACACCGACCAAAGGAGGTCAATGTGGCTGCTCTGAAGCACATATGTGCCGGTAGACGACCCATATTTGATGATGCATATGAAAGGCTAAAACATGTACTGGAATGGTTTATGAAGAACCCTAAGCTCTTCAAGATCCCGAAACAACTGGATGATGTTGTTGAAGTCAGGAAACTAGTAATTACACCAACAAAAGCATACTGCCTTCCACCTGAAGTTGAGCTTTCCAATAGGGTTCTCAGAAAATATAAAGAAGTTGCGGATCAATTTCTAAGGGTTACATTTATGGATGAGGGCATGCAAACGTTAAATTCATATGCCCTTTCCTATTATGTTGCTCCCATTGTGAAGGAGATAACATCAAATTCCTTTCCTCAGAAAACCAAAATATTCCAAAGGGTGAAAACCATTTTGACAGAAGGGTTTTATTTGTGTGGTCGGAAATACTCCTTTTTGGCCTACTCATCTAATCAATTGAGGGATCGTTCTGCCTGGTTTTTTGCGGAGGACAGAAACCTAAGTGTCGTAGACATCCAAAGTTGGATGGGCAAATTTAACTTTAAGAATGCTGCAAGGTGTGCTGCTAGGATGGGTCTATGCTTTTCATCTACATATGCAACTGTAGAAGTTCCGTCAACTGAGATTATTGAAATTCCAGATGTTAAAAAGAAAAATTATACATTCTCTGATGGGATTGGCATGATTACTCCTGATCTTGGAAAGGAAGTCGCAGAGAAATTGAAATTGGATATGGACCCTCCTTGTGGCTATCAGATTAGGTATGCAGGTTATAAAGGTGTTGTTGTTTGCTGGCCAGCCAAGTGTGATGGTATTAGACTCTCTTTGAGGCCTAGTATGAGAAAGTTTCAGTCTGACCACACAACACTGGAAATCTGTTCTTGGACTAGGTTTCAGCCTGGTTTCCTCAACAGACAGATTATAACATTACTTTCAACTTTGAGCGTTCCAGATGAGATATTCTGGAACATGCAGGAAACTATGGTTTTTAAACTAAACAAAATGCTCACTGATACAGATGTAGCATTTGATGTTCTCACTGCTTCCTGTGCTGAGCATGCAAATGCAGCTGCATTAATGTTGAGTGCAGGTTTTAAGCCTCAAGCAGAACCTCATTTACGGGGAATGTTAACCTGTATTAGAGCTGCACAGTTCTGGGGCCTTAGGGAGAAGGCTAGGATTTTTGTGCCCTCTGGTAGATGGTTGTTGGGATGCTTTGATGAGATTGGGGTGCTAGAACAAGGGCAATGCTTTATCCAAGTATCTAAACCATCACTGGAAAACTGTTTTTCAAAGCACGGTCCTCGCTTTGCAGAGCGTAAGAAGAATTTAGAAGTAATTCAAGGTTTTGTGGTTATAGCAAAGAATCCATGTCTTCACCCAGGAGATGTGAGGATCCTGAAAGCAGTTGATGCCCCCGGTTTGCATCATTTGCATGATTGTCTTATCTTCCCCCAAGTTGGTGATAGACCACACCCAAATGAAGCATCTGGAAGTGACTTGGATGGGGACCTCTACTTTGTCACGTGGACTGAAAATCTTATTCCTCCTAGCAAGAAGAGTTGGCCGGCAATGGAGTATGCACCCGCAGAAGAAAAGAAACAGCCACGCCCAGTCACTCTTCTGGTAGTTTATCTTCCTGCTCTCATTCTTCTCGCGACAGTCGTATGTTTATGTCATACTCTTATTATTAATTGACATCTCTCAAATCTTTGGTACGAGTTAAATAAGAATACTGAGAAAGTTAAGTTGATGGGTAGGTTTAGGTGGTAAAATTAGATGACAAGATTTTAGGATAACCATGTTTGGTAATAGATAATTAAGTTAAAAAGTTAACAGGAAAGTGAGATTACCTTGTTTGGTATATATTGAAGTGGGTAAAGTTAGGAAAAATTGTAGGAAAAGTTGTATAAAGAATTTAAGATAATTAAATTATGTTAACTATTTAATTTTTTTAAAATTATTTTAACTACACACTTATCAATTAACTATTTTATGAATGCTACCAATAAAATCATCCATTATTTTTTGTTACGACACCAAAAGATAAATAAATTTTTGCTTACTATGTACGAATATTTTTTTGAGAAAATTACATATTTAGCCACTATATTCTATAACAAGTTTTAACGTGGCTATTATAATTTAAAAAAATCTCAATTTCATCAACGTTTACACATTTTTTTTCATGTGGTCATTTTGTCAGACAACATTATTATTTTTAACGTGTTTGTTGACGTGGCACGTGTACTAACAATGACTAACAAAATGATCACATTGAAAAAATTGTGTAAATGTTGATGATGAAATTAGTTATTTTTTAACTATAATGATTACATTAAAACTTGATATAAACTATAATAGTCAAATGAACTAAATAGCAAATTTTTCAAAATTTACAAGCGAAAATGTATATAGATCATTTTCTCCGATATCACCTAATTAATTTTTATACTTGACGAGAAAACACTTGGAACTTCTTCTTAATTAACTATTAATTTCGGAGAATTTTTTAAAATTACAAATGTTCGTTTTAATCATTTAAACTTTATATTATACTATATAAAGAATTCATGAATCCTTAAATTTTTTTAGCACAATATTTTATATCATTCATTTCAATTAACGTACATATCTTAATCTCTTCGGCCCCTAGGATTGGTTTGTAGGACCTACCTTTTGGAAAAGGATCGGACGAGACAAAAAACTCAGCCCGTTTAAAAAATCAAAGCCCCACTCATGACCCGAACGGATTCGAGATGGGAAAAAAATCTCAAATTCAGGATCAGAACGAGCTTGGTCCCATCGGGACCAGAACGGGATCGGTTAGAATGCTAGTATCAAGATTTTTTATGACCCTTAGATAAGGCTTTGGTCTTGAAGAAAATAAAATACTCAAATCAAAGTAGTTAGGAATGCAAATAAATAATAATGTTTTACTGGGATTTTGTGAAGTAAAAGATATTTTGGAAAATGTATAGATGTATTGGTAAGATGGGAAAGTTATGTGGTAAAATAGATTTTTATAGGAAAATGAATATTGTGGGATTGTTATCTTTACCATGTCAAATAAGAATATTTGAAATAAACATTGGAAAGTGTTGGAAAATAAGTTTACCGCGTACCTTACCACGCAGATAGCTGCAACCAAATGTCCCCTTAATATATAACTCATATAGATTATCACACTGCTTGTTGCTCTTCATAAACACTTGAATCATGTAAATTAGTCTTTTTCAGAACCTGATGTTTTCTGGTTAAGTTAAACTTTATCCATACCAACTTCATTAGAAAGATGGATAGAGGTAGTTAATGACAGAAGATTAAATTCAATGGCATTACGAAGTTCTCAAAGTCAGGCAGCCTTTGTTTACTAGAAACTAGTTTATCTTCTGACAATGCTGATGATGAGAAGAAAGCATGTTGACTAGATGCGATGGGATAAGTGATGTAATCATGTATCAGAATATTAAGCAGGGTAAGATTGAAACTTTTCTGGCTTGCATGATTATTGATCTTGCTATGACCCTAATTTAGCTTTTATTATTTCGAGAGTCTATTCATTGAATATTAACACGAGAGTATATTTCTGATTTCTTTTATATGCATAATGCAAATTCCATCTATGATATTTGGGATGTCTTTGATTATCCTATATAATTTATTATCCTACAGGACATAATAGACTTCTATGTGAAAAACATGGTGACTGAGAGCCTGGGAAAAATCTGCAATGCGCATGTGGTTCATGCGGACTCCAGTGGCTATGGGGCTTTGGACGAAAAATGCATTAGGCTAGCAGAGCTAGCAGCCTTAGCAGTTGATTTTCCGAAGACAGGGAAGGTTGTAAGCATGCCTTCGAATCTAAAACCTACTCTGTACCCTGATTTCATGGGCAAAGAGGAGTATCAATCCTATGAATCAAGCAAGATCATGGGAAAGCTCTATCGCCGTATCAAGGATGCGTATGATGAAGATTTGGATTCATCTTTAGAGCTAAATATTGCTCCGGGCGATGTTCCTTACGATACAGATCTTGACATTCCGGGATGTGCAGAATTTATTCCTAAAGCGTGGGATTGGAAGTGCTCCTATGATGGACAACTGATTGGTCTACTTGGCCAATATAAAGTAAAGAGGGAAGAAGAGGTTGTCACTGGACACATTTGGTCGATGCCCAATTCTAATAGCAGGAAGCAAGGGGAAGTTAAGGAGAAGCTGAAGCATTCATATAGTTGCTTGAAGAAAGAATTCAGGCAAATATTTGAGGAGATGAACTCAGGTTTTGAGCAACTTATTGATGATGAGAAAAATGAATTATATGAAAGAAAGGCATCAGCCTGGTATCAGGTAACTTACCATCCTACATGGTTGAAGAAATCAATGGAGTTGCAGGAGTCAGATAGTCCAAGCAGTAAAGTGATGTTGAGTTTTGCTTGGATTGCTGCTGATTATCTTGCTCGTATCAAGATAAAATGCCGTAGCACAGAAACAATAGACTCGACCAAGCCCATCAACTCTTTGGTAAGTTACCTTGCTGATCGAATGTGACATCCATCGAAGCTTTTGCTATAGGAGATCTTAGCTGCAAGACCACTCTGCCATTTTAGAATGTAAGCTGCTTTTGTATTTGTTGTTTAGTTCACTCTTTAGCCCAATGCCTGTGATTCTCATTTTCATGCTCTCTGCTTGTAATAAAACTACCTGAAATTTTGACGTTTTGGATTCACTATGATATTGACGAATCCAGACTACATGTATTTGATCACTACCCAACTAGAAATGCCAATGCTTTCATTTCATAAGCTGAATCAAAAAGTTGAGGCAGATCTGTACATACACTTTTACCATATACTGATGCAAATAATGATAATTATAATCCATGTGACAAACGGATAAAATTTTATTATATGGAGTATTATATTATGATCATGATATTATAAATGAGTGCGACTAACCCAATTATTTGTTTGAAAAATCACTATACCAAGAATCAGTGTCCAAAGGAAATGTATATTTTCTTTAGATCCTATTGGAGTGGCCGATTTGAACGGGAGATTCTCTTCTCATACGTGATAAACATTAGACTATATCCTTGATCATGATATTAAATATCATATTTTGAAAAGAAAATATCATATTTTGAAAAGAAACAGCCTAAGGATAAAGAGCTTCAATTGGTAACCACACCTATCCTTATTGTAGGAGATTCCAAAATTTCCATCCCAAACTTACAAAGAAGAAAAAAGGTAAGAACCATTTCTTCAACAAAAAGTATTTAAAATGATTTTTTTTTGGCTGAGCTGGAAATGGAACATGAGATTTGAAAGCTAATCTTGACCCAGATGGGAAAATCCTTGGAGCAGAATAGGCTTCGTCTAAGCAAAAGGTGGAACTGATTCTAGCTTGAATTACTTGAACATATTATCTCTTTCTTTCAACCATGAATAACTCTTCAGATACTCTTCCTTCCTCTTCCTTTCATGTATATATAATGCTGGTTTCTTTTTGTTCCGCTAGCTGTACCCTTAAATTCTTCCTGTTGCTATCCTGCATTTTCCTGGAAAGTTTGTCTTCTTTTCTTTTTCTGTCTCTTAGAAGGCTGCCAAGGGGGAAAGCATGCCCCGTTTGTTGCATGGAACGCTTTATGCTACAATATATGGAGTTGATAAGCTACATAGTGCATTTCCTTTTCTATGTGGGAAGGTAACTTTGATGAACTTTGATGCTTTTTTTCCTTTTCTTTTCTTTTGGGTTCAATATTTGTTAAATTGCCCAATAAAAGTGTAGATTGAATGAAAAAGAAGATTCTTATGCTGTTAGATACAATTTGTGTTAAAGGGTTTGCTTGTACCATTTTTGCTTTTACTTTTGGGAATTGATCTCCATGGGAAAGTTATTTTAGTTTCAGTAGACCATGATATTATTTTCACTTTGTAGAATCCATGGAAAATGAGAAATATTAGGATCTTTAGGTCGTGAGATACCCTTCCTCTCCAATTTACCCCAAAAATATGAAAGTTTGTCTTCAATAATCATTCGGGTCGTCTGTCAGCGGGCTCACATATGGTGCGTTAACGTTTGGTTTTCTAAGTTTCTGACGCGCCTGTTCTGATGTGTACTCTCTTATCTAGAAGTTCATTAAAAAACTTTGTTTAGGTAACAAAGTTGTCTTGGTAGATTTAATTGCATGACTATAATCTTGATGATTTCTCATTTTAGAACAAAAGGGTAAGTCTCTTCTACTTATCACAAAAAGTAAGGTCTTTCATGCTTTATCTAAATGATTCATTATTTTCCTGTGCAACTCTTTCTCACTGACACGATTCTTACGCCATTTTTTATAAGGGATTGTATTTAGTTCTTTTGTTCCAGAAATTAAGAAATGGCTGAAAACACGTTTAGCAATCTTGTATTCTAATTTTGTCGTTTTTCTTAAATAAGTTTTCTATTTTATCCTAAAACATTTAACAAAGACTATTACCAAACACGTTCTCGAATATCAACTTAATTTTCTGAAGGAAAAAAATTCTCTTATTTTCACTTTTTCTGAAACTCATTATCAAATCACGTCATCACAAACCATTGTTATACCCCTACCCTTATAATTATAGGTTTCTTCTTATTCTATACTGATCTTCTATAAGAGATAAATGGCTTAGTTCAAGCTTATTTTTAGCAAACTTCTCATTATAATTTATCTAGATGCTTAGTTCTGATTATGTCATTCAAATAAAATCATACTTTTCTCTTGTGTTCTTGCTTTCTCACTTGGAAATTTGAATCCATGGTGCACAAAGCCCGGGAAAAAGCTTCTCACACAAATGAAGAGAATCGTGCTCTGCCAGCCTGAGGTGCTCAGTTCTTCCCATTTACGACTTTCATCCATACTTTCTACCATTCACCATTTTTTACATATTATGCAATATATGCAGCTTTTGGGGACCAAGATGTATGCAACAGTTGATCTAGATAAAGCTAGGGTAGGCCGGACCAGAGTGGTAGTAGGTCAACCTTCCAGCCCCCAGTGGAACGAGTTGTTTCGTATATACTGCGCCCACTATGTCTCGCATGTTATATTTACGATCAAAGAGGATGATAGAATTGGGGCAACACTAATTGGAAGAGCATATGTCTCTGTTGAGGAAGTTATAAAGGGGTATGTAGTGGAGAGGTGGGTAGATATATTGGATGAAGAGCTTAAATATATAAACTCTAAGATCTTTGTCAAGTTGCAATATTTCAGTGTTAATCAAGATAGTAGCTGGTCTCAGGGAATAAGAAACCCTGAATTCAGCGGTGTTCCTTTCACGTTTTTCAATCAAAGATCAGGTTGTAAAATTTCTCTTTACCAAGATGCTCATGTCTTGGATGGTTTTATGAGTGGTCTGCTTGGAGGGAATTATCGTCATGAGAATCATCGGTGCTGGGAAGACATATTTGATGCAATCACCAATGCAAGACACTTGATTTACATAACCGGCTGGTCTGTATACGAGAAAATCACGTTGGTAAGAGACCCAAGGAGGCCGAAACAAGGAGGTGATATTACGCTCGGAGAGCTTCTAAAGAAGAAAGCCAACGAAGGTGTGACTGTTTTGATGCTTGTTTGGGACGATAGAACCTCGATCAAGGAGTTGAAAAAGGATGGTTTAATGGAAACTCATGATCAAGAAACCGCAAATTACTTTCGGAACACGAAAGTTCAGTGTGTTTTGTGTGCACGGAATCCTGACGATGGAAGGAGCATAGTTCAAGGGTTTGAGATTTCTACCATGTTTACTCACCATCAGAAAACTGTGGTGGTCGATAGTGAAAACCTGCGCGGTGGATCAGAGAAAAGGGTAATTGTGAGTTTTCTTGGTGGGATTGATCTGTGTGACGGGAGATATGATAATCCAAAGCATCACCTATTTGAAACTTTAAGCACAGTTCACAGTGATGACTTCCATCAGCCTAACTTTCCGGGGTCTTCGATAAAAAAAGGCGGTCCAAGGGAGCCCTGGCATGACATCCATTGCCGCCTGGAAGGCCCTGTTGCTTGGGACGTCCTGTTTAATTTCGAACAAAGGTGGCTAAAGCAACTAGGAAGAGATTTTCTTATTCCCCTTTGGAAACTCAATGAGTTTATAATCCATCCATCATCGATTTCCTCACCAGAAGATACCAAAACCTGGAATGTTCAGATATTCCGATCGATCGATGGTGGGGCTGCTTATGGCTTTCCTGAAAACCCGAAAGAAGCAGCGGAAGTTGGCCTTGTTAGTGGGAAGGATAATGTCATTGATCGTAGCATCCAAGATGCGTATATCAATGCCATTCGACGAGGGAAGAACTTTATTTACATTGAAAATCAATATTTTCTCGGAAGCTCATTTGGGTGGAAATCAAATGGTATCAAGGTAGAAGACATTGGGGCTTTGCATCTTATACCAAAGGAGCTTTCGTTGAAGATTATTAGCAAAATTGAAGCGGGAGAAAGGTTTTCGGTCTACATTGTGATCCCAATGTGGCCAGAAGGGATTCCGGAGACGGATTCTGTTCAGACCATACTGGATTGGCAGAGGAGAACTATGGAGATGATGTATTCTGATATCAGTCAAGCTCTTCAAAGGAAGGGACTTGATGCTGATCCCCGGGAGTACTTAACGTTTTTCTGCCTCGGCAACCGGGAAACTAAGAAGCCTGGAGAGTATGATCCTTTGGAAAAACCCAAGCCCGATTCTGATTACAGTAGAGCTCAAGATTCCAGGCGTTTCATGATTTACGTTCATGCGAAAATGATGATAGGTATTTAACTATTTATGTCTCCAGTTTATGAAAATCTGAGAAAGTAATTCAGTTTTTACTCTAATTTCGCCTTTTTTTCAATTTTCAGTGGATGATGAATACATAATAATTGGATCAGCTAACATAAACCAACGGTCAATGGATGGAGCAAGGGACTCAGAGATAGCAATGGGAGCATTCCAGCCTCATCACTTAGCAAGCAGCCAGCCAGCCAGAGGACAAATATACAGTTTCCGAATGGCGCTCTGGTATGAGCATCTCGGACTAATTCATGAGTTATTCCATCACCCGGAAAATTTGAAATGTGTCCAACTAATGAACGCGATTGCACAAGAATATTGGGAACTTTACTCCAGTAACACGTTCGGTAAAGATCTGCCTGGCCACCTCCTTCGTTATCCCATTGAAGTAACCAACAACGGATTGATTACTTCGCTCTCGGGGTTTGAGTTTTTCCCCGACACAAAGGCTCGAGTCTTAGGCACCAGATCTGAGGTTCTTCCTCCCATCCTAACCACCTAGCTGCATATTGTACCACAGATTAGTGTACTGCTATTTCTTACAAAAAAATCTAAGGAACGTGATTTCCTGAAGTTGATGGACATACTCTCCTGTGATAATCTACACACATGTATAAGCATATACTCATATCTATAGATTGATGATAATGACTTGTTGTTTGTGTTGCTGTGAGTAGTCGATGTTTGTGAACGTCTAGAGCACTAGATTTTCGTCATCCTTCTGTGATCTACAGTAATAGCATTTATAATGTGTTTATCTGTCTGATTCCATACATATGGTTTGGTTCAACAACATACAACAATCGCTTGGTCCTGTTTTTTTTTATGGAATGAAAATAACACATGATGTCGAGATTGTCAAAGGGGAAAAGAGAGAAATGAATCAAATAAAGAGTGACAAGCGTTTGTAAAAGCATACTTTTTTCCTTCGCTCGATTAAGATTGTCATTTTACCATATACATATGCCTGTCTTTTTTCTTATAAAAAAAGAAAAAAAATACTATTTTTCCAAACCTTTTTGGTTAGAGGAATTATGGTGGAAAGACCCTTGAAAAAGAAAAAAATTAAAATTAGAATCCTTATTTAATTTTTAACAATCGTTTATAAAGAAAAATATTAAGTTAATCAATTTTTTTACTAGAAATCAGACGTTGAAATTAATAATGATTAAGTCGCAGTAAAAAAATTGATCATGATGTAGCAAATACAAAAAAAATAAGCATATTTAACAGAAAAAAAACATTTGTTAAAGTTCTGTGTGAAAATCTCTCAATCCATTATTGGTTTTTAAATGGGACCCTCAATATCTACTGAAATCTACCATTCAATGTCGTAAAAGTTCAACATGATTCCTGAGCACAGCCTACTACCAAACTTTCCTCCTCCGTCTTCTCCAATCTCCTCTCTCCCCTCGTTTTTCTTGCTATTCAGAAAACGACATTACTGAACAGAAACGAAGATTATTCCCTGTGGCTTCATTTCAAACCAGAGGGCCGTTTCTATCTAAAAGCATGCCATATGCAAGGTATCTAATTATATTTTCTTTTTCTTTTTCTTTCTCGGAAAGTCTGGAGAGCTTTGTTCTTTCCTCTCGTTCTTTCTCTTTTTGGCTGCTAAGTTTTTGTTTACGGTGCTGTTTTTGTTGGTTTTTTGAACGTTTCGATTGATTTTATTTCTGATCGTTCCGGCATTTACGAGTTTTCTTCGAAGACTTGTGCTCGGGCTCGTCTAAATGCGATTTTGTAATCACGGCCTGTTATTGGTTTGTCAAATTCTCGCATGCAGAAGGTGTGGTTTCTATTATTTTTTTCTTCTAATCATACTGTTTAAAAGCCCTGATTGGTTGCTGAGAAAATTGAGGGAAGAAAGCAAAACTTAAATTTACTGATTGGAAATATCGAATCCTTTGGGATTCTATAAATAAGAAACAACGGGTAACTGGATATACAGGAAAATAAAATTGAAAGAAGAGAAAGTTAGCAAACCTCTGAGTTCTGCCAAATCACTTACTTTGACTGGAGTTTGCTAGTTACTTGAAACTCTGAGATCCCGAGGAATAAGCGCGTTGAAGGTCGGGTTTCCAATAATTTCGCTAGCTTTCTGAGTAGCCAAACATGGGCCTTAGATATTGACAAAAAAAGGGGCCTTAGCAATTCTTTTATAAATTTATAATACAAGGTTTTTTTATCTTAATCCAGAATCTTGATTTGGTTCTTGCTTCTTGTTTAAGCAAGCTTCACAGTAGGAGATTATGAGACTTTTTGGACTTCTTTATTGGCCATTCCTTGCTTCAAGTCTGGGAATTTTTTCACACTATAGATACGTTTTCTGTTATATTGAATTCGATAGGAGATGTGAATTTACCGATCAAAAAAAAGATAGGAGATATGAATTCAAGTTGTTGTCTGTTAGCTCACTTGGAGGGATGCTTCGGAAAGAAACCATGTTGTTCATTCTTACAGTTTTCTGGAACTTATTTTCGGGCTCTTGTACTTATAACCATGGAGAAGTTGAAGGTTAAGTTTAAGGGACTTTTCAGTCAGTCAAAGGTCTCTTCTTGGGGTTTTTTTTTTCAGGGTGGTTTGGGTTGGGGGTTACTGTTACTGGGTTTAGTTAATAATTTAAGGGTGCAGTTTGGTCTTCAGGTACTTATAACCATGGAGAAGTTGAAGGTTAAGTTCAAGGGACTTTTCAGTCTGTCAAAGGTCCCTTCTTGGGGTTTTCTTTTTCAGGGTTTTTTTTTTTTTTTTTTGGGGGGGGGGGGGGGGGGACGCTACAGTTACTGGGTTTAGTTAATGATTTAAGGGTGCAGTTTTGTATTTTCTTTCCTCGAATGAGTTACTAGGTAGAATTCGATGGGAGATATGAATTTACCGATAAAAAAAAAGATTGGAGATATGAATTCAAGGTGTTGTCTGTTAGCTCACTTGGAGGGATGCTTCAGAAAGAAACCATATTGTACATTCTTACAGTTTTCTGGAGCTTATTTTCGGGCTCTTGTACTTATAACCATGGAGAAGTTGAAGGTTAAGTTTAAGGGACTTTTCAGTCAGTCAAAGGTCTCTTCTTGGGGTTTTTTTTTTCAGGGTGGTTTGGGTTGGGGGTTACTGTTACTGGGTTTAGTTAATAATTTAAGGGTGCAGTTTGGTCTTCAGGTACTTATAACCATGGAAAAGTTGAAGGTTAAGTTCAAGGGACTTTTCAGTCTGTCAAAGGTCCCTTCTTGGGGTTTTCTTTCCTCAAATGAGTTAGCTAGATAGACTTTATTCCCCCGCCCTCCACAAAGGGTCGTTGCATGTTGCTTTATTATCACGGAAAAGTTGTACGTCTTCCTCGTTTAAGAGGAAATATGCCCCGAATGTTGGCATTTCTTCTTAGTTGCCTACATGATGAAACAATTGAAAAAATCAACATCATAATCGTGGTTGGAGATTGTCTTTTAGCAACTTTGTTCCTTCCTTACTATGTGCTATAAAAGATTTAGCTTGAATGCTCACTTTAATGGCACATGTGCTTATTTATGTGTTTATGCTCCTCAATCAGTTATGCATCTGCCTTTCTTTCTTCCATCCTAACTATGATATGCATTTTACTGCTAGTCATAGTTCTACTAAGATTGCAGTCTACTAGCAATCATTAACCACTATAATGTTAAAGAGGAGGATGGAAAAGAACTTCTGCATTTCACCTTGTTAAAGTATTATTTTAAAAAAAGTAGGATAAATTACTTGCTTATTTGTTCAATCCTCTTTTGCAACAGAACAGAGGCTGTCTTGGATGCTGCACTACGACTAAGCTAGTTATTAAGACAGATGAACCAAGTAAAGCACTGAGAGTTGAAGGTAGAAGTAGAACAGGGAAGAAACGTAACATAGCTGAAGAGTTGTGGAGCTCCAGTGCTTATGAAATGAACAACAGTGCAGTTCAGTCACAGAAAAGCATTTCGTCAATTAGTACATCCAATCAAACCCAGGATCACGACAGTAACATTGCCTCTACAAGCAATCCTCCAGAATTCATAAATCATGGCAAGCACACAATTTTAGTTTGTCCTTCAGCTTCAGTACTATACTTCGAAACATTTACTTAGTGTTGGCGCCATTACGCATATGTTTTTCAAGCTTCCATTTTTCTTTGGTTAGTGTTTTCTGGGAGCATATATGAAATGCTTTTAGGTTGTGACACATTAGCCAGTCTTAATTTTAATACCTTCTAAAATATGAAATTGCCTCAATCAGTTTGAATTACCTTCTGTTATATTTTGTTGGATACTTTGTTTCTGAATCTTAACTTCCCTACCGTAAAACTCCGATGGATTCAGGTCTTCTTCTCTGGAAAGAGACAAGACAACAATGGCTTGGCAATAAAACATCTCAGAGCAAAAAACAAGTTCAAGATCCCAGAATAAGGTTTTTGATTATGAAAGTATTACAAGTTTATTTATGTGTGGTGTCCTTTAAAAGCAATGGTATTTTTTTTTTTTTTGGGTTTTGATCGATCTCATAATCTGTTGCAAGGTAAATCAAGTTTAGGTATAAAGAAACTTTCTCCAGTCATTTAACTAACATGACTTGCCCGGCTTTGCTTAAAATTGCATAGGGAGTAGAAGTTTTGATATGTCAGCATCATACATTACCTGAGCTGTTGCTTTGTTTACGCAAGAACCGTTTGTTTATCTTATGATTGTTACCACCGAAGACTAATGTTTTGCAGTTGGAATGCGACGTATGAGAGTTTACTCGGGACCAACAAGCGTTTCCCTGAGCCCATCCCTCTTCCTGTAAGTTGTCATCTAATGTATTGTTCCCTCTGGCGTTTTTCTCGTTTGAGTTAGCGTCATTGACTGAGAAGTTGGATTTGGAAATGACAGGAAATGGTAGATTTTCTTGTAGACATATGGGAGCAAGAGGGTATGTATGATTAAGTAAGCAAAACATGGAAGAGGACTTCAGATAGACGCATTCCATATATATCTTTGCCTCATCACTTTCTACTTCAATTGTAGAAGTGTTACTTACAATAATAGTTATCTATTTCATCTGTTAGGCCATTTTTGGATGACCGTATGTAACTCTTGTCAATTTGGAATTTCTCTCTCTCTCACACTCACACAATTATGTCAAAGAATTGAAACTAACACCAAACTATTTTTAATTATAGTTCCTACTCATGCTTAGAATGAGCCATTAGACTGTTTTCAATCTATTTTTAATTATATTCCACACCTTAATTCCATATATTGTGCTAGTTGTTATGTAATGAAACGTAATATTGTCGTTTGGTCTTGATTTTAATTTGGAACCAAATTTTAAATGGCCAATCATCTCCACGGTTCTAATTTGGTTTTAATGGCATTACGACAACCATAGTCTATCAATAAAATGTAGCATACATTATCATTTATCAATAATGAGAGCACAACAACCATATATTTAAATCTATGAAAGAAAATCACTTTAAATTTAGATCTTTCAGATGAATAACGTGCTCGCAAGGAAATAATTAGATTGTACTAGTTATACTGTAGATTGACCCATAGTCATAATAATATTTCATTTTAATCAAATAATGTATTAATGATTCATAATTTTCTATTAACAATCTTAAATAATATAGTTAATCCTTAGTCTGATCAATACTTCTGATGAGATAAAATATCAAGGGATCCTAATGGATCACTTAATAGTAAAATGTCTTATTATTAAAACGAAGTTGCAAGTAAATATCTTTATACACTAATAAGCACGTTTTATTTTGTTTGTTTTTTTTGTCAGTTTTATATGTTGTGTTTCGCGTGTATAAAAATAAAAAAAAAACATATCCTTCATATTATTGGAATAATTAAGAAACTGTGTTGGCATTTTCAACTTCAGTCCGCTAAAAATTAGTTGAGTTGACCTTATTTTTTCCCATTTCAAAGTGTTATATGGGTCAGTCAGACTAAATTTCAATTTAAGGATAAAAGAAAAGTACAAGTTTCAACCTTCGTCCTCTGATCAAAGTCTCAAGAGTCAAACTTTTAACAACGCGTTTAGATTTTCTTGAATATTGTCACATATATCATTAGTAGTATTTTTTTTAATAGTCATGACTCTTACTACTTTACAACGATTTCAAGCGTTGTTAATTCTTAAAATGCAAACTAAAATAAATTTAGATAACTGAAATTGTCTCAGTGATTTACGTCTCTCAATCTACTCCTTAAAAGAATGAATTTAAGTAGTTGTAACTTACCCTCTCCAAATATTGTTTTTTGACAAAAAATATAATAAATTCAAAAACTAAAAGTTAAATATATCTATCACTTATATAGCCCATTTCTCCTTAACATGATCGATCTCTTATAAATATTTATAAACTAGGGAAAAATAATAGAACACTTTGGTTCTGCTTTTTATATGGATAAATTAAACCAACATCTTCTCGTTTGTCCTAATTACACAGACACTTTCTAGTTTAAATCATACACTGACATCTCTTCTAGTTTTATTTTATCAAAATACCCTCATTTAGTTAGTGAATATCTCACTTATATATTTTTTCCTAAGTTTATATTATAAGAAAAGTTTCGAGTCTTGGTATTTGCCTTCAGTTTTCATTGTTCAGCTTTACAAATATCTTAAGGAATTGAAACTGAGAAGAAATTGAAAATGAGAAGAGTTTCCTACCGATTAGCTGAACTAATGTATGTATATCTAGGTAGGAGGAGGCTCGGGATAACACAATCCATAACTTCTCTTTCTCAACTCCTTCCTTGGATCTAGCGATGCTTATTTTCCTGTAATTTTATAGAATAAAATTTTATTAATCTATAATATATTAAAAGTGGCACTCCTGAGGAGAATTATTTTCAGAAAACTTTAACCATATATTTTTTACTTATCCTATAACACCACTTAAAAGTACATATGTCAAACTCTTATTAATTGTGTTAGTCTTAAATAAAACAATTAACTAAATTCTCATTTATATTTACTCTCCCACTAATTATGAAAACTAGTATCCCACTAACAATTAATTGTGAAGATAGTTTTTTCGTTTAGTAATTTTCATATTTCAAATAACTACAATAATAATTAATGACAATAGAAGTACTTTATTTTTAATGGCAATTATGTACAAATATATCCTATATAAACTACAATCTATTTATAATTCTCACTATTCATAATATATAATATATCTATAATATATAAAATAGAGCATCTATAGAAAAATAATGGATACTTGTTCACGTATCATTTGTACAGTCTCTAAAATGATAATTTAAATGTGTAGTTATCTGTTTGATATTTTTTTTGTTATAATTTTATCAGTTAATGTATATTTGAATATATATGTTTAAGTTATAGATAAAAAATTGATAGATGTATATTAAAAATAATCACATATAAGTTTAAATAATACATGGTAATCATAAAATATGATACATTTCATAACGTAGATTTTATACTTAGTTCACGTGTAATGCATGTGTGTAGTATTGCTATATTAAAAGTGGGATGAAGAGGAGAATCATTTTTGGAGCATTTTATGTACTCCTTATTTTATAATTTTAAAATTACACTTGAATCTATTAATGATGCACCATTAATGATAATTTTAATATTTTCTTATTTCTCAAAATTATGTATGTCTTAAATACATTTTTTATTTTTAGATATGATAATAGATTAAGTTATTTTTTCATGAGAATATATTATAAAAATTCAAATCGTCGTCAATTAAAGAATAAAACAGATTTTTAGTTTATTTATCATATAAAGATTAAAGAAATAATACACTAAAAGAATCTAACTAAAAATGTATAGGGGATGTTCTTTTAACATAACTAACTTAATTGAAAATATTTTTGTGAGTAAGACTTATGAGAAGCATAAAAGTAATTATATAGTTTTCTAATTTTATTTACCAATAAATATATTTTATTTGAAGTTTTTTGTTTATATGGACAAATAAAGTGTAAGAAACAATTAAAATGATAAAAACGTACGTATAATTTAACTATTTTTGATAAAAGAGTCATGTATAGGCGGTGTTAAGAAAGATGCACAATTTGGAACTTTCCTAATAGCGCATAATTTGTTTTAAATGTCTATATAAATTAGTTTAGAGCATTTTATAATTAACATTCATTAAAATGAAATTCAATGGATTAATTTTGGTATTATTATAATGTAATTGAGTACTAAAGTGATTAAGTGATCTAGGAAAATATTTATTTCATATTTAAGTTTTTCTATATCTTTTCTCGTTGATGATTACAAAAGTTCAAAACATTGAGGAGGAAAATAATGCATAAGTTTTTAGTTGTTCTTTCTATATATTAGATATTCTAATTATAGTTTTAAAATGATAATTTTTATAATTTTGTGTATTTTATCAATTATACAAAAGAAATATTTAGAACAATCTTACCCCAAATCAAATAATTTAGATCCGTCTCAAACTATAACCACAAACCGTATTGGTTTAAGATATTAAGCAGTTAAATCACAATCCTTTTGCACATATAAATAATTTAGAAAAAACAATATTGCACTCATTACGATGAGTTTGATAATTTATTTATTTGATTTCATCAAAATGAGCTGGTGTCATACTCTTTGAGACATGATCTAGCTGCACATACACATGCACAGAGCCATTGGCAATGCATGAAACAGATTATAGTATTTCAACTAGCTAGATTTTTCAGAATACTAAAATAAATAATATTCTTCAATTGGCTCTTAGAAAAATTCTAAGAATCAAAATAATGCATGCTTCTAAGAAAATAATGAAACAATGTTAAATTAAAAAAAAAAACCCAAGTGGGTAAAAAGACCTTTGAACAAATATAAAATAATTTTCTTATGGTAAAGTTATCATTCCAAACAATGAATTTGGCATAGGAATCCATTACCCATTCATCCTTCCTCTTTACACAATAATCAATATAGATACAAGTTGGCAAACCCAATTGTCCAAGTTTCATATTTTATTTTATTTTCCATATAATATGTTTGATATAGCATGTACCTAGTCCCATTAACAAAGTCTCTTTGAGAAGAATATATTAAATACTTAATTTGTAATGATGCCATTAGGCTAATGCTTTTCATTGTATTTGCGTGTTTTAAATTATAAATATTGAGAGTAATTATTTTTTACTGACTAAATTTAATTGATCAAGTAACGTGTTAATTATAGAGTGATACTAACGTATGAATTATTGTTATATTATTTAACTAATTAAAACTTAATTTATACATTGATCAGTGTAAAATCATAGATTAATATAACTGAATACTATTGCTTGAATGTGTTATTGGTCTTAACTTTTTTTTTAGATAAGTTTTCCATCTCATGCCAGCAGGGCCACCCTCACATTTCTATCTTTATCTTTTCCTTTCCAATTTCAATCCTGGAAAAGATAGGGTTCTTGCTGTTCAACCATCAGAAATTTATTTTAATTCGAGCACAACACATACTTTTAGTCTTCCAAAGTTTACTCTATTACCAATCAAATACTAAACCTTGAAATCTCATGTGTTTTTATAGTTTTTACGTTTATAATTAACACTTAGAAGCGCTTTAAATTATATAGGTCATTTAAGAGATAGAAATATCAAAATTTAAGGATATCAAACTGACACAGTTATTACCTTTAAATTATCTGAGAACTTTATTGTGAATAAGATTACTGATAGACATTGGTCTCTTCCAATTAATTTCTGGATAAAAAAGATAAAAGAAAATAAATATATGAAATTTTTTATTTGTTTGGTCCATTTAAAGGTTTGAATAAGACTATGGTTTACCCAGAAAACTCCACATAGAATAGTACAATAGAAGAACAAAAAGTTAAAACTTTCCATGAAACTAAACCGTACAAATGGGTGTCGATACCAAGGCAATGGTTAAACTTTCCCGCGTTAATGCACCAGTACAGTACAAGTGTGAGTTTGTGTCATCCAAGGTCCAACCTGCTACCACTAGAGGACGAACTTTAATATAAAATTTATATTAGTATGCATGGCAAGTTGTCACATTCCCATAATATACTGCTGTAGATTTGAATCTCAGGCATGGTTTGCTACAACTGTATCTGTCAAAACCCTAATTATATAATGATAAGAAAGTTATCAAGTTGAGGCATAGAGTTTAAGATATAAAATAGTAAGCAATCAGTGTTTTTTGAAATTCAAGTGGCTTAACCTAATCATACGCGATAAGTTTTGAATGATATGTGAGTTGGTTTAAACAATGACATATTTAGTTTTTTATTTATTTAACTTACAAATTTTATAGCCTGATTTGAAATTGATTTATTATATAAATAGTTCTCTTGTAGAAATAATTAGTAAAAATGACCCTTAAAAATAGTAGATACAAATATAGTCCAAAAACTAATACTTTATATTGAAGGAAATAACTAATAGACCAATAACTCTACAATTAGCTTCAAAACTTTCTAAATAAAAAACGGGTCATTATTACAAGTAAAACATTAAAAGAGGTCATGCATGGGGGCGAATCCGGGACTGGGGTTCAGGTAAATCACTGGTTACGCTCTTGTTTGTGATGTCTTTTATATTATTTCAGTGCATGCGCGCGTGCTTGTGTGTGAGAGATAGATAACAATATAGGATAACTTTTCATTAAAATTCAAACTTATTATTGTCCTCAGAATCACAAAATTATAACCGTCTCTTGACGTTTCATATTCTGAAATTGTTATATAATGTTTCATTATCAATAGTTTAAACATATCAATGTAAATAATCAAACAATCATTTATCCATTAATCTCACATATGATTCTGCGTAGTCGACTTTTATGAATTTCATTGTCAAAAATTGTCAAGTGGAGCGGCAAAACGTAGAAGGGGTGAAGATTATAGATTTAGAGGATATCTAAAAAAGTAACGGGAAAGAGGGTGTAGTGATTTTAAGTAAAAGTTAAAACTGAAAAAATAGATATATTAAAATGATATAAATCTATATCTGTCTATACCATATAAAAGTGTAGAACTTGAAGAAATATCTTTGGACAATATTATCACCAAACATATTTAAAATTTATTACATTATTGTTAAACTCAAAATTAAACATACAAAGTGGTGTGAAGAGTTTTTCAATCATTTTGTTTAATCTATCATCTTTAAATATGTTTTCTCTTCATTTATGTACTGCGTAAATGACAAACTATAAGTAAATGATAAATCTCAAATTAATTCAATATTTCTTTACCTGATTATTTTAGGTAATATGCGTTACAAGACTATCTTGAAACTTAATGAAAAATTAGTATTAAGCACATTAAGTGAATTTTTTTATAAATAATTTGAATTACTCCATTTGACTAGAATTATTTTTTCATAGTCGTATATATCATTCTATGCTTTTACGTGAAATTTTTTTGAATGAGTTAAAAACATCATGAGTTGAACTGCATCATACATGATGTTTGATTAGTTAATAAAAATGACTAAAACTTAAAAATCAAGTCGCTTAAAATTTAGCGATTTTCTTGTAGACCTTGAGAATATAATTTTAGTTGTACTGCAAACCAAATAAAACGATGTCCTTGGATTGCACCAAATCTAAAATCGAGTTGATTTATTTTTTGTCTCATAATTCTTTATTATTATACATATCAAAAAACGTCATATCTGTGTATTTATTTTTTATTTATCCATCCAAATTTTTTTAAACATAAAAATGAAAACAATGGTTATCAATCAGACCCCGCCCTGATCATGCATTAACATTTTCGATTAGAAATATTACAGATTCTCCACCACCACCACCACCTTAAATTTTTTAAAGTGTGGTGTGGGAGATTATCCACTCTTATCATAATAAATTTTCAACTTGGGTTTACTTTAGTTTAAAGTCTGACTTTTTATTTTTACAGCAGAAAAAATAATCGAAGATACAAATTTTTCGAACTTATGTTGAAAGCGAAGAACAGCTGCAATAGTAGCCATATTGATGATGTCATATATATATATATATATATATATATATATATATATGTATAATCTAACTTAAAATTATGACATCATTAATATCATAGCCAAGACTCAAAAGTAAGTAATTATTTAATGTTAATTGAAGTGAAAATGATCGTGGAATAGCCCATCTTAACTTGTCACTAAATTACTCAATTATCATTTTACTATACACAATTTTCATCATCTTGAAAATTAAGAACAACTATATGATAACGTTTTAGACAACTCTAAAATTTGAATGACACATAAAAATAAATGGCATATAAGCATAAGGTTTTATATGACTTGTTATCATATAAAGATAGTTTTAGAGTTAAAAATATATTTAACGTTAAGTTAAAATACAAATTTTGTTTGAAACATCACTTTAAATATGGACAAAATGAATGGTTGGTGATAAGGTTTATTCTAATTACTAATTTAGACCTGTCCATCTATTTTTTTTTAATTAAATCCTCGTATATCTTTCAAGCAAATGTGAATATTAATTATAAATATTAATGTTATCAACCACAAGTAACTTTAAAAGTTTAAGCTAGTTTAATGTAATATCTTTAGAATGTTTTGAACTATAGGGCCATATTAGAAATTAGAGTAAACTTGTAAGACCAAAAACGTATTTTACTCGGTAAATATTTATGTTAGTTTTAGGAAAGCATTGTTTGGTGTCAATAGTTTTTTTTATTTCTTCAAAGTTAGATTATAAATTATACAGAAAATAAAAAAATATAACTCTAACATACAATTTTTAAATTATGTGAATGATAATTTAATCAATTATGTGATTTCATTTTGCTGTCTTTAGTTTGACACAGGGGGAAATGGAAGTTCATGTAACCAAACAATCCAAAAGCTGACCCAGGAACCAAACGTCCACCTATCCTTACGACAAAGCAAAAACGTACCGAAAAGCAGTTTCTGTTTTTTTTTCTCTCTCTTTATTATTTTTTGGTGAGCACTATGCACAGATACATTGCATGTGGTTACTCTTGCGTGTATGACTACATACCGAAACGTTGTTCTGCTCTCATAAAATGCTCTTTGGTCTGTCGTCCATCCATCATTCTCTCTCTCTCTCTCTCTCTCTCTCTCTCTCTCTCTCTCTCTCTCTGTGTGTGTGTGTTCTTGGGTTTCCATGACTTGTAGCTTTTAATCTCTCATGCATCAGCTCCAAACGTGTTGGTTTCAGGCTTCATCTTTGTTGATTCTCTTTTTTGCTCTCTTCGGAGGGTTTTTTGGGGGAGATTTGTTCAGATTTGAACATTCAGGGTGTTTGGAGCTGTACACATGTCAAAGCTATTTGATTTCAG
Organism: Datisca glomerata; assembly: GCA_003255025.1. Taxonomy (NCBI): domain Eukaryota; kingdom Viridiplantae; phylum Streptophyta; class Magnoliopsida; order Cucurbitales; family Datiscaceae; genus Datisca; species Datisca glomerata. The sequence continues at coordinate 66,195 of QANY01006789.1, forward strand.
CGGTAAGATTTAGATTATTACAAGAATTTAGTGAAATTTATATATTTTGACAATTACTGTTGTGAGTTGTTCGAATTTCTGTGGTGAGATTGTTTAGCTGATAAAGTGGTAAATTAGATGCAGAGTTTTGATTTGAGATGCTGATGATAATTATTTACCGGTCTTGCTTTTTCAAACCTTTTGTTTTACGGTATTCAGTCTACATGACGATTTGAAATATTTGTTACTGATCAGGATATTATTGTGTTCCCGTGGTAGGATGAAATTAAGTTGGGGTTCTTATGATAGTGATTATCACATGGGCGCTCTTATGATAGTGATTATCACATGGGCGCTCTTATGATGACTCTGATTTTATACTGAGATTACTTATTGGGAATCCGGGATTTAGGAATTTATACAACTTCTACTGTAGATCAGGTTCCTGAGTGCTTCGACTGAATTTTGAGGTTTATGAGAGCCACTTTGGTTAGTAGGTTGTTTTCTCTAGTGAATTTTGCTGCAAACTTCCACTTGTTTCTTGACGGATGTTTTATAAGAGGGGATTGGATGGTGGATGTCTGATGGCATCCACACGTATTTTGAACTCTAGTCTAGGATCACTTAGATCTAGACAATCTTGACATTTGATTGGACTGCCATTAGACTAGTAAAAATTGTCAGATTATCTTTAGAAATCTTTACGGTGTATAATACGTCTAATGATTTTCTCTTATCCCATATGCTTATACTTGCATGTAATGACTACTGGTTACAAACATTTGACGAATAATTTTATATTTGGTTTTGTGGTGTGGTTTGTTGTATATTTACTGATACGGAATTTCTTGGTGTTGGTCTTGTTTCTCAGGTGATGATGATTTTTTCCCTGGGCTGTCAGTGTACCCAAATCCCAAAGAATCTAGCCTTTTTTCACCCATTGGCCATCATGTGGATGTCTATTTTCCTCTTGTCAAGAGGTCACGCATCAGTGCTCCATTTGTCTTTGATGGAAGTAGATTTGAACAAAGGGAGGAGGCGTCTATTGAAGTTCTTCCAGATGAATGCCTCTTTGAGATTTTCAGACGTTTGCCTGGAGGGGAGGAAAGGAATATCTGCGCTTGTATTTCCAAGCGATGGCTTATGCTTTTGAGCAGTATCCGTGGGAATGAATTTTGTAGCACCAGAAGCTCCCAAGTTTTGAAGCCTGAAGATGATGTTACTAAAGAGAAGGTAGAAGATGAGGATGAGAGTGATGGATATCTTTCCAGGACCTTGGAAGGGAAGAAGGCAACGGATGTCAAACTTGCTGCCATTGCTGTGGGAACTGCTAGTCTTGGAGGTTTGGGTAAACTTTCAATCCGTGGAAGCAATCATAGCCACAAAGTGACGGACCTTGGCCTGAAGGCCGTTGCCCGTGGCTGCCCTTCACTTAGGGCTCTTACTCTGTGGAATGTATCCTCAGTAGGAGATGAAGGTCTAGGGGAGATTGCAAAGGGGTGTCAACTTCTAGAGAAGCTTGATCTTGGTCAATGTCCAGCAATTTCTGACAAGGCTTTGCTGGAGCTTGCAAAGAACTGCCCTAGTCTGACTGATATAACATTAGACTCTTGTTTGAAAATTGGTAATGAAGGCCTCCAAGCTCTTGGGCAGTACTGTCCCAATCTGAAATCTATTGCAGTCAAAGACTGCCCTCTTGTTGGGGATCAAGGAATTGTAAGCTTGTTTTGTTCCACTTCTAATGTCTTGAACAAGGTGAAGCTCCAAGCTCTGAACATCAGTGATGTGTCCCTTTGCGTTATTGGGCATTATGGCAAGTCACTTACAGACCTCGTCCTCACTGGCCTTACAAATGTAAGTGAGAGAGGCTTGTGGGTCATGGGCAATGGTCATGGATTGCAGAAGTTGAAGTCATTCACTATTATATCCTGCCGAGGGGTGACGGATACTGGGCTGGAAGCTGTGGGAAGGGGTTGCCCAAACTTGAAGAAGTTCCGTCTGCATAAGTGTTCGTTTGTATCTGACAGTGGTCTTGTCTCTTTTGCCAAGGCTGCTAGGTCTCTTGAGTGTTTGCATTTGGAAGAGTGTCACAGGATCACCCAATTCAGGTTTTTTGCCATCCTTCTAAACGGCGGTGCAAAACTGAAGGCTCTTTCTCTAGTAAACTGTTTCGGAATTAAGGACATGAATTTGAACATACCAATGCCATCCTCTGGCATATCCCTGCAATCTCTATCCATACATAACTGCCCTGGTTTCGGTAACGGTAGCCTTGCATTGCTGGGTAAGATGTGTCCCCAGCTGCAGCATGTGGATTTTAGTGGGCTTGAAGGAATAACTGATTCTGGGATTCTCTCTCTGCTTGATGACTGTGAAGCAGGCCTGGTAAAGATCAATCTCAGTGGTTGTGTGAATCTGACTGATAAAGTGGTTTCGTCCATTACTGAGCTTCACGGTTGGACTCTTGAATTGCTCAATCTTAATGGTTGTAAGAATATCACTGATGCAAGTTTGATAGCAATTGCAGAGAATTGCCCTCTGCTCAGTGATCTTGACATCTCGAAGTCTGCAATCACTGATTTTGGGATTGCTGCCCTAGCCCAAGCAAACTTGATTAATCTGCAAATTCTCGCTGTGTCTGGATGCTATTTCGTATCTGATAAGAGCTTTTATGCTCTTCAAAAGTTGGGTGAGACACTTGTGCGCTTGAATATCCAGAACTGCTATTCAATCAAAAACAGCACCATTGACTTGCTTGTGGGGAAGCTCTGGAGGTGTGACATCCTTTCCTGAGCAGGAACTTTGATCGCCATTGAATTATAACCCAGAATAACGAAGCGTTCAACTATGTGAGTGGAAGTATTTTGTGTTAGGTTTTTAGGTCCATCAGCTCAGTCCTTTTCCAGGGAAGATGGCCACTCTTTTTTGCAGGTTTCTGTTCACAGGAATCTGTTACTAGTATTTTGGCTCCCTACGGCGAGATGTCACTCTTTTCGTGGCCATCTTTCCCTGAGAATGCCAGGTTATGGATCGAAGTTTGATATATCCCGAGTCTATATTATCTGTCAATCTATCGAGTATCACGTTTTTTTTTTCAAGCTGTTCTGCACGTGATGGTTCGGTTGTGTTTCCGTCGAAGGGTGGGCCAACGTGCCGGAATTAATGTTTTGGTTGCTTTTGGCAGTTGCAATATGTGGTACCTTTGGTATTCATGGGCTTTGGCCATGGCAGCAGCTTATATAAGTCTGCCATGAAGGATCTCTCTCCTCAGGGAAAGATCTTTTTTTTTTCTCCAAACCCTAGTTTTTAAGGTACCTATTTTTCATGTACTGTAACCTGCAACCTTATATCAAATAAAAATAAGGCTTTACCCTTTGTGTTGTTTGAATTCCAATGTTTTGTCATATTGATCTTTTTTTTTTAAGATAAAAGGTACCATTTCATAAAGTAGCAGAGTTACAAACACACAAAAATCTGAAATAAAATTATCACATCTAAATATAAACAAATCATGACAAATGTCAAAAAATATCAATAGATAATTATTTACATATAGGGAGGAAATCATATATAGGGAGGAAATTATGTGTATAAATAATATAATAAAAATAAAATGAAATATAATAAAAATAAAATTCAATCGATTCATTTTGAATATCATCTACTATCTAAACTTGATTCAATCATTTAATATTGAAAAAAAAAATGTGTATAAATAATATAATAAAAATAGAATTCAATCGACTCATTTTGAATATCATCTACTATCATTTAATATTAAAAAAGAATAGAGCTGGATGGACTCATTTTAAATATCATCTACTATCTAAACTTGATTCAAAAGATATATTTACATGAAGATAGACATAACCTAGAATTGATGTGAAAAATTTAGTTAGTGTCGTACACAATTCATGCCTTCAAAACTCCACAAATATCATATCCGAACTCCAGACCAAATCCGAAAAGAAAACCCACCAATGACCAAACATCTGGTGCAAATAAAATCTATACAACCAGCAAAACTTTTGAAATCGGAGAGAGAAACTTTGCAGAGACGCTAGAACAAACTGAGAAAGAAAGAAAACTCGAGAAAGAGGAGGGAGAAACAGAGTAGATGAACAGAGGAAAGAGAAACAACTAAAGGAGATGGAGAAAGAGAAAGAAAAGAGAAACAGGGAGGGGTGATGAGAGGAGTAGAATAAAAGGTCATTGAAGCTCTCCACGTGACGGTGCATTGGAGCTCTCCTCGTGACGGCGCTGCAAGGGGATTAAGGGTTGGGTCAAGAGGGGAAAGAGAGAGTTGTCCTCATTGTTGAATGAGAAAACCTTGCACAAATTCAGTGCCTTCTACCGATTTACAAGAATGGAAAAATCAACCCCCTTTTGATTTTAAAGAATGCAGACGGGATCTATATAACACCTAATTGACGGCACATGGATAAAGGCCCAGTTTCTTCTTTTCAACTCATTAGCCCGTGCTTTGACAAAAAAAAAACTCATTAGCCCGTGGATTAGAAAAGAAAGTTTAAGCCAACTAGAGAAAAGTAGAGGATTATATTAGCTTTAGTTTTAATTTTATATTATGTTTTTTTATTTTATATTTTACATATATCATCATATTCTTCTTTTAGTTTGTTAGTTATAATTTTATTTAATCATTTATGTTTTTACCTTAATTGTATAGTTTTTAGGTTTTATTATTTTTTATTTGTTTGTAGGTTGTCGCTACTCTATTATCCCTCACCCAGAACCTCTGTTCCAATTTCTAAGAAAAAATTATCTATCTCGACTTCGTCGGCTTCAACTTCTTCTCCCTCATTGAAAACCACCATTCAATCGTCTCCGTATCTCTCACCGACATTAACTCCGTCGACGATTTCATGATCTCTAGAACTTCACTTCCATCGAGTTCTGTAGGATCGTCGAGACCAGATCTGCTCGCGGCTTCCCTGCCCGCCGCGACCAGATCTTGTTCTGGCTTACTTCACCGCGATGGTATATAAAAATATATTGGATGATATATACTACGATATATTAATAGTATATAGAAATATACTATAGATATATTACAATATACTGATGATATGTAAAAATATACTAGTATATTGTTATATATCATAAAATATATATCTATAAATTATGTAACATTGTTCACGAGGGTTGCGCGAGGGTCTCTTGTTAGTGAGGATAATTTTATATATTTACTTGTTAAAGACCTACCGGAAGGCCGAGAGATCAGTGCCCAAAATTTTGGATATTTGCCCAAGTACCCCATATGAATGTATAGTGCATTCATCCACCAGGGCCGAAAATGACCCAGAGAAACTAGATGAGAGAAACTAGATGGGAGAAAAACTGTCTTATTAGGAGAGAAACTAGAATGGAGAATTACTGTCTAAAATATTTTGGATGAAATATAAAATTCACCCTAAAAGTTAACACTCACTCATTTTGGTCCTTCAAGATTTTGCTGTCAATTTAGTCTCCATTAAACTTTTGTTACACCTTCATCGGGTCATGTGACTCACGTGTTTGGTAAAATGACAATAATTTAACACTACATAGTTGGACATAAAATTTGAAGGAGCAAAAAGACAAACTATAAACTTATAGGGTTTATTATTTATTCTCACTAAAATTTACAATGATATCTATATGATATTTTAGTGAACAAGAGGGTGCTCGTGTCTTGACATCTAGTATCAAATTCAATTATTTAACCTTTTCATGGCGTTTGAAGAAATTCCGGATAAGTAATTCTGCGAAGACTCCAAGTTGCTTCATAAAATGGAAAAAAAACTTGATTGAAATTTATCTATATAACATATTAGTTTTCAAGTACACCACGAATAATTCAAGCATAAGTCGATAGCAAGACAAAAACAAGGGAAAGTGAATGATGCAATAGAGATCAATACATTTTACCAATCAACAAAACCCAATTGTTCAAAAAACATGATCTAGATTCACAAACCTTTCACCAAAAATTCCATGCAACCAGACAATGGCATAAACAACATAAATTAAGAAGGCGTGTTGACAAGTTGAATACAGTGCGGGAAGAGAAGCAGACACCTAATGACTGGCAACCCTGAGAACAGAGATACAAACGACTAATGCAGCTATTTATGGACAAGAGGACGCAGCAAAGGGAATACAAAAATCCTTCCGGAGCAGGCAAAATAATTCAGGTCTTACACCACTCTTTATATCACAATCGGAGACTGTATGTTACTGCTCCATTGCTATTGCACCAAGGTGGGTGGCTGTTGCTCTTCAATCTCCAATCTCATATCATCTCTACCAATCTAGTTCAGCTAGGTTGGTCATCAATGGAGGGAACTCCTACCTGATCTTGGCCAGGAGATGCAGTTTCTTCATTAGTGTCTTTGGGTAAAATATTCTTCTCCTTATTCATTGCATTGGACAAAGTTGATTTTTCTTCCTTTTTAGCATTTGATGATGTCTTTCCATCACTCTTAACTTTACATAAAGTGGTCTTCTCCGAAGGCAGTCTTGGAAGAGACTTCCTCTGTGGCTTCTGTGGATGGGAAGGAGAAGTCCCTTTCTCGCCCAAGCTCAGCCGGGGGGCTGGTTGATCACTCCTGTTATTGTTATCTTCAGAGTCCTCAGGAGTTGAGCTCTTCTTTCGACCCAGCTTAGGAGATTTGGCTCTTGTTGGTGGTATCTGCATTAAAGTAGATTTAATGATGCAAACCACGTACGAGAAAAAATGCGAGATTTACTTCATCTTTTCCACTGCCATCCACAATCAGCAGGACCCAGCGGAACATGCAAGCTCACAAATCAGGAGATGGATAAGCAATGGAAAATCTGACAAAATATTTGTAATCGTTGCTTTCACGTCTCAAAATGATGACAATATGAATACACAGAAAAAAATGGTCAATTCCTTCGAAAATAAAGAGCGCAGACAAACTAAATAACTACCTGATTTGAAAGATATACTTCAAAATATAAAGATACCACTCAGCCCTAAACCCACCTGTTAAACCACAAAAAATCAATGTACCCCAAGTATCTGGAAGTTTCAAACAACTTAAAATGACATGACTGAATATTAGCTTATAGGCGACATTGATCCAATTTATTCGTGCAATATCCCTCTTCAAGGCCAGAAATAATCAACTATCACGAGTGAACCAAATATATAAGATTCTGCTAAATTCATACTCCAACAAACGTAGATTTATTTCAATAATTTTTTCTTCAAAGATTTCTCGATATATTTTCTTACGAAGTTTTGAGGCCCGTTTTATGAAATTTCTTAGAGAGAAAAAAAGCAAGACTATTGACCTCTTCTTTGTTTTTTCCAATCCAAATGGGATCACAAATCACAGTGATAAAATGGCAAAATGATATCGACTACAAAAGTTCTTAACTCAATAGGAGCTTAATAAAGAGCTAGAGAGTTGCTTTATATATTGCCATATGAGTGCCAATTTTTAGTGTCATGGACAGAAAAAATAATTAATACTTGATGCCAATTTAACATAACAGACTCACCTTCTTTAGCTCGGTCTTCGGTGGTGGCGGCTCTTTATAAAAGCTTGGCATTGGAGATGCTTTAAAGGTTAAACTCTTTCTAAACATCTTAATCTCTGCTTCTTGAGTTTCCTGAAATATAATTTCAGTTAACGATGAGAATTGTGCATATTGCCTTTATCAATTATAAATAACGAGGAATCCTTTTGAACTCTGCTACCTTGGATTTCTCCTGCAAATTATTCTTTTCTACTTCCTTTGCATGTATCTTTTCCTCAAGTTTGGAATAGAACTATGTAATAAAAAAGAAAGAGAAAATACATTAACAGAAATGCCGCTTGAAAAGACAAAAGAAGGTACGTGGACAGAGACTAACCTCTTTCCTTTTCTCAGCTCGTTCATTGCACCTAAAACTGAAATCATAGCTTGGAAGTGCTCCAACCCTGCGTGCTTTGGCATCTCCAGCTATAGGACTTCTATCAAGAACTTAAGGATCCTAAATACGAATCCAAAAAGAAAATGAAGAAAAGAAACAGTGCTAGCATTCCATCCCAATCGATGAGTATGCCACAATGATGAATACAAGAAGGATACAAAGAAGAATCTGAGTCCCCTTGAGCTTGAATTTGAGGTCCTTTCTTCAGAGGCTTCAAGTTTGTTTTCTCTCTGTATCAAATGAAGAGAAAGTTCTAGGAAGAGTGACTAACAAACAATATATGTTTCCTTTTCGTAGCATTTTTATCTAAATCATAACAGGCCGTGGCCTCCTACCCCCACCCCCAACTCTAACACGTGTTTGCATGCACATACACTCATTTATAATTCTGATATTGGATCTGAAATAAAACTAGAGAGAGATACTTAGCCACTGCAACAAAATTAAACCGAAAACTCTGTTTCTCATATTCATACTTACTTCACAATACACGCAAGAAAACATTGTTTTGAAATTTGGAAACAAGCTAAAGATAGACAATAGACAAAACAGCTAACTACAAATAAAGTGAGCAGTTCATACATGAGGCCTTCTCCTTCAGACTTCCCAGAGTGCATCTTGAAGCAAATAAAAAAATAAAATTAGCAGCGATACTAGAACATTTTAATGAAAACCATATCACAAAGGTATCAGCTCTTACCTTTGTAATATTAGATTTCCCATCTTTGAATGACCTACTTATGCTAGGCTGTTTTGGGTGTGGCTCTGCATCTTTTCCATCTTTGCCCTTCTTCACTGAGGAAACGGTTTTTGGGCTTAAAGGCTTTTCATTCTTACTCTTTCCTTGACCTTTTTGAAGTTTGCTTTGCTTCAGATGATCAGCAGCTTTCTGCCCTCGCTCCTGTAAGACAAGTACATAGATTAAGGTTGGATGCATCATTAATTAAAAAAAGCAAATGAATCAAACATCTTCTACCTTAGAGACAATCAATCTGTTGCCTACCATGGGAATGGGATCATTTGATCCCTCTTTGAGATCGCCAGGACACAACTCATTATTTGCAGAGTCATCCAACCTGGCGGAATTATCAGCACTCTCATGCAACAAAATGGTTTCTGTCATATTTGGAATGGTCCCATTGACAGTCTCCAATACCGGAGGTTGCTCATGAACTCCATTTTGACGAACCACCATAAGCTCGTCATTCAGAACAAGATTATCCAATTCCATGACTTGCTGAAGACTAGAACAACACATGCAAGCAGAATTATGAGTTATAGCAGCAGTTAATTATCGAGGCAAACAAGGAAAAGTGCACATGGGAAAGAATTTCGTGAACATTCTCAGCGAGAAATCTTAGCAAAATCATCACTTCAGATGCATGTAGTCCATAGAAACAATATCCCATCGTACTATTGATGGACATTTAGACCATATACACATGAATGAGTACCAAATTTTCCGAATAACATTCTTCTAGCATAGAAAAATTCATTCTCACGTGTACCAGAAATGAATAGTAGAAATAATCTAAAATACATTATAGACAGAATAATTAACGGCATTCATGATACATCAGAGACTTCACCTACAAGATAAGTGAGGAGAAAGTACAGCATTTTTTGCGAAACAACCCCATCTATTTGGCCTTGCTTGCTATTGATACAAATAATAAGAACCGTGAAGTAACGAGTAGCTAACAAAGAATATACTTAAATTTAGAGAAACAATAACCTATTCCCATAATTATTATAAATTTCTGATCTATAATCACTCTCTTCAGCAAGAAAAAAGGAGACATTAATAGTCACGTGAACATCAATAATTCACAATAGACACGAAACGCAAACCAAATGTAGCCATAACAGCATCATGACTCACATAGAAAATAGAAGAGCCAGGCAGCAATTAAAGGAGTTTCGAGCGGAAACACATATCCTTAGAAATCGAAACGAAATAGAGTCTGTATTTAGCTACTGACGAGAAGTAGGACAATAAAAGGCTAGCAATAGTCCTCGAAACGCAAAGCAAAAAGAATAGGAAAAGACTGCAAATAACTTCCAACTATTTCGTTCACTGACAAAAAGAAATATCATCTTCCCCTCATTTCCTTCGGCTTATCGGTAATCAAATAGAATCAAGACATCAAACTTCCCTACTTACCTCAAAAGAGTGCGATAATCAGAAATCCATCAGTGCACAACAAAACTGTATTCAACCAGAGAGATCCAGAGAAAGCTGTGAGGGATCTGGCGCAACAAACACAGAGAGTTCAATAGCTACAGAAGAGGACGACGACGACGATATGGTTTCTACGGACTGGAAGTGGAGGATCCAAATCTAATAATCAACAGGATCTATCGGATTCAAAATTGGTAAGAATTGTAATATATAAAAAATATTTAAATTTAAAATCATAGGATTTGAAACAGTGAAGAACAAGAGACTGAATAACATGAGAGAGAGCGTTGAGAGGTCATTTTAAAATAGGAGATAGCCACATTCAAATCCACTTCCAGGTGAGGTCGTACTCAGCAGAATTAGGGTGAGATATTAAATACTAGGGGTATAGTTGGAAATAATGCGGTTTCATGAGGCGCTCTGCCTCTGCGCTTACAGACTACAGTCATTCTCATCTCATGTCATCCCATCCCTTTCTTGTGTTTTTTTCTTTTTCTAATTTATCGACAAAATGAATTAACAGAAATTATTAAATGGAGAAAGGGGAGGTTGGAAGAGCATTGTAACATGAGTGAAGAAAGGTGATCAACCTATTTTATATATTCTCGTTGCAACCGATAAATTAAATAACATAAATTTAATTCAAATTTCAAATTATAAACTAACGAATAAAAATGTAATTACTCGAAAGTACAATGTTTTATATAATATATTTTAACTAACAAAATTACATTTTTTAATATATTGTTTTCATGTGTATTGTTTTCATTTTATACATATTAAAATATCTAATATTAATACATTTAAGTTATACAATCAATTATATTAAAAAAATGAATATATTCTAACAAATGATAATATATGACGTAATTAAAAATACACTAAATATGTTTGAGATAAGAATTTGGAATGTTGTGGTCGTTTTATGTGCTTCTAGTGTCATATGGAGACAAAAATATCTAATATGATGAGTTTAGGCCCAAAGCTGGACGAACTTGACTAAACTTGGATATTTTGGGCATAACATGTACCCGAACTAACTTTTAACACTCAATACACATTTGAGACAAAAATTTGGATTGTCGTGATCGTTTTAGGTGCTTCTAGCGTCGTACGGAATCAAAAAGACTCAATGAGACGTGTTGAGGCCCAAATTAGACGAACATGGAGAATCTTAGATCTCTTGGGATAAGATTTTAGAGTGTTGTGGTCGTTTTAGATTTTTTAGTGCCATATGGAGTCAAAAAGATCAAATGAGACGTGTTTAGGTCCAAACTATATGAACTTGACTAATCTTGAATCTTTTGGGCATGTCGTATACTCAAACTGACTTTTGATATTCAATACACGCTTGGGATAAGAAGTTGGAGTTTTGTGGTTGTTTTAAGTGCTTCTAGTGTTATACACAGTAAAAAAGACTCAATGAGACGTTCTTAGGCCCAAATTAGGCGAACTTGATTAAACTTAGATTTTTTGGACATGGTATGTACTCAAACTGACTTTTGACACCAAATACACGTTTGAGATAAAATTTTGGAGTGTTATGATTGTTTTAGGTGTTTTTAGTGCCATATAGAGTAAAAAAGACCCAACGGGTGTGTTTAGACCCAAACTAGACGTACTTGACTAAACTTGTATCTTTTGGGCATGATATGTACTCGAATTGACTGACACCCAATACACGTTTGAGATAAGAATTTGGAGTGTTATTATTGTTTTAGGTGCTTCTAGTGTCATACGAAGCCAAAAAGATCCAATGAGACGTGTTTAGACTCAAACTAAACGAGCTTGGCTAAACTTAGATCTTTTGGGCATGGCATGTACTCGAACTGACTTTGGACCAAATTGAAAAAATGTTATTGAGTTTATTCAAGGCAATACATAAAAAATAAAAATATATATTAGGTATGTATAGTACAATTAAGAATTTATAAATATAATTTAGATAGACGATATTATCTAAAAAGTTAAATGCATCATTAATTAGTCATTTTAAAATAATTAATATCTGATCTTAAATTTATGAAGGATATCTAAGGAATTTCATGAAATATAAAGGGTTCTTCATGTCAAAAAATATTTTTGCTCACTTAGCTCCATTTATATTTACTAGAGATACAACGTGGGTTCTAGTAATGCAATATGTAGTTGGACTTCGATGTCGATCAGAATAAATCATCATTTTCATAAAGGTCAATTTTTGCTTGCCAGGCAAGAGGCAAGAGGATAATAAGTTACAAATTCTATCTCGATAGAACATGTAATTCTATTACTATGAAATTTATAAATAAAGTAGTTAATAGTAGGATTATCATTATCTTTTTTGCAGTGAAGAATATTGTATGTGTTTCTAAAAATAGATTTTGATAAAATTGGTCAATATTTTTGTTTTTGCTTCTAGCCGTGGTCAATATTTTTTAAATTGTCAACTTGAACTCATTTCTTATAGAATTATAATGTAACTTTAATTAAAAAAATAAAATGATTTGACTCCAACCGTTGTCACGTTGTAACTGTGCATGGCACCAAGGAAGGGGCACCAACGAGGTAATGTCGTGGATGATGCCAACGGACCAACTAGGCAGCGTGTCGACTTGTCGGTTCTGTCTAACCGACGGCATTGTTTTAGGAGAGAATTCAGTGGTAACGAACATGGACGGGAGCGCGAGAGTGAAACACGTGAATGGCATTTCCCCCCTGCGGCACTGGAAGTCTAATTGGTCGAAGGACTTCGCCGTCGATTAAATTTCTTCTAACCGGTTAGTTAATAATTGAGTAACAAATTCTTCAAAATATTTAGGAGAGAATTCAGCGGCAAAAGAAGAATTAGCTGGAAGGCATAAAAATGGAACTTCCAAATTGTGTAAGAATTTGAGAATTACAAATTTACTAGAAGTTTGGTTAAATACGAAGATCATTCTTCATTGAAGCAAATAATAATCTCCACGATAAGATGAATTAGCACAATGTCCAGGTGGCCCCCCAACAAGAACAGAGCTAAAAAAAATATTCTGTCTTCGTAAAGAAATTTTTAGAGTAACCCAAATCTTGATAGATATAAAGGTGATATCTCAAACAAGAGAACTACAACAACGTCTTACCAGTAATAAATTTTTTCTCAAGTAATATCATAAAAATTGGAATCTAGATTAGATCAAAACAAATGCCTAACCCCGTAAGGTTAACAAATACTTGAAAATAATAATATTACTCTATCATGACGTTTTTAATAGTAACACAAATTATCGAATATAATAGTTATAGGTAAGAAACGTTCAAGGTTATAAATTTGATTGGACCAAACCTTGATATATCAAGCCTAGTTAACTATAAACTTGAAGGAATTGTATTATCAGAGGCCAAATCATTGATGAAATGGCTTAGGAGAAAAGACTGAAAGGATAATATCCTGTTCTTTTCTTGACTTTTAATGTATTTTAATAATGAATTAAACAGACGAATTAAGATTTAGACAGTTTTCTAGTCAGCCAACCAAATTGCTTTGCGTATTAAACTGTATTACCTACACGATAATCAACTACTAAGACGCCAAGTGCTTTGAAGCCAAGTTGGTCCCATGGGGGAAAAAGGGAAAGTTCAAAGGAAGATAAGAGATCAGATTTGTGCTAATTACCCGATGAAGTCACGGCATTTTATGCTTCTTAATTAATCCCTTTAGTGACTAGCAAATACAAAGAGTTCAGCCCAAAAGCGAGCAGAGAGAACATCTGAGATACAAATTAAATAATTAAGCTGATATATTTTCCCTAATCATCCTTCTATGGACATGTTTAACGTGTGGAATGTACCTTCAGTGAGGCAACGCTTTCGAGCATTTGATTCTGATGATAATCAAGAAGCTGAGTGATATGAAACCGACGAAACTGCTCTCTTGTATTTACTTGTATAACTGAAACTGTATCTTCCAAGTTTTTCCACTTTGCACCAGAATTCACTAATTTGATATACGCGTTCTTGAAATCTTCAAAGAATGTATTCTGATCGTCAGCATACTTTGTGATCCATCTGCATATTTTGCGTCTTCTCAGTTAAGCACATTAAATGAGAGAGAAATAGAAATGAATTCTATCAGTAGTCCGTATGAATCTGATCATTCTGCACATGATCATCTCTAATAAATGTGTGTGCATAAGATGATTTGGTTATGGTATTCTCACATATAAATGGCTATTGTTGAAATATCACGCTTTCATCTCCTTGATCAGAAGTATGATTTTTGTATTCTTTTCTGACTTGAGAAAAACTATAATTTCTTAGATCCATTCCACAAGTGTTAGAAAGTTAACAGAAAAAAAAATGAAGGGAGAATATTATGTTTAAGCATATTGAAGAACCTTAAACATTCATCATCTAGAACAAGTGCACGATCTGAAGGAAGCCCGATCATACTTGACATACCACCTACATAATAAGAATGGAATCAGCAACTTTAGTAAGAAAGTTAAAAAAATTGTCCTGAGAGTAGGACAAGAAATTTGACCAACTCTAAGCAGTGCATGTTACCACGAAGGCAGTCAACATAATAAAACACCATGTCATAAGAAAGGAATAATCTTCAGGACTTAAAATTTAAATGAAAATACAGAATAATTGGAAAAAATCTCCATCACTACATATGGATAAATCAAAGGTGAGTCCAAAACCGATATACAATTATGGCACAATAAAATCTTGCTAAACAGAGTTAACTTGAGATACAACTGCTGGTGAATACTGCATTCAAGGAAATTGGATCTATTGAACTTACAAATTCTTGAAATGAAGTATCATATATAATTAATTACCTGAAGACATCCATGGCTTCTGCAAAAGAATTTGATAGTATGAATTATCAAAAACAGTAGGACTTCCAAAGCCTTTGCTTCCAAGAGTATGAGCGCCAGATAGAGCAACAAGTTCCTGTGTTCTGTCAAGAAAAAGATGTATGTTATGTCATGATTTGCTTAACAAATACATATCTAGAAGGTTTTTATGTAGTAAGTCCTAAACATTACTACAAGCACAGATTAAGCTTCAATTCACGTTCTTGGAGTAATTTCGGTTCAATCAACAGATTCAAAATCCTAGTCCTTAGTTCATTTCTAACTAGGGGTGTTCACAGTTCGGTCCGGCCCGGCGACCAAGCCGAGCCGAACCGCGAATGCTAAAAGAACCGACCCCACCCCGCTTCGGTTCAGTATTAGTACTTAAAAATAATTTTTAAATGATATTATTGAAAAAATATATATAATTAAAATTTTGTTTCAGTTCAGTTTGGTCAAAAACCACCAAAATTCCGAGCCAAACCGAAACTTCGGTTCGGCGATTTTTCCGAACCAAACGAACACACATGAAGAACCAACCATTTTTGGTTCGGTTCGATTCAGTTCATCCGGTTCGGTTTGGTTTTGAACACCCCTATTTCTAACTACATCACGACTACACCATGAAATAGAATGGAGGTCATGTATCCTTAGATTGGATTTGACACTATCAAAAGTTTTATAAGTTCCTTCTTTCTTCTATGAAACAAATAGAACGGAGCTTAAAGAAAACTATGCCAAGTCATGTCTACCCACTCAGTTACAGAAAAGATGAAAAGAGGAGGAAAAAACAGAGAAAGATATAATCAAGTCTTGATTATCAAGACATTCTAAATTCATAAACTCACGATAATCCTTTCCTCTGAAAGCATTGCTTCAAACCAAAAGCATCCAGAGACTCTTCAGGAAGTTTCCCTTCAGGGTCAGGCTTCCTATTATGAAGAAAGCATTCATTAAAAAGTACAAGCAACAATCACCAGTTTCAGGAGTAAAGACAGCAGAATTCTGCACATACAACTCTTATGCTAATTGAAACTACGGACAGCAGAATTCTGCTATGTGGAAATCCGTGATCTTGTGCCTAATTTTTTGAAATCAGCTGCTTAAATTTTGTTTATCTAATTTCCTAGAACAGAGTAATTTAGTTTCCTTTTTTAATATTATTGATTATTAGTTTTTGCTTATATTTAGATTACTAGATCAGTGGGATATTTATTTGCTTGATTTGAGAAAATGATTTCCTCCATTTTCTATATAATTACTTATACACACTATTCAAAATATAGAAAATTATTCAAGATTTTCTACATGGTATCAGAGCCCAAAATTCAACTTTATAGAATTTTTTTCCGGTGACCAGAAATTCACCATGTCCACGGAAAAAGACACGGGAAAAGGCTCCTTTTTACCCGAAGTTACTTCGGGTTCTTCGAGTACTCATGGCGTCACAGATAGCTCTCCACTTCCCATTACTGGGCACAAACTGAATGTGAATAATTACCTTCAATGGTCACAGTCCGTCTTGATGTATATCTGTGGAAAAGGGAATGATGAATACCTCACTGGCGAAATCAATGCTCCAGAGGCAGGAGATTCCAAATTCAGACTCTGGAAGACAGAAAACAATATGGTCATGTCCTGGTTGGTCAATTCCATGACCAATGAAATAAGGGAAAATTTCTTGCTCTATAGCACGGCTCATGCGATGCTACAAAAGAATTCTATTCAGCAATATTCGAGATAGAAACCACTCTTCACAATCTCCATCAAGCAGATATGTCAGTCACACAATTCTACAATACTCTGACTTAGCAGTGGCAGCAACTAGACGTACTTGAAGATCAGAAATGGGACTGCCCAACTAACATGAAGAAGTTCAAAGAATTTGTGGAGAGGAAAAGGATTTATAAGTTCCTGTTGGGACTTAATAAGAATTTAGATGAGATCCGAGGAAGAAAACTAGGGACGAAACCTTTGCCAAACATCCGAGAAGTCTTCTTCGAAGTGCGTAGAGAAGAGAGCAGGAAGAAAGTAATGATGGGAGAGTCAGCCATCCTCCCTAACTCAGATAACTCATCAGCTCTAGCAGCCCGAGGGGTCCAAAACTCAAGCTACGACAATCGGCCGAAGAAGGGAAGACCATGGTGTGACCACTGCCGAAAACTAGGCCACACCCGAGAGACTTGCTGGAAAATCCATGGTAAGCCTGCAGATTGGAAACCTTCAAAACCTGCTTCTGACAAAGAATTTCGTGGAAACCATGTGGCTGCTGAAGAAGGATCTTCTACCTCCACAGAATCCATTTCCTTCACCAATGAACAACTTGAAACACTTCTAAAGATGTTCTCACAACAAACATCTACTCAGAATACCATTTGAACAGGATCTTTGGCACATAAAGGTAATTGTTTGAGTTCTCTCACTGTTAAGTCAGAAAACATAAGTACATGGATAGTGGATCTGGGAGCTTCTGATCATATGACAAGAGACGCCTCTCTTTTCCAGATATACAACCCATGTCAAGAGAATAATACTGTAAAAATAACTTATGGGTCAATTTCTAAAGTGGTTGGAACAGGTTCCATCATTATTTCAAAGGACATAACTTTAAATTCGGTTCTCCATGTTCCTAATCTGGACTGCAATCTTCTGTCAGTAAGCAAATTCACTCAAGGACTTGATTGAGTTGCTAAATTTTTCTCAAATCTGTGTGAATTTCAGGTTCTGGATTCGGGGAGGACGATTGGCAGTATTAGGATGTGCTCGGGTCTTCATCTACTCAAGGAAGATGTACCGCCTAGAAAACAAACTCACAATGCAATATGTGTTGAGTCTAAAAGTCAATTTAATAAAACTTTAGATCTTGTTTCTGATAAGGATAGTGTTGTCATGTTATGGCACTATCGTCTAGGTCATCCTAATTTCATATATCTTCAAAAGTTGTTTCTATCTTTGTTTATGAATAAAAATTCTGAAATTATTTCAATGTGTGGTGTGTCAATTTTCAAAGCATGTTCGTAATTCTTACTACTTTCAACCTTACAAAGCATCTCATCCTTTCTCAATGATCCATAGTGATGTGTGGGGCCATCTAGAATAAAAAATATCACTGGTACTAGATGGTTTGTATCTTTTGTAGATGATCTCACCAGAATTACGTGGTTATTTCTCATGAAAGAAAAATCTGAAGTCAGGCCAAATTTTTAGAAACTTTAACACTATGATTCAAACTCAATTCCAAACGAAATTACAAGTGTTGAAAACTAACAATGCAAAAGAGTATTTTGAGACATCTTTGGGAGACTATATTAACAGTCAAGGCATCGTTCATCAAAGTTCTTGTATGGCACGTCTCAGCAAAATGGGGTGACAGAAAGAAAAAATAGACATATTCTAGAAGTTGCTCATTCTCTCATGTTCACCACACATGTTCCAAAAATTTTCTGGGGAGAGCCTATTTTAACAGCTACCTATTTGATTAATAGAATGTCATCTCGAGTCTTAAAATTTCAAACACCTTACCAATTGTTTCTTCAATGTTTTCCTACTACCGGGGTATTGTCCACTCTTCCTTTCAAAGTATTTGGTTATTTTACATGCGTTCATATCCATAGTCAAATATTGGAGTAAACTTGACCTTAAGGCTCTCAAATGTATATTTGTAGGATCCTCATCAAATCAGAAAGGGTATAATGTTATTCCCCGATAACTCGAAGATTCTACAATTCAATGGACGTCACATTCTTTGAACATCAACCCTTCTACTCTAAAACTGATATTGAAGGGGAGAATTTCACTCAAGAAGATCAGCTTTAGAACATTGATGCCTTAGAAACAACCTACACTCAAGATACATCTCCTACCGAGTCACCTCAACCACCCCAAACCGATACTGATCAAAATCCTAACCTAAACCCAAGCCCTGATATCTATTCCGAGCCTAACAACCAAAATCCTCAGCGTTCAATTCACACACATGCTGCATAAACTAGTGAGTTACGTGTCTATACTAGGCAAGACAAAAAAAGAAAAGATAAAAAACTGCAGCCAACTGATCATGATCATGAGTCTGACCAGGGTCTGGAATCACAAATTCACCAGGTAATACTAGTCATGAATCTGCTCTCAATGATATACCTGATGGAGATCTTGATAGACCTATTGCGTTGAGAAAAGGCACTCGATCTTGCATTAATCATCCAATTTATGATTTTATCTCACATGGGAGATTGTCACAAAGTCACCGTGCTTTTATCAGTACTCTTGACTAAACACAGATTCCAAGTTCAATACATGAAGCTCTTAGTACACCTAAATGGAAGGAAGCTGTTTTGGAAGAAATTCGAGCTCTAGAAAAGAATGGGACTTGGGTGATGTCAGATCTACCACTAGGAAAACATCTTGTAGGCTGCAAGTGGATTTTCACTATCAAGGCTCGTCTGGTGGCTAAAGGGTTCATGCAATCCTATGGAATTGACTATCAAGAAACTTTTGCTCCTGTAGCCAAACTCAATAATGTTCGGGTTCAGCTCTCACTTACTTCTAACCTTAATTGGCCTCTCTATCAGCTAGATGTGAAGAATGCGTTCCTTAATGGTGATCTTGAAGAGGAAGTGTACATGAAAATTCCTCCTGGTTTTGATACTCCAACTAATCACAACAAAGTCTGTAAACTCAAGAAGTCTTTATACGGACTCAAACAGTCACCAAGAGTATGGTTTGACAAGTTTGCCAAGGCTGTAAAGAAGGTTGGGTATGATCAGTGCCAAATAGACCATACCATGTTTGTCAAACACTCACCTTCAGGAAAGAAAGCAATACTCATCGTGTATGCAGATGATATAATTCTAACTGAAGATCATGATGAAGAAATTCTGAAACTCAAAAGCTTTCTAGCTAAAGAATTTGAGATCAAAGATTTGGGCAATCTAAAATACTTTCTCGGCATGGAAGTAGCTCGATCTAAGAGAGGAATTTTAGTTTCTCAACGGAAGTATGTACTGGATCTCTTGAAAGAGACCGGAAGGCTTGGATATAAACCAGCTGACACTCCTATGGAATCTATTATAAAATTGGGTCCCAAAGACAGTAGTACACCTGTTGACAAAGGGAGATATCAAAGACTGGTTGGGAAACTTATATGTCTATCTCATACTAGACCAGGCATTAGCTTTGTTGTAAGCATGGTAAGTCAATTCATGAACAACCCAACAAAAGAACACATGGATGCAGTATACAGAATTCTGAGGTATTTGAAGATGACACCAGGACAAGGATTATTCTTCCAGAAGTCAGCAAACAAGGAAGTCCAAATACTCATTGATGCAGATTGGGCAGGTTCTCTAACTGATAGGAGATCAACCTCAATTTATTGCACTCATGTTCGGGGTAATTTAGTTACTTGGAGAAGTAAAAACAATCGGTAATATCTCGCAGCAGCGCTGAAGCAGAATTCAGAGCCCTTGCAAATGGTATTTGTGAGGGAATTTGGTTGAAAAGAATGTTTGGTGAACTAAGAGTTCCTATCTCGGGATCTATGAAGGTGTTTTGTGACAATCAATCAACAATCAGCATAGCTAAAAATCCAGTGCACCATGATAGAACAAAGCATGTGGAAATGGATCGACACTTTATCAAAGAGAAGATTGAAAACAACAGCATATCACTTTTGTACATCCCGACCAGTCAACAGACAGCAGACATTCTGACAAAAGCTTTGCCACGGAAGACATTTGAAGATCTTATTTCCAAGCTAGGTTTACTCAACATATACAACCTAGCTTGAGGGGGAGTGTGAAAATCCGTGATCTTGTGCTAATTTCTTGAAATCAGCTGCTTTTTGTTTATCTAGTTTCCTAGAATAAAGTAATTTAGTTTCCTTTTTTAATATTACTGATTATTAGTTTTTGCCTATGTTTAGATACTAGATTAGTGGGATATATAGTTGCTTGATTTGAGGAAATGATTTCCTCCATTCTCTATATAATTACCTTGTACACACTATTCAAAATATAGAAAATTATTCAAGATTTTCTACATGTTGCGTTACATCTTAATTTCAATAGTAGCTTAACTCCGAATTTTACGGTATGCTGCGTAATAAGGTAAATAAGACAGCCTCTTACAATGAATCTAATCTTCCCAACGCAACCGGGATATGTGGACCTCCGCAGATTGAGACTGCTTCAGCACCAGCCAGAGCAATCATGTCCGCCCAGGAGACTAATCACAGCTCCATCCAGCATGTGTTAACATTCCTGTCCAAATATTGGCATTCTGAATGGTAGTAGAAGTCAAGGAAAAAGAAAACAAACCTGGTTGCACTGCATCCACTTCACTCTTTGCTTTCGCTAGAATCTAAAAAACAATGCATCCACTGAGGATTTTTACCGTAGAAGACAATAAGTGTTAATCACACCAAAAAGTGTCTCAAAAATTCAAAATGGGAAATATATGAAATATAGAAACAACTGCAGAACCTTCATACATGTTGCACAACGAGATATAGCAAAATGGGGAGAGAGAGAGAGAGAGAGAGAGAGAGAGAGAGAGAGAGAGAGAGAGAGAGAGCATGCCTTAACAGATTTTTTTAGACCGGTGTTTTCAGGTCTGTCAAGTTCATACATTATAGAACCATTCATCCCACCTGCAGCAATAATAAGGGTGGCTATTTTTAGAGTTGGAAAACTAAAAACTGAATGTAGTTCGGTAAAAATGGGGCTCGAAGAAGCTTAAATAAATTTGGAAAAAGGGGTAACTAAGTTCCTTTTATTCTTAACTTTTTTTCTTTTGGTTTGGCCAACACCAAATTCGATTTAAACCAGTTGGCCATCTCAGATCTGGCCTGAAATTCTGATGTTCCAACTAGCTAAACTGCCTCAGCTCATATGAGCTTTTACGTCACTGTTATACTAAAGAGAAGCAATCTACCATTAGCTAGCAAAGACTCTCAGAAAAGTTCGTTCTATTAGACAGCATAATAATTTTCCTCAATTGTGGCACTCACTAACCCTGAAAACATCGATTTACAATGGTAGCTCTTTATTAGGGTGTATATTGAAAAAAAGCACCCACTCCTAGAACTTTTTGAGTTTATCCGAGAACTCTTTGCATGGAATACACCAAATTATCCTCCATGACCTCCGGTTTTCCTTTTCTCCTCCTCCTTCCTTCTATTCTTCCTCCTTCTCTTCCTCCTTCCTCCTTTCTCATTCCTCTTTCTTCTCCTCCTCCCCGGTTTCTTAATGCTTCGACTTCATGTCCGAACATCAAGGACCGTCTCTGAGTATTCAGATCAGCACAGTCCGAGCAGCCCAAGTACTTGGCGAGCAGCTAGGACCAGTATAGTACAAGTACTCAGACAATTTCCAAGTTGCTTAGATTTTACTACTCTAAGTACTCGGACTGTACTACTCCGAGTGGCGAGTTCCGAGACATTTGTCCATCGAAAAAGTATTTAGTTGAGACTACAATCAACATTTTGAAGTGCTATCTATCGAAATTTCCTCTCTAAATATGCTATTTTTCAGATTTCCACCATTTCCTCTTACGTGAATCAACGACTTCCTCTTCAATGAAAAGATGGACAACCAAACCAAATCATACAATCAATTTTATACTTCCCAAAAAAGTGTAAAAAGGTGGACCTTCATACACAAGAAAAAAATGTCCATACTTATAAAACAACATGAGTATGGATTTCCCAATATCGTTTCACCCAAAGTGTTACCTGAATTGTCATCTAGTTCAAAAGTTCCTGCATCGTGAAATGCCAGACGTAGAACACCAGCGGCTTTGGCCTTGGATACAACCTTCTTAACCTCTTCTCTTATACGCAGATTTTCACTATTTCCTGACCTTTAATTGATAAATCCAATACACACATTCTGATAAGAATGTCAAATCCACCAGCTATAGTACATTTTTCGTAAATTGAAATATTTTTACATCATCCAAATTAATTTAATAGAATGACATAATTATTCTTGTGAACCCAGAATAAGATGAAAGTCGAGGATCCTATATATTCCTGTTTCATGGATTAGTTTTATTTCCCAAAAGTAGAATGCGGTTACGAGTCTTACTTTACAGGAAGTAAAGTTCAATACCATTAGAAGTACTACAAATCTATCATTAGAAATACTACAAACATAGCAAGTAAAATTTGAAATAGCGGATAATGAGAGCATGTTAAGACCTAGAAATTAGGGATTTTCCCTGAACTTTCCCTGCGGCATTAGCTCGAAAGCCCGCTGTTGAATCATGTAAAGTAAGAAGAAATGGCAGCGTCGCAGTAAATACAAGCTGTCTCCTCTTCAAATAGCTTAAGTCACTCCGAACTGCAAATCGAACAGTAGAGTTAGAGAAGTTAAGCATCAGCGCGGCTTTGTTTGGTTTCGAGTACAGTAGGAGTTAGAGGAGCCTTAGTCGATTCGAATCCAAACCAGGCCTGGAAAATTCGAGGAGCCTCACAGACTGTACTGTAATTTTCTTTCTATGGTTAATGTAAAACTCTTGAATTGTTTTTTTTTTAATTAGAGTTTAGTGCTTGACCTGAATCATCATGGATTTGGGGGACTGAACAAGCTTTGAAGGCTTGGGCGCCAAACGTGACTAGTGCGGGAGACGACCGTTGTACTTCCGCGGGAAATTGTAATTCAAATCCGCGAGAGGGAGAATAGGAGGCGGTGGCGCACAGCAGCGAGGGGTTGAAGACGGTTAAAGTCATCTCCAACGAACGGTTAAGAATAGTTGTATGCTCTCTCGTCTTCTTCTGTTGTTTGTTAATTTGAGTGGGAAGCTGTGAGTATTACCTATTTTTAAAACGATACAGCATATAATGAATCACCCTTTTGTCAAATATTTTTTTAGATAATATAGGACAAATAATATTATTTGTTTGACAGACTAGGTTAACATGAAATTTCAAAGTTTTTTAAATATATACTTAATGTTAAAAGGTAACATGTTTTATTCTTAATTATTTTAATTTCATTGTTCATGTAAATAAACAGTGTTCGTCTCCGTATATACTACGTAATGACAAAAAATCACAGAATAGTTAAATAGAAACCAAAAGGAAAGTAGAGGTAAATGAATACTGTTGACAGCTAAATCTCGGAGGTGAGATTAGACCAACAATGTTTCTGCTCCACTTCTCTCTCCACGCCTACAATGGGGGAAGGTAAAGTAGGAGACCTAGAAAGAAAAGGGGATGTCTCATGTTTACTCTTCTGAAGCTCAAGTCAGTAAAGAGATGAAGGAGAATAAAGTAGTAAAGTAGTTGAAAGTTGTCGTGTACTTGTTAAAGTGAATTTACTAAGGTATTTATAGTGGGAAGTTGGTCTTAGGCTGGGTTGGCCTCCGTACTATAGCATGCCTTTCCTCCAATAGAGCGCCTCCTCGTACCAACCCCACCTTTCAGTTTTTCTGATTGACTTGGTGAGGTACTAGGTTACAGGTAATGACCTCAGCCTGTCCTCGTACCTCTCTATATATTTCCTCGACTCTCCATTAGACCGGTCATATTAAATGCTTACGATGACACTCTGTTGGGCACATGCTGATTGACTCTTTGAACATTGTGTTTCATGCCTTTTATCGTTTTCTCCCCTTTGATTGGTGTAAGTGTGTTAAATGTATTCGATGACACCTGCAGACTTCTACCTCGGTCTAGGTGCCGAATTTGAGCTGGGGCGTGAGATTTCCTGCCCTCATGTACTCCTCTCCATGTTATGTCATGAGTAAATGACCTTCTTGCAAGAGTCCTTAGAGGTTTAATCTTAGGGAAGGTACTTGGACACACCCTCTTGACTTAGAGTATGCAGTACTCCGTGAGACTTGAGCTGAGGACTTTCTTATTATCATTTTAAGTCTTTTTTAGATAGCTGAGAAATGGGTATAACAAGTACAAACTCCACTTTTGACTACATTATTTCTGATATATACTCTTTAGACCAAAACATTCTGACTTCGTTCTATAAACAATGATGGAAAGATCAAATTTCATTCTTAATCACGCATCAACACTCTTCATTTACAAAAAAAAACAGAAAGTTAAAAAAAACAAGCAACGAAGCAAGGAATGTCTACTAGCATTACAAAATTTGAGTAACCTAATAAAATATACAAAAACATGATTTATATATGTATTATTGTATACACACCCAACTCATTACTCATCTAGGCCCTGAGAGCCGCACAGCAGAAAGATACGCGTCGCTGTTACAGTCCGATGGCCCAGACGAAGTCCCCTCCTCGCTCATCGACTTAAAGAAACTCGAATACAAGCGAGAACCCAATGGAGACGAAATCGGTGGCTGAGGAACAGAACATATACCTTCAAGCATTTGTACTACTTTTGTCATTGATGGCCGAAGATGCATATCCTCCTGAATACACCATAATGCAACCTTAATAGCAGTTAATGCTCTCTCATCGTCTTCTTTTATGTTCAGCTTCGCGTCGAGGACGTCTCTCAATTTCCCTTCTTCCATCATTTTAAAAGCGTAAGACGGCAAATGAGATTTCTCCGAAGTTTCCATTGGGTCGTAGCTTTTTCTCCCTCCGATTATCTCTAGCAAAACCATCCCATAGCTGTAAACATCACTTTTTTCTGATATAGCGTAGTTTGTGATCCATTCCGGTGCTAGGTAGCCTCTGGTTCCCCTTAGAGTAGTGAAGACATGGCTTTGCTCGCGGGACATAAGCTTCGCGAGACCAAAATCGGAGACTTTGGCTAGGTAATTATCATCAATAAGTACATTTTCAGGCTTGATGTCACAATGAACAATCTTTGAATCACAATCTTCATGAAGGTAAGCAAGCCCTTTCGCTGTCCCTAATGCTATGTTAAACCTTGTATCCCAATTTAACATGAATTCTTCTTTGTTCTTCTTGAATATCCACTTGTCTAAAGACCCATTTCCCATGAACTCATAAGCGAGAAGCCGATGAGATCCTTCCGCGCAGAACCCTTTTAGTCTGACCAAGTGAACGTGATGAATACTACCGATGATGCTTACTTCAGCGCGAAACTCCTTCTTTCCTTGACCAATTCCTTCTAATTTCTTCACGGCTACTCTAGTTCCGTCAGGTAAGACGCCTCTGTAAACCGAGCCAAACCCTCCTTGCCCGAGTTTCACCGAGAAGTTATCAGTCGCAGATTGAAGATCTTTGAAACTGAAACGAATCGGCACTCCTGATAAACTCTCTAAGAAATTATCATCTTCTGATGAATCGTGAGGAGACTCTGGGGATCTCTTCTTCCACCTGAAATAACGAAAACCCGCATACACCAGACCCGAAATAACAAATACCGTACAAATGGCAATGATCACGACGTAAGGGAAGTGCTTTTGGCTACTCCCATTGTCCCCACCATTGCTCCCTCCACTGTTTAAGACCTTGACATATGAGACAAGGCCAGAAGAGTCAGTGTTAGAAGAGCTTTCAAAGCCACCGATATCGTCAAGCAAGAAGCAACTTCCTGTACTCCCTTGAAAGAACAAAGCAACACAAGAACAGTTACTAGTACAGGAATCCTTGCAACTTTTCAAATCGGTTTTTGAAGACGGCCCGATGAATTCAAGAGCAAAGTAATTGAGCCCACTTCCAGCATCCACAAGCTCTGTAGAACCCTTCAAGGAATCACAAGGAGAAGAATCAATCCCCGTCTGACAATTGGGCTTAGAGCTCAAAGGGCAAAGGCATTTGTTCTCGCTGTAGCATACGTAATATGACCCGCAGGGCGCCGGCGTGCTGCAGTGATCCGCGGGTATTCTAATGGGTAAAGCTGAAGCTCCACCTGACCCTCCATTTTGGAGACTATAAAAAGAGATAAATCCATCCTTCCCTAGAACTGCTACAGATGTGGCGTTTGAATCAGTATCTTGAACTGAGAAAATGAATTGCCAAAGCAAAACTTTACTCGCATCGTAAAATCTCCATGAGTTTCCACTCAGCGAAGCAGAACTGACAACTCCACCATCTTTATTAACAGTTTTACGATTCTCCTTTCCAATAGACCAATAAGGCTGTGGGGTTCTGAAATCTGCAGACAAAATCATATCCCCAGACTTAATTTCCAAAGAAAAGGTCAGATTATTAGCTCCACGGTCACTCACAAGCCTCATCCCTTGAAGAAAATCCTGATCTAAAAGAAGGGTATCAGTTGGATGGCTGAAACTCTGCCAAATCACTCCATTGTCTTCCCCAAGCAATACTAAATTGCCAGAGTCCATTAATGCCATGACTGAAACCCCTTCATCGCTCGTATTCGTCGACCAAACTACATTCTCGCTTTTCTGTAAAATTGCGTTACCTTTGTCGTCGAAGGAGAATTTATCGGAATTGGCAACCGGGGAATCCCTATTTGCAGACCAGACCACTTTTTGACTATCCATGTGGATGACGACGAGTAGGTACTGAGTCGCGTCTTGGGTATTGACGAACCCGAATCCGAACCGGGAGTTATTGGATAGAAGAAACAGACCGTCGTGATCGATGAAATTCATCTCGGAGCCATTAAAACCTAGAGGGATACTCCCGAATCTTTGGATACTGGCCGAGATGGCTTGAGAGAGAAGGAGAATGGCCAACCACACGCGGCCCAACAAGTGAAGGATGTGCAGAGTTTCCATGGCGATCCTAAGAATCAAGCCATAGATCTCCGCTGCAAATACAATTGTTTCTTCTTCTTCAAAGGAGAATGGGGAGAATTAAAAGGTTCGGTGTTATCTGCATCCGAACTGGCCAACTAGGAAATCCGATTTTCGGATTGCAGACGAATTTCGAAATTTTGCTAGAAACCCACAAGTTGAAATTCTAAGGAAGAAAACCGGGGAGAATGCTCATCTGAAATGCTGCAATTGAAGAGACTTCTATCTTTTAAACTGAAAGACCCAGCCAGATTAAAATTGGGAATGAAGGAAGTCGAATATAAGATCGAACCATTAGAGAATTGGGGAAAACTGTACTTACTTTTGGTTACTCGTCAGTAATTGAAGAGAGAGAGAGAGAGAGAGAGAGAGAGAGAGAGAGAGTTGGAGAGGCTGAAAAAGAAGTAGATTCAATGGCAATTGGTCTTATCTTAACAACACGTTAATTCTTCTGGTGGGATTGAAGAAGAAGAAAGAATTGTATTTGCAGCGGAGATCTATGGCTTTTATATATTTGTCTCCGCTTTTGTCACAAGGACGAGAATTAGGATATTCTACAGTTGCAAATGCAACTGTACAATATAGATAAATAAGGAGTTCTAGATTTATAAAAAAATAAAAATGATTTAATTAATTTGTCATTTAGATATGTATCATATACTTTAGATGTATTAGCCAAACATTGTGAATCCATTGAATTTAAAACATGGTAATTATTAATAAATTAACGTGTCTCCAGTGAATGATCAAGAGATACATAGAGATTTTGTACAAAGAAATGATTTTGACATTATCAATCCCAACGATATTGGTTTCCAAAACAAAATATCAATAATAATATTTTATTGTTTTGGTGCGAAACCACGTTCGAGGTTTTTTCCTTAAAAGTTGTAAATGTAGACCAATGGCTTGGAAAATTTGGAGAATTTATTTTTTTCGTTTTCACTTCTTTTTTTTTCTTTTCTTTTTCTCTTTTTGGTGTGTGCTTTTTGTGTCGAAGGACCAACAGGTGGAGACCAAATGGGGATAATTTAATGCAAGAGTAGGAAGGTAGTGGTGGAGGTTCAAAATCTTCAACTACCAACTCAGTGACACGTTCAGGCATTCAATTCTCTGTTCCCTGTCATTTTACAATACTATCCTTTTTATTATCATTTTAATCTTCATTTAAAATTAATCGAGATCAAATAAATTCCAAATATTTCATTTTCAAAGTGCACATTGACGCCCTGTTCTTCTTCAAGTCAAGCAAGTAGGAGGGAGGAGCCGAGGAGAAGGACCCACTTGGAGTTCCGTGTCCCGTCATCCATGGATGAAACACTGAAGCAGTGAATAAGCTTTTTTCAGGGTCAAAGCTTAAAACATGTTACATTAACTTTGAATTCTGTCTGTCATTAACTTTGAATTTCATTTACAGATTTGACAATAGAGATTGAATTGAGGACAAATTAAGATTAAATTAATAAAATAGAATTTCAGGACTAAGTTGAAAAAATGTTTAAATTAAGCTGAATTGCACTGTAATTGTAAATGCGTGTTTACTGAGATATAAAACATCAGGAAAAATTTTACGTTACCTACTCAAACTTCTTAATAGATACTTTAAAGCTTAAATTTTTAAACGTTCCACTTTAAAACTTGAACTATCTTAGACTCATAATTTTAATTCTAAATACAACTTTGTCTATTACAAATTAGTTTTTAATAAAACGACATCGTTTTTTTCCTCGCTGAAACGACATCATTCTTGATTATGTTATCTTTAATAGATAAAATAAAATGATATTGTTATGTTAACAAATTACAGTACAGTAGACAGAGTTATATATAAGGTTAAATTGTGAGTTTCATATAATTTAGGTTTAAATTATAACGTTTTATATTTTAAAGTTTAAATTATATATTATTGATAGTTTGAGGAAGTAAACTATAATTTTTCTTAAAAATTATTATTTTGTCTACTTCGTTTAAGCTCTATTTCCCATCTCATTGTGGTGGAGGCTATTTGTATTGTATCTTGCTATCTGTTCCCTTACTGTTGTCTTCTTTATTTGTCTATTACTAGAAAAAAAAAATTACATGCTCCGCACGTTAAGTAAGTCAAAATATACGTAAAAATTGATATTAATAATAATGTTAAAATATATACTTTAATTTTTTAAATGATTGTAAACTTAAATTTAAACTAAAATAATAAAGTGATAAATACATTAATTTGTTCAAAATATTACTGAAATTTTCTTATATAGAATCACTATTTGAATAATATATCAAATGATTATTCATCAATATCTTAGACTCTATCATATTAAGAGATAATTAATCTTTTCAAATTATTTATCTAAACTTATTTATATGAATTTTAATGTTCTGTTAACATAAAAATGTTATATAATATTTATTTTTTATAAATTTCTAAGGCATGAATGATTATTGACCAAAGATAACCTCCAGATTCGTCCTTACGGATATTTATTCTATTTGCTTAATATTGTGAAAATAATAATATTATAAATTATTAGATATTGAATAAAAATAAATTTTATCATATAAATTATATTAAATGATAAAATATGTGAAAATCTTAAATTGTACTATATTTTAAGAAGATGAAAAAGGTAAAAATGAAAATAAAAAATTTCTCCACTTTAAGTCATCTTTAATATATTAAGATTAACATTTGAGATATGAGAATAAAGTTGTCTAAAAATATATTTTGCTCACTTTTATCTATAGTAAGATATGATAAGATGAGTAGTTAATAGATATCGAGTTCTTTTATTCATTCCGCTTAATTAAATTTTCTTTGCACTTGTAGTTTTCAATGCTGATTTGACTAATATACACATAAAATGACAATAAAAAATTAAAATTAAAGTAATATTAGATCAATTTAAAACTTTTTTTTACATATAATAAGCCTTTTAAGATTTACACATAAAAATGTCAATAAATAAATATTAAGTTAATTTGAGACTTAGTTTTTAATGCTCATTAGATTAATATACACATAAAATGACAATAAAAAAATTAAAACTAAAGAAATATTAGATCAATTTAAAACTTGTTCACTTATAATAAGCCTTTTAAGATTTACACATAAAAATGTCAATAAATAAATATTAGGTTAATTTAAGACTTTTTTTTTAAGATTTCAATTAAAAATTAGGAGAAAACTCTTTAAAGATGATAAATCAAACAAAGTAGTAAAAAAAACTTTTCATATGAACAATTAGGATAATAAATATAAAATACATAAAAGACTTTTCATATGAATAATGAGATAATAAATACATTATAAGGATAATGTAGAAAATTTAAAAAAAAATTAGATATATTATTTAAAAAAGTTTTCTCAACTTCTACACTTGTGTATAAATATAGGTAATTATCAGACATGTATTTATTGCGATGGCAGCTAATTGGTTGAAATTATTACTGTACGTACGGTGGTTTCAATGGATAACTAAAGTAATGAAGGGTTTTAAAACAACTAAAAAATAAAGAGGCCAATATATGTCATGCTAAAGGCGGTGATTTTATTAAAAGAAAACAAAAATAACAAAAAGAAGCATGGAAAAAAGCGTTGCTTTTCCGTCTTCTTCACAAGAAAATGTAGATTCAAAGTTATAAAATAAAACAAAACCCAAAAGCCAAATTATTAGATACATATTTATTGTAAAAATCCAAAGTACACCAAATTTTGTTAGTGGAGTACTTTGTATAAAATATTTGGGTAAAATTATAATTTTACTTATCTAGTTTGAAGTCATTTTTATTTTGGATGCTTCATTTCAAAAAATAATAAAATAGAATTTATAGTTATATTCTTTATTCACATCAAATTTTTTATATGAATTCAATTTAAAAATATTTAACGGACTGTCATATTTTAATAATGTGATATTATATATGACTCATCATATAAAATAAACTCCACAATTATATTTTTTATTTAAGTTATATTTTTAATTCCGTTAGAATTTGATATTAACTCCATATAAAAATGTTAACGACCGTCAAAGTTCAGATAGAAGCTCGACAAACGTAAAAGAGAGTGTGTGAAAAGAGAAAAACAGTGGTCCCATAAGGGAACTGCTGAAGCTGAGCATTGTTCTCCTCATCCAGTATAGATTCAGCATCGAAATCATCCTCCACTTCCTTCAAATTATCCAATTCCTTTGAGTTTGGCTGGAATTCGACTTCCCCTAAATTTGAGAATCTGGGGAGAAACGGTTTATCCCGGGTCGGTTGGTGGAGTGAAAACCCGGAGCTGTCAATGACTCGAAACGGGAGGAGCAATTGATCGGCGGATTCATCGAGGATGAAAGTCAAGTCATGAGGTAATTTGGTGGATTTTCGAGGGTTAGATAGGTTTTTTGTGGAGAAAACTTTTGGGTATGCAATCGAGAGGAGAGCGGCGGATTCGTTATAGGTCCGGTTGGGGCATTTTCGAGGAGTTCGTGATTTTCGGGTGGAAATGGCGAGCTGTGAGTTGCTTGATTCGGGGAGAGTTGAAGACGGGGAAGAACTTTGTGAAGTTTTTCTCGATGTTGATGGAGACTTGACGACAATTTCGAGGTTGAATCTGTATGTTCTTCCTCGCCGCTTAAACACGAAGAAGACATTTGCAGGGTATAAAAATAAGAGAAAATAAGAACAATTGCGAAGTTGAAATTAATATGTTATGAATCAAAGGTGTTCTTCTAGAATTTCAGGTTGATGCTTCAATTTCCAGAGAAAATTGTTCATAATTAAAACCCTAAGGTTCAACAGTGGAATTAAAAATTGGAATTGAAGGGAATATACTACTAAATTGGAAAAGAGAACACACTCACTAGAACCCTACAAAAAATTCCAAGATTCTTGTTGTAATTCAAAACCCTCCAAATTTTGAAAACAAAACTCCCAAAATTCAACAGTATATAATCGGACTAAATTAGTCCATTTTCCTCATCTTTCAGAGAAGCTTTCTCTTTGAGACAGAGACTCACAAACTCCAAGAACGCGAGAGAGAACTCAGGGAAGAAGAAAGAGGTGGGAATGGGGGTAATTTGGATAATTTACTCAACATTGTTGCTGGATAATAAAAAAAATTGATGTGGCGTTAAATTATTTGTCACATGATATCATCAGTAAATCGTGACGTTACGTTAACATTTTAAACGGAGTTCTTATGAAAAATCTAACGTGAATAAAAAATGTAACTGTAGGGTCTATTCTGTTGTTTTTTAAAACTAAGAGTTTAAAATGATATTACCTCAAACTACAGGGGTCAAACTATAGTTTACTCAAAATATTTCGGATAATTTCTTGGGTAAACTACAGTTTTACCCCTATAGTTTAGGGTAGTTTTCATTTTCAACCATTTACTTTAAAAAGTAGCAGAGTAGATTCTACAGTTACATCGTTGATCCACATTTGTCCCTTCGTAGGTAGCCCGCTTTGACAATACGTGGCAAATAACTTAATACCGCATCAACCGTTTTATTACCACAGCAACCACATAGGACAACTTCATTACCTAAAATTACCCCAACTTGATTTTTCCCTTTCTTCTTCCTTCTCCCCCCTCATTCTTCACGAAGGTCACGTACAACCATTGTTGCAGCCCTTCGAATACAACAGTCCCCTGCATTTTGAGATACTTCTTCCCCCATTCCGAAGGCCACGATTAGGGTTGTATTCTTCTTCTCCCATTCTCTAATGATTTTGATGTAGCGGGAGCCTCGAAGAAAACCTAACAACATGAAACAATGTTGAATCTCGCACGATTACCAGTAATTCAATCTTCTAAAAGCTGTTGAATTCTAAGATTATCAGGATTTAGGCATCAATTTTGATAAATCACGGAATACTGAAAATTAGAATTATAGAGAGAAAACGTCTCAAAAAAATATCATAAGCTGCTGCAAAAACCTAAACAAAAGTATTTAAATTGTCTGAGAAAACCCTAAACATAAAAGAAATGTAAAATTAAGAAAATGTCCAAATTTTGTGAAAACAGATTTCGGGCCTCCGAAAGTGCTTAAATGACCTTTTTGGGCCTGAAACCAGGCCATTACAGGTAAACCCAATTACCCGCGTAGATCTCTGAACGAGATTTTATTTGATAACTTACAGGCCTCGTGAGTCAACCCGAGTCAAAAGTTATGACCTCTAGAAAGGTGGACTACGCGTGCGACGATCCATTCGCTTCAAAAACTTCAACGTTATACCGTCTGCATCAGATTTTCGTTCCTAGAGAGAGAGAAGGGTGGTAAGGACTATGGAGTATACCTGGAGGAAGCATGAGATGCATGAGAATGGTGTCATGGAGTTTGTCGCTAAACGACCTTACCATCACTCCCGACACTAATCTTACAACCATACAACATTAATTCCAAACACCAAATCTTAGGCCTTTTTTTCCACACCACGAAACAATATAACATTTAAAAGTGATGGTTACACAACGTTACATTTCAGTATTATTTGAACTTCTATCGTTAAGTTAAGTCACTGCCTGACATTTTCTAACTAAATCATCAGAACTCATGATTTAGCTAACGATTCGACCACCAACTATCATGGAGTTTTGTCTTAATCAAAGTTAAATTTATGAAAGAATGTAAATATAGATAGAACAAATGTAAATTTTTTGGTTTTATAAAAAGTTAGTATAGTTTAATCACGTGCCCTCTTGTGATGAACCTTTGAATCAAATTATAAATAAGTGAGAATATTGATGATGATAAGTTCTAATTATTTATATTAATTAAAGATGTTAAAATTTCACTCGAAAAAAAAATAATTTTTATTTATGAATTATAGTGGTTCATTGTGTATAATGAATTTATTGAACATAATTGTAATCGGATAAACCGTTTATAAGATAATGATTATTAACCGTTATCTTAAGAAAAAGATTTATGGTGAAGGGGCTAGTGAACAACGTTCCTACCTGGTGCCATGACTGGAAAGATTTATGGTTCATGGTTTATGGATCTTAGGAGTCTCGTCTTGAATATTCGGAGATCACATACTCTATACCCCAGATTTTTAAGGTCGCATGTAAGATTATGACTAAGAAGTAGAAAATGTCTTTTTGCCCCAATCCTAAATGTCAACTCCTCTCTTTCATTGTGCGCAGTGGGTAGGCAGAAACCAAGGGAACTCCCTACTGACTTCACGGTCCGGATCCGCAATTTAGCTAGAATTCCCATGGAGCAGCGCCGCTTCAGCCTT
Source organism: Datisca glomerata (assembly GCA_003255025.1). Lineage (NCBI taxonomy): Eukaryota > Viridiplantae > Streptophyta > Magnoliopsida > Cucurbitales > Datiscaceae > Datisca > Datisca glomerata. Next base: position 101,010 of record QANY01006789.1, read on the forward strand.
CTTACCTCTCTCGTCTCCTTGCTCCAGGAAGGACTATACTTAGATCATCCGGGGATCTCACGACTAAGATCTCTGACAAGGCCTATTTAGCAGGCTCGACCTCGAAGAATTATGACCATCGTAGTTCCAAACCCCACAGCGCATGTGACATCATTCCTATATCTTGTTGCTTGTTCTCTCCTCCTCCTCTTTTTTTCTTTCTGTGCATAGCCTTATTGTCATATTGTTCCTTGCAGAAGTGGATTTTTTTATCAAACCTCGGGTGGAGCTCAAGGGTGCCATGACGAAGAGGTTAGAGGTCGCTTGTTTTAAGAAGCTGGGGAAGTTGAAGGAGACGGAGACCCTCCCTACGCCTCCTCTCCCTAACCAGCCTTAGGGAACTTCGGGAGCGACGTCAGCGCCTCCGGTTCTCCTTCTTTTTGTCATTTCCGCAGGCTCCCTCATGGACCTTTGTCATGATGTATAGTGCCTCATCGGGCGCAACACACCTGAGGTAGGGATATGAAAATGCTCTTTGTAAAGAGTTCCATCAATAATTATATAATTGGCTGACCTGAAATGGAGCTTTCGCGTGACTTTCCTATCCAAAGGTAGTGTTCCATCCCGTAAATACTCGAGTATAGGAGTGATCAATGATGGAGCCACCGTTGTGCTATTGGTTTTCAACACCTCCTCCCCGCCGATGCTTAGACACGGAAGAAATTCCACGGGTACAATCATGCTAATCTTCGTGTCATAAGAGGAGCTCAGTTTAGCTAACGCATCTACGTTAGTGTTTAGGCTCCGGGGAATTTGTTGGATCAATAAGAGTCACACCTTACGAGGAAGGCCCGTGCTTGGGCCAGGTACCTGGTGATATCGTCCCCATTCATAGGTTATTCCTCCCTGATTTGGTTGACGATCAGTTGGGAGTCGCTATAAATCTCCAACGTCCTCACATTCAGGGTTCCTGCCAGTCTCAAACCTACTAACAGCACCTCACACTCTTCTTCGTTGTTCGAAGCTTTGAATCCAAAGCGCAAGGCATAATCGATCTAAGACTAGTCAGGCACTACGAGTAGTACACCGACCTTGTTTCCCATTTCGTTAGAGGAGGAGTCCGTATATAGGGTCCAGGGAGCTTTGCTGGCCCTTGCTTCTTCTTCATGACACATCATCATATCCGCGATGGGGCTCGTCAAAACGGATTTCCACCTCCTGACGATGACTCAACAACAGAAACGTGAGGTTTAGCGATACATTTTAGAATCACATTTTGTACTGAGTTATGTATCAGAGATTTTGTAATGAACTATTACTACTTTGTTACATTACATATATTAATGATTAAAATATGTATTTCTTTAAAAAAAATATCGGGTTTGATAATTTTACTAATGATATAATTAAGTTGTCATCTGGCTTTCTTTAGTTTTGATATGATATGTGAAGTTAAATCTGCTATTTGATATAGATTGGGCATACCTAATTATATAGCCTTTATCTTGATAAATCAATATTGCCAGGATGGAGAATATCCATTAGGACCGGGTTACCGATGACTTTTTCATATTTCTTTAAGCTTGATATTTATGTGTAGAACTTCTCAGCGATGGCATTAGACGATGGCAGACGTAAATATGATGATGATGGTGACAAAAAAAGCAATGAAGATAATTTATGAGAAAAATAATATATGAATCGTCTTATTTAACGGTTAAAATAACTAGTGTAGTGAGAGATTAACAAAAAATAGTATTAGGTTGTGTTGTGATATAGAGTTATAATTTTAATATAATACAATTTTTTTGAAGACATATGTAAAAAATAAACGGGGCGGGGATGGGGCGGGTAATTAGGTGGGGACTATTCTATCCATCCCCACCCCATACTCGTGGGGGTCCATTAATAATTACCCCATACTCATCATGTCACCCATTTATTCACCAAAATCCCAACCTATTAGAGGTAGGTGCCCGCGGGAGTGAGTTTGACATCCCTAGCGGCACATGCTTCGCAGGTGCGCGGTCATTATAATGTCCCTATGTAGATACTTGAACAATTTTAGGTGAAATTTGTAGACATACATAATGAGAGATGAAACAATAACTACTAATAATTCTATATAAGACACATAAAGAAAACTTATAAAAAATACATCAGTTTTATCGTATTTATCTATTATGAGTGTTATTTATTTACATTGAGATAAACAATTTACAGAAACGTAGGTAAATGACAACCAACTTTATCTTAAAAAAATATTTATCTTACAAAGCATTTCACTAAAGCTCATAAAAGAAATAATGTCTTCCTCTGTTTTATTTGCAGGTTCTGTGATGTCATCCCACCCAAAGCTAGATGTAGGCCACATAGTGAAAGGGGGAGGACCATATGGCCAAAATGTTTTTGTTTAGTTTCCAGAGAGTTTCTTCCCACGTATCATTTGGACCTTTGGGCTTTGACTTCCATCTAATTTAAGAAATGTCTCGAGATTTTGGTTTCTATATTTGTTTATGTTTCTTTAGTGATTTTCTCATATTCATTTTGTGTCCCTGTTGAGATCTCCTTGTAGTTGTCTCCTGATCTTTTTTCACTCATACTTTTACTTACATGAGAAAATCATAAAAAAAAATAGAAACAAATATAAAAACAAACAACTCGAGACATTTCTATATGAGAGGATAAAGTAAATTTTCTAATGCGTTGATGTATACGAAAGTGAATAACATAATAAAATAATCAGTGTATCTGAAATATCTATAATATCTAATGACATTAAAGTTAAATTGTAAAAGTGCATTCAATGAAAATTTGGAAATTAAACAAACTACATAAACAACATCATTGCTATTTTTTTACCAGCTGTATACCCCAAAGAGTACTTTCACTCTAGATCCAAGCAACAAATATATCTATTAACAAGAGTGGCATCATATTGTGCTTAAAAATGTCGGTGACAGAAAAGAAACTTAACACCTAACGGGACATGTTTAAGCTCAAACTAGATAAATTTAACTAAACTTAAATTTTTTAGGCATGTCATATACTTGAAATGGCTTTTGACATTCCCAACACATTTAAGATAATAATTTGGTATGTTTTGATAGTTTTAGGAGTTTCTAGTGTCATACGGAGTTAAAAGATTCAAGTGTTTAAGCCTAAATTATATGAATTTGACTAAACTAAAATTTTTTAAACGTGCTATGTATTCGAACTGATTTCTAACACTCTGATCACGATCAATAGAAATAGTTAATTATAAATTGATTAACAGAAGGACCTAATAATTTTTATCAGCGGTTATTTGAAAACACAATACACCTCACGCTCAATCAGTAAAGTTAACCTTAATACAAGAGGTTAAATGCGTATGGTACTAAACATGTACCTCCTTATAATGTTACCATCCATCATTAATTTACACATTATTTTATGTCATAATTTAAAGTTGTGTAGTGTGTGTATAATAAATGATATCTCCTGTATTTAAAATGACAACATTTCAATTCTTAATTGACCAAGACCTGACCTACATATATATATATATCATGTCGTATAAACATGTGCTTAAGCTGTCAAACAACTCAATTAATGCACAAAATATTAGCCCACGATCTGTAGAATTCTTTCAACTTTTTAGTCTTAACTAATCTTAATTTAAGTGCGTTGTCCGTTATTTTTAAAGTTTTAATCAACATAAATTTTAATAGAAACGTTAGACATATAGTTGATCGTTTGAAAATCACTTTATTTTTTATATTTTATGTACAATTATCACATTAATGACCGTTTTTTCTGTAGTTTGATAAGTCTCATTAAATTTGACGATGTCAAAAATAATATTTTGAATTGCTATGAGTAAACACGAAAAAAATATACAATTATCACTATAAGAAGATTTGTCAATTAGAAAATGAACATGAATGATCGTACAACAATATATTTTTTATATGCACAACGAGCAATAGTTATTAGAAAGATATTTTAAAAACACAGAGATTGTCATAAAATAAAAATAAAATATATTATATGATAATAGAAAATGTATATTTTCAGTTAACTAGATAATAATTTGGTATATCTTAAAATAAAATTAAAGAAAGTATTTCTTTCTCGTATAAAATAATATTTTGAGAATATCATTATTATAAGCATAGATTTAAAGAAGGAAATAAAATTAAAGTTTAAAAAATTGAATTGATGTACGTAAATGAATATTAGGAATAGATGATCAAATACTCATTATCTATATTAGCATTTGACTTGAACAAAATTCACAGCATCATACATATTAACATTAATAAAGGAAAAAGAGTAAAAATAATCATATCATGCAAATTGTATCATTTTCCCTCTTAAAATCACACCACGATATCATTAAATAAGAGTAATTTAAGATTAACGTGAAAATCATATAGACAAAATAATCTAAACAAATTTCTCCAAATTTGATATTTTTATATATGTTATAGATTGGAACCACGGGTCAAGTTGATCATTACTGTATAAGTTTGTAAGCTCATCATTTGTTATAGGAGATTTTACTTTCATGTCCTTTGATTCTTAAAAATTCAACATTCCTTTATGACAAAAAAGGTTAGTATTAAAAAAAATAGTGAATATACATGTTCAAACATAATTGATAAAAAGGTTAAAAATGTTTTTCATTCAAAAATTAGAGTGATTGGTAAGATGATGTGTCAATTATTTATAAATTAGTATATTATTGATCGTTAAAATAATTTAACAAATTATCCTATAAATAAATGTCACATCACTTGATCACTTAAAACTTAATTAATAACTTCACATAGAACTACTCGGGATCACAACTTAGAGTTTAAACCCTAAACTTCTAAGAGTTCAAATTCAATCTCGTAGACTATATAAAAATTTCATCTTAAACCTTTCATCAAAAATTAAAAAAAAACATATGAACAAGTAAAATAAATGAACATTATTTATAACCAGAGGACAAGTGAGATTTCTTGCGGCTAACGTATCTCAATTTTGTTGTTCATGTCTTGACAATATTTAATTATTAATATTTAATGAGAAAACAACAACATGAATGAGACATACATGACTGAGACGAGCCCAATATTTTGTGTCAAAATAAATTACATAAATTTGGCTACGAACCACATGTCGAAGAGAACATATTTGATGGGTCGGTCACATTGCAAAATCGTTACATATCGTAGTGATCCTCTTATGACGTAATGAATTATATTTCTACTATATACAAATGACAACAACAAACTCAGTGAATAATATTACTTTCTATTACTATATTACTGAGTATATACATTATTGGAGATTAGTGCATCACAGTACATTTAATTAAAGGTAACCACAAAGGTCTTAGTTTATTTTTGTAATTATCAATTAGAATAAACTACAAATGGCATCCTTATAGTTTAATCTTCCTTTCATTTGAGTCATTAAAATTTGCTTTTCTTTTTATCATTTTTATTCTTAAATTTTTAATTATTATCGATTTAGTCTCTTTATTAATTTCCGTTAAGCTTTCATCGATCATATTATTCAGACATTTTGATAATATTCAAAATTATCATATTTGATTGATATTATCAAACACGTGAGAGTCTTATAATTCGCTGAAAACTTAAATGCACGTCAATAAATGCTTAAATTGACATAATTTAAAATTTTAGGTACTAAAATGACATAAATGAATTTTCATAACAAAAATGTCAGAAAATGTATTTATTTTACCCTATCAATTAAGTTGAGTAACGATTAAAAAAGACAAAAAACAAGTTAAGTGCATCTTCTAAAAACCCTCCAACGTTATCATAATAGATGATTTTGTTTTTACAATTTTTAATAGATTGGATAGGATTTTAACTATTTATACAAACTTCAGTAATAAATAATTTTGATAAATAAAATAAAAATATGTTATTATTATTTAATTATCAAGTAATTAGTATTATCCCCATCGAGTTTTAAATGTGGTTGTATAACACAACCATAACGTAGATCAAGACTTCCGGGTTGATTTAAAGTTTAAAATGTCAGAGCTAGCCTACTTGCTACTTCTGCTTACTTAATCAATTGATCCCAATAGCCATTAATAAATTAATTGATGTTCATGTCAGCACTCTTATTGAATCAAAAAATAAACAATGCAGCAACCTCTCACTATTTTGTCAGAGTGACATCAAACTCTAAACTTATGAAAAAAGATTGGGACAAAACAACACTAAGGAGAAGTTGAGAAAACAACTTTTGGGTTGCTGAGGTAATAATTAATTTTATGTTTAAGGCTTTGATGAAATTAATAATTGGTGCTAAAAACAAGATGAGACCCTACAATTGGTCTAGAAATATTTAGATTATCCATTTGAACACTCTTTTCAAAAGTGGGAGCAGTATTTGAAAAACATTCATCAACTTTTTTTCATAGAATATGCATTAGGTAATCTGAAAAGGCAAAAGAGGTCACAATCTGGTTGAATTTACTTCTACATGAGGAACAATTTATATTGGAGAAGAGGGATTCGGTTAGTTGTTTTAGAGCCCATCATTATCAGTTTGACTTTGACAAGTGAAGATATACAAAAATGTGTAATATCCAAGATGACGCTCCAAATGATATTAAAGAGAGAGCTAGGGTTCCATTGAGTATGAATAAGACATAGCGCATGGATAAAAAGTCACATTTTGTTTTCCTTTGCTAAATAGTTAAGCTATAGGAAAGGATGCCCATTAAGTTCAGGTATGAAATACTTCCTCCAATCATTAAATTTTTTTAAGAGCGATCAAGTAATTGATTAAATTTAAAGTAATTAAGTGATGTTTCATTTATAGATTTGTATTTTATAACTCATTTAAATGATTTGATAAATTAACCTACAAATAATTGACACATCGTTTAATCGCTTAAAACTTAGTCAGTTATTTAATTGATGTAGAACTATCTGTAAAGAAAAAGATTGTCAAAGAGAGTAAAAGAGAAACGCATTCATAGATCGAGATTCTCTTTCTTTTTCATCGAAAACCACTATAATTGATCCATGTATGTAGAAAAAAACTTCAATTTCTCATTCAAACAATAAGAAACCTAATTCTTTTTCACAATTCTTCATAGAAGCAATTAATCGACGTTGTGTGAGTGCGTTACATATTAATAATTTTATAATTTACGTATCAAATTGATAAGATTAAAAATTTAGAAACAAACTGATAAAATTAAAACTTGTAGAGATCAAACTTAAAAAGGATTTTTAGGTAATTAGACAACATAGTAATACCCAATTAAATTTGAGTCAAGATTTCTAAAATATTAGATTAATGTCAATTTTTTTAAACTATTCAGACTCCACAATCTCAATATATTGTAAATGCCTTTATTGTATGCTAATAACTACAAATTAAATTTTTTTAAATAAATAAATCATTAATAACCAATCCATAAAAAAGAAATTTATATTGATTCAATATAAAAAGAAAATATTACTCTCTCTTGTAAATTGAAAAAAAATGCCCACTTTCAAATCACCACTCTATTCCTCAAATCTAATATGTAAAAGAATCATGATCGCCTTCGAAAACATAAGTAATCAAATTTACTTGTAAATATTAATTATAAGTTATCGTACGAAAAAAACAAAAAAAGCTGATTCAAGCAAAAACAATACATTTAGTTATATTTACATGTAAATAGTTAAAGTAATTAACATAGTTTTATTTCAGTATTAACATTTTCATGAATAAGAAAATCGTGAAAAATCTATGATTTATCTAATTAAAATGATAAGAAGATGATGCCACCTCAAGCGTGGGATAAGAAATAACAACCTTAAACATTTAACAAACTTAACATTTTTTATAGGAAAAATATTAAATTACTCATTTTAACTATAATTTTTATGTTGAGCTTAAATGACTGCGAGAATATGGTCTAAAAAAGTATTTTACTAGATCTTGATCTAATAAGTATTATATTAACGTCAAATGTTAGATAAGAGTTAAGCAGATTTTTTTTGTTAGACCATGATTTAGTACGTGCTAACTTAATCTTTTTGATCGTGAAGAAATCACATTGTCTTGAATTTGTTAGTTTCTGAAACTAGAAATCGAGTTGTCAGCGACTAGAAAGTTTTAGTGATCCTTAGGTATAAGTGGTTGTCTCATTTTCTGGTTCTGGCTTTTCCTATTTATGTTAATTTTAGACTAGTTGTGTTGTTTTGTACTGAGGTTATTTGTCAGGGTGGATTGTTTAGTTTGTGTTTGATCTGCGATCCGTAGATTTTTTGATCTGATTTATTCTATTAATGTGAATTCTGTGTTGTATCTTTGTTACGGTATAACAACCGTTGAATTGTATTGTCATGGTTGCTCTTTGACCAAAAAAAAGTTTTGGGCACAATTCCAATACTTGTTTGATTTAGACCAGTCGGTATTAGTATTCACTTCAGGCCCGATACTTTTTTTCCCAATTGGACCAAAACGTAGCCTATAGTCACTCCAAACCAATCCGACCCGACCCAGATTTTGAACCAAGTAAATACTAATTTTTATAACGTAATATAAAATTTTATTAACAACTTATTTTTCTTAATATAAGTGCTAGTTAATTTAAAAAAGATTTGCAGAATCTAATTAGAAATATAAAATTTTTAGTTTTCTTTCTCACTTTTGTTTTTCTTATTCCTTTTGCTTATAATTAATCTTTCAAGAGTTTAGATTAATAATTAAAAGAAAATATCTTTAAAAAATGATAATTTAAAGAATAGTTAAAAAAATTTATATAAATAATTAGGACAATAAATACAAAATGGTTAAAAAAGATAATAAATATATTGAAAGTACAGTGTATGAAATTTTAAAAATAATGAGAGATAATATTATATGATAAAAAAAAACATTATAGACCGAGCATAATGGCAAAGTGAAAACGTGCTTGGCTGGCTTGCGTGTGTACTTCTATTTCCCGACGTGATCTCAGACAAAAAAGAAAAAGAAACTCAAAAATAAAAAAGCTATCTGTATTATTAACACGTATGAGGCGACGGTCAATTGGTCCCTTTGGACCGGAACCGTATCCAAGTCTCTTTACTAACGCGTCTCCGATTTGTCACACTTACACAACTCACAGCTGTTTGCGTTTCACGTGTCTCTTCTCCATTCGTTGATTTTGGTCACCGTATTTCAGTGCCCAGAAACCTTAATTCAGTGCGAATGAAGCAAATCCTGTTTATTAAGCTTCTTCTGCTCCTTATCTTAAACAAATATTGTTGAGAAAAAACGAAGTTTCCTTTGATTACATTTTTAACTGCGACTTCGTCTTCATTTTAAAAAGTCCAATATTTTCAAAAACATGAAAATTAAAAAAAATACCCAAACAAACCTTGGCAATTTCTATTTCAGTACAAACGTACCCTATTGCAAGAACGACTTTACGCTCAACTGAGCCTTAGACAATTAGGAATGTACAAGGTCGGTTCGGTCTGGTTTTTAGTATAAATAGTTGATAAAATCAAAATTCACGGCATTACCAAACTGAGGACCAAACCTATCGGGTCGTAAAATAATTAATCAGTTCGGTCAGGTTTTACAATCAATCAATATTTTTTTAAGATGAACATCAATGAATTTAATCAATCATGTTTCAAAAAGTCTGTTTTTCATGCATTATAATAAAAGATCACAAATATACTACAACATATAAACTAAACATTAAAAAAGATGAGAGAAATGAAAAAAATGTGAGAAATGTGTGAAATAGAAAAAGGAAAGAAACGTGATAAAATAAATATGATGTGTGTGTGTGATGTTGGAAGATGAACAATCTAAAATATAATAATTTTTAAACTGAATCAAAATTTTATTTTATTTTTAATCTAAAACTGATCTAATCATATTTAACTAGAAAACGACCAAACAATTTTTTTGTTTGGTCCATTTAAGTTTAGTATGTTTTTGCACACCCCTGTCGACAATCACCTAAATTGGTTTAACTAAATGACTCAAAGAAGGCGGTAATTATACATGGGAATACCGAATGCAAGTTAAGAAGTTTTTTTTTCAATTACTTTTAATTTCAACAACATTTTTAAGGGTGTTCACGGTTTGTTTCGATCGGGAATTTGAGGAAAAATTGAACTGAACAAAAAATTTCGGTTCTCTCATTTCATGAGCCGAACCGAACAGTAGATGACATATGAACCGAACATAATTGAAAATTTCGGTTCAGTTTGATTTCACGGTTCGGCAACGGTGCAAAAAAATCATTAAACTTAATATTTCATAAACAAACAAATTTCACAGAAACTAACTCACAGTAAAACTAAAATTAGTAGACAAATTGCAAACAAATATAAATTAACTAGAAATCTTAATTTAAAACATTAGGGTTACGGATTCAGCAAAATAAAATTAGTAAAATAAGAAGCCTATCATTACAATCTCTAAAACTAAAAATTGAGGTTATAAAAAAAATTCAAATCTACTCATATCTGAATATAAAATAAGAACCCTAACATTACAATCTGGAAAACAAAAAGTTTTATGCAATAAAAAATTAGATATACTTAGATATGAGCCGAACGAAGAGGAGAGGGAGGGAGGCAGGCGTGAAATGTTGTGTTTTAGGGTAGTTTAGTTATATATATATATATATATATATTATTTTATTTATACTTTCGGTTCAGTTTAGTTCAAAATCATATAATTTTTCTAACGGAACCGAACTTACGGTTCAGCAAGAATGTCGAACCGAACTGAGATAACTTATATAACCGACCGAACCGACCAATTTCAATTCAGTTCGGTGGCAATTTTTTCATCCCTACTCATTTTGTCATATTTAAAAACAATGTGTTTCTTTTCAAACAAATTTATTTATAATTTAAACAATTTTAAACTAACAACAAATTAAGTTTTATCTAATAAAGTGATGTATCAATATATATTATACTGATGTATCAATATTGTATTGGTTTATGTTTATTTTAAAAAATAATTTTATCAATTAAATGCTGAATGATTGACACTTCATGCATTAAGATGTTGTTTGGTTCACGCAATCTAGAATGGACATTATAATTCAATTGCTTGTAAAATTTGTCATGTTTAGTTGTGCATGACAATCTATGAAGTGATGGGTGATAATTTATAATAATTATGTTGGTATAGATTAACTTTTGTTATATTTGTGTAAATAATAAAAAGTTACTTAAATATTATTTTAACTATATATGAGCTAAAAAATATCATAGGATTAGGAAGAAAGATGTCATGAACCAAACAATGCCTCGGTTATTAAAAAATGCTTAAGATTTTATGACAATCACGTGACTTAAGCACGTGTTGTGTGTCTTGGAAGGTACAATTAGAGGTCACACACCCTCACACGGAAACGCGGGGCTGGATCTGGACTGTGGACTCTTTCCTCACTCTTAGCCATTTCGCCTTTAAACTTTTATATTATATCTCCCGTTGCCTCCTTTCTCTCTTTCTCTCTGTGTATACATATATATATCATAATCAACGACAATAATAATTAAGGTTGTGAAAAGTTAGAGAGAGAGAGAGAGAAAAGATCAGGAAGAGGAAGATGACGAAGAAGTTGCACGTGAAGGTGAACCAGTTGAAGCTCCAACATGGATTTTGTGAAGAAAATAAGACGATGGCTACTGAAACCAAATGGAAAGGTCCATCTAACTCTTTTAAGCCTTCTCTTTTATCCCTTCCATTCTCCCGCAAATCTTCCCTCCAGAAGAATCGTACGGCCCTGATTAATCTTCCAAGAGAAACACAACTCATTGAATGGGATGATGAATTCGACAGACGCTGTGATTTCCCACTTCTCCCTGATAATAGCTCATTCTGTCCATGGGAGATCAAGTTTTACGTTTTATCTGTAAGTTTTCTTTTTCTTATTTTTTGTTTTGTCTTTTAATGACTCAATTATGGCAGTAAGAAATGAAATTGTGTACGGAAATGACCAAATCAACTTTACCAAATATAATTAACAGGGAGACAGCAGGAAATCAAAGGGTAAAGTGGAGGTTTTGGGGAAGGTATCACTGAATTTAGCAGAGTTGGTAATGAAGATGGAGTACCAGAACCAGATCGATCAAAAGCTTTCTATCACTTTAAAGGATGGTGGTGTCGCCTCCCAAGCTACACTTTTGGTAAACCCATTTGATTTCCATTTCCATTTTCAGAAGAGCTCTCTCTCTTTTTCTCTCTCTGACTTTGACTTTATTTTACCATCTTACAAAATATAGAGCGTCCGATTGGATTGAGAGTTATCGAACGGCTGAAAATCATCTGACGTCCTTGTGTGGACCCACATAGACTTTCAATTTTCACTTTATTTTACATTTGTTGTATGGAATGTTTTGATATATTTGATATTGATGGTTTTTTCTTTTGTCAAATTGATGGTTTGTTTTACGTATAGGTAACTGTCAACTTTGCCCAGGTCAGAAATTCTGATGAGTCGGCAGGAATCGCCCAAAACTCATCTGAGTCAAACGAGCCCGGGTTACTTAAGATGGTGATGAATTTTACAAGCTTCAGAAAGAAAAACCAGGAAAGGAATTTTAGTAATTTCCGCGTGCTTTCTTCAGAATCGTACGAGTCAACCATGCTTGAGTCAGAACGATTCCCATCAGGGAAGTCCCCGAGTTCGGAGACTCGGTTAGAACAAGACCCGGTCCAAAAGAACGGTTTTCTGCCTTGGAAGAAAAGGCGGTTGAGTCTTATACGGTCAACTTCAAGGAGGAAAGTAGAGCCGTTGATTGAGAAGACTAGAGGGATTAGTGATGTGATTAAGGTAAACATTGACTGTCAAAAAGTCAACGTGTTGTCCCCCGTTGACTGCACTACAACAAGTTCCCAGGAGGTACAGAATTCTATTTCCGTTTTATTACAAGTGAAACAAAATAAAAAAATAACAACAAAATTTTCTGCCATCTAACGCAGATTTCCACTTTCAATTTCAGCATAATGCAGATTCGACTGAATTTTCTCGGGAAACAAACACCCAACTAGAAACTAACATAATAGGGAGCTGGGAAACAAAGGAAATAGTAAGTAGAGACAAGGAAGCGAAGCTGAAAACCGACGTCTTCTTCGCCTCCTTTGATCAAAGAAGCGAAAAGGCAGCCGGAGAGAGTGCCTGCACGGCACTAGTTGCAGTCATAACCCACTGGCTCCATTCCAATCGAGACTTGATGCCAACTACATCCGAATTCAACAACCTCATAATATCAGGCTCCTTAGAGTGGCAAAAGCTCTGCACCAATCAGACATACCTAAACTCCTTCCCCGACAAACACTTCGACCTAGAAACAGTCATGGAAGCTAACATCAGGCCGATATCAGTCTCCCCTGAGAAGTCATTTGTCGGGTTTTTCCGCCCCGAGAAGTTCGAATGCTTGAAAGACGCCATGTCGTTCGACCAAATATGGAACGAGATAAATAGAACCATAGATGATGAGCCGAAGATATACATTGTGAGCTGGAACGATCATTTCTTCGTACTCAAGGTAGAAACCAATGCTTGTTATGTAGTTGATTCGTTGGGTGAGAGACTGTTTGAAGGGTGTAACCAAGCATACATACTGAAGTTTGACAGATCAAGTATGATGTATGAAAATGCAGAGAGAGAAGAGGAGAGAGAAAGAGAAGCTGTGATTTGTGGGGGGAAAGATTGTTGCAGAGAGTTCTTTAAAAGGTTTCTTGCTGCTATACCTCTTCGGGAGGTCGAGGAAGAACAGGAAAAGAAAACGAGTTGTAGTTTGTTTCCCTACCAACGATTGCAGATTGATCTCCACTACAGCAGTAGTAGTAATGTTGCTACTGTCACAATTGATTCTTCTTGAGCAACATCTGACCAAAGAAATAATGTAAATAAATTAGTAGCAGTGGCAGGAAAATATATGCATACAGTACAGTTATTTCCCCTTAGCTGGGGATTGCCCAATGTTTTCGTTTCTAAATTTGAGGCCTTAGAACATGTAATCCACGAAAATTATATGATAATCGTTAAATTTAGATTTTGGAGTGCTTCGAAACATTTCGTTTAAAGAACACATTAGACATTACATGCGGTTCTTCAAGTTCTAGAACGCTTTAACACGGTCAAAGAAAATTGCTCTCTCTGTTTACAATTCCTAGTTTGACAAAAGGATGAAGTTTCACACGTGGTTGACCCCACAAATAATGACAATCACCACTCATTAATGGTTGAAGGCAAAGACACCTATCCACTCATTGGCTGACCAATTTTCGACACCTTCCCCCACTCAGAGCAAAAGAAATGAGCAGCACATTCTCATACGTTTTTGACTATAGATGATAGTTATGTTGGGTAAGGAGAAACCTCCTTGTCCCCCACTAAGACATTCAAAACCCTTTTATCCCAGTTGCTTATTATCTACTTCTGCCTATCTTCTAAGTCAAAATCATAATGTTTCTACTGTCCTTTTCTGTTACCCACTCTTTATTGATCTTTCACCATTCGAGAGATAATAAATAGAGTCCCCCCCCCCTCCTCCTTTAACACATAAATTCCATGCCTCAAACAATCTGATATAAGATTCTTCTACCAGTAAAAATGATATTCAAATTAATACCTCTGTAATGCCCAGAGAATAAGTTCTCACACCTTATAATAACTATTATAAGCAATTTTTTACCTGCAGAGTGACCTACCACTTTCTGTTTCGCTTTCCTCTTCTTTTTTTAGCTAAAAAGATTAATAAAATCGATTCTACATTTACCAGTAAGGCTCAAAATTTTGAGAAGTTTGCTTCACTTAGCTTCTTCATTCACTTATTTACACTATGGCTCTGCAAAATACCTCACTAGCAATGTTCTCAATGAAACTACCAATAAAATGCAAAGATTGAAGATGAGCTTCAGCAACAGCAATACATTCCAGTGTTTGAAGTAGCGAAGCAAAGAAAGAGAACTTATAAACCTGCATTTCTTATGGTCCAGGAAAATGGCTAAACGAAAGTCTTGGCTGCCTAAAGATGAGCTCTTTGCTAAATGGGTGACTAAAAACTGCCTTCCGTTTCCTCATTGCTGCTTCAACATCTACATATTCACCTTGGAGACTCCAGTCACTTGGACGACCATCTGATGGATTATATGCATTGCTGCAAGGATAGAAAGATAACTTTTTTCCCATCTGCGGTGACCAATTACTGAACTTGCTTCTCTCTCGAGAACTGTGAGCACAAACATCTTCAACCACACGGCGCTTTGTCGGCTGACTGTTTTCAGTGCTCGTGCATGGAACAGAGAGAGAACCCAAACTCAATGATAGATCGCACTGGTTGTCACTGTTACATGGATTTTTTAGATAATATCTAGTATCAGCTCGACTGAAGTCACATGAAGGCTTTACATCACATGAGTAGAGGTTCTTTGTATCATCCCTGTGGACAAAGTCAAACGTTCTAGAAATGGGTTCGAGTGGAATTTCTAAACAAGGCTGGCGTTTTTCACCATGCAGATTGTTTCCATAATACAAAGGATACACTGAGAATGAGTTTGATGCTGAAAACTTCTTCATAGGGTAGTATTGACTACTATCAGCTGTCGGAAGGTTCTCAGTCACAATAAGGAATTTCTCAGTGGTGCAATCATTGTTAGGAGCAACAAGCCTTTGACATTTAGAGCCAGGATGTGTTAAGTTAATGGCTGTGGGTTGCGGAAGATTTGAAAAATAGGACAAAAATGGTGAATTATTATTAGTGACATCTCCCTTAGTGTTCTCTACTACGCAAGAAGAGATCATATGAGGACTTTGAGTGCTAGAATTCAGATAGCACGTAGGATTACTATTTCGTTGACTCCTTGATGTTCTTCTAGGAGTACATCCCAGATTCAGAGCAGCTGAAAGAGATCAAATACAAAGACAAATCGTATTAGGAATATTTAGCTCCCCAAACAATAATATTCTGTGCTTATTCTTCTTCTTTTTTGGAGAGGGCTCAGAGGGGTGTTAGTGGGAGTGGGAATCAAACATGTACTTGCTTTTTACTTTGTTTCCTCAGATGGGTCAGCAAGGAGAATTACTCAATCAAAATTTCGATCTATGATTTCTGTACTTGTTGCTATCAAATATTCAAACCTCAGCAGAAAGTTCATCTGGCGAAACTACTTATTTAGATGCAAATTGCAACGCAGAGCTCAAAGGAGAAGAGTAAGTAATCTAAATTGAAAGAATACCTTCAATGCAAGGCTGAAGAAATTTCCCGGTTTCGGTATTCTCATCGCGACGAACTATCGTATTTATTGCATCATTTACTCGGTCCCAAAGAGTTTTAGGGTCCATGTATTCAGCCTATTGAAGAATTTATATGGAAAACATGAGATAAAATGAAACAGAACAAAATCCAGCAATTAGAAAGAGGATTTTTTAGGTTCGGAATACAAAAGAGGGAGAAAACACCTCAGAATTAGCTTTAGAATACATAATTTCCTCTGCCCTGAGAACAACAACAGGAAGCTTCTCTTGCCATTCCTTATTCTTCTTAGTTGCCGAGCCATGAATCTCATTCGCAATCCTAATTAAACACAAAACTTCCATCAGAGCCAAAGATCCCACACAGAGAGCTAATTAATCCGTAGATGACGATACACAGAGAGCAAGCCGAACCTGAAAATTTCTTGAATGAGAGAACCTCTGATAGGATGGTGCCTATCACTGTGCCAAGCTCTTCGCACGCACTCATAAGGTCTTGGGCCTGGCCTAGGCATTCTGACTTACTGAGGAGAAGCTCTGTTTCTTGATGAGGAACAAGATTTCAACGTCTGCTAGAGATTATGGAAAATTTCAGCTTCTGCTTTCTTCTTTACTTATAGAGGGACTCGAACAACTCCATCAAAGTCTCACGATGAATAGAATGCAGTCGACCGGCGAGATTTAAACAAATCTATGGCGAAAACGAGGGAAGATGAAGGGGAGGAGGCTTGGTTTTTGGTCTGGGTTTGGCAGATTCAGTCTGCACAGTGACGGAGCTCAATAATTTCAAGGGGGGGAGAAGGGGTTTAATTGATGAGTTTGGTGTGTCCCCCACTCATCCACATGCCTGCTTCCCCTAGCCCCATGGGTCTCTCTCTCTCTCTCTCTCTCTCTCTCTCTCTCTCTCTCTCTCTTATTTTATTGCCTTTTGGCTTTCTAT
Organism: Datisca glomerata; assembly: GCA_003255025.1. NCBI lineage: Eukaryota > Viridiplantae > Streptophyta > Magnoliopsida > Cucurbitales > Datiscaceae > Datisca > Datisca glomerata. The sequence goes on from QANY01006789.1 coordinate 118,172, forward strand.
CTCTCCTGACCATTCATGTAGGCGTAGGGGGAGAAATTCTGTAATATTTGTCACTGTCGGTCGCCCTCAGCATAAGCCAACCCCAACCTCATCCCCTTTCATCAATAAAGGACGAAAAGAATACCCACAAATTATGGTTCAGTTTTTCAATGAATTTTTTTAGTGTACTGAGTAAAAGAATCTTATTAATTAGTGATTGATTGTCTTTACCCAATACTATTTAACAATAGTTTTTTCCTAGGAATTTTATGGTAATTTGAATTCATATCAAAATTTAACTCATTCATAATTCATCTTGCATGAGATCCATGAAAATTGATTTAATGATGGATCCATATTAATATTAATACCACACGGATAGTGGAGCGTGACTATCAAAGACGAGCATCGCCATTATCAAGTTATTGAACATAGGACAAAGCTTAATAGATGAATGTCACGTGTTATGAATATTTAAAGCTGACTAAGAATATGTGTGTTCATGATTCGGTTCGGTCGATTTTTTATGAAAAATAAATTGAACCGAATCGAATCGTGAATTTTGGTTCAGTTCTTTAGTTTAAGATTATTAATTAAAATAATTTTTAAATGATATTCTTGAAAACATAAATATAAATTTAAAGTTTTACTTCGGTTCGGTTTTGTAAGAAAAATAATATAAATTTAATATTTTGATTCTTTTCGGTTCGGTTTGAAACCACCAAAATCCGAATCGAATCGAAACTTTGGTTCGGCAATTTTTTCAAACCGAACCGAACACACGTAAAGAACCGACCGAACCGACCCTTTTCAATTTGGTTCAGTTTGGCCGGTTTGGTTTGATTTTGAACACCCTCAATTAATGACACATTTGACTCCACTTAAACTTTTAAGTTTAACTTTAATCTGGAAGCTAAATGTGTTTGGTTAAGCTTATTAAAATTAACTTTAAGCTATAGCTTATTTTAATTTGATGTTTGACAAATAAATGAATAGTTAAATTATTTTAACTGAAATACTTTAGCATCTCTCTTAATGATATATAGCTTGCATTTAGCTCATTTGTTTAGTATCATCTTTTTTTAAATCATTAATCTAAACGAGAGTCATTCCGACCCGTTCGTTTCCCCGACCCGAACTGACTCGTGGCTTGTCCTGACATGTGTCCCACTCTGTCTCCCCGACCACGGCTTCCCAACCTAAGGGTCAAGGTCTGAGTTGATGTCGTGGTCGGGGTCAGAGGGTCGGGTTTGGGGTCTTGGTCGGGGTCGGTCGGGGTAGAGATGGAGTCCGAGTCCGTGTCGTGATCATGGTCTGAGTCGAGGTTTGGATCTGTCTAGGTCGGGGTCTGGCTTGAGGTTCAGGTATGGGTCAAGGTCGGGGTCTGAGTCTAGGTTGGGGTAAGTCTTTGGGTCGGGATCTGGGTTTGGGTTTGGATCGGGTCGGGGTTGGATCAGGGTCGGGGGCCTGGTTTGGGTTTAGGTCGGTGTTGGGGAGTCATGTCCCCAACCCGAACTCATAACCTCATGCCCTCGACCTGATTCCGACCTCGAACCTAACTTGAATCCCCGACCCGACTCCACGGCCCGTCCTGACCTGATCCGTGACCTTCACCCAAACTCCTGATCTTAGGAAAAGTACCGCCGAAAGAATCAATGATTGATCGACGTCACCATTCTAGTTCAAAGTAGTATGGTTTCATTCTCATTTCATAGACATGTCTTGAAGAAGATACGCATGTTTGTGTATTTTTTAAAAAATATGGGGGTAATTTTAGACATGTGAAAAAATTAAAAGAATTTTAAATTAAAAAATTAGATTAGTTTAGCTTAAAGTTTATTAGCTTTTTAGCTGAAATAAGTTACTAGCTTATTTCAATAAGTTGTATCAAACGCCCTCTTAAGACTAAACTATTTACTTATTTAAACTATAAGTCATAATCTACAACTTATAAGCTGAGTCAAATGGGACCTAAGAAGACTAAGCATGACTCATTTATTATGCATAGCACCAAAAGCTAGCTACTGGGACTCTTTGAATGTATTAGCATGACATCTCCCCTGGTCTGAGTATGAGTTTTTACATGTGGTTGATGCAGATTAGATCTCAAAAGATAGTTCACTAATCAGCACTCGCTTGATGGTACTTGTTTTTAGTTCTTTTTCTATTTTCATAGAGGGTGAACTCCAGTGTAGGTTGGGGCGTAAGATAATACTATAAAATGAGGCTTATATAGGATGAGATTCTCTGCAGTTCGTGTCAATACTATAAAATGAGGCTTATATAGGATGAGGATTCTCTACAGCTGGACACCAACTGCAGAGAGGAAGTTCAATCTCAGACGTCCAAAGAGATACGGACGGTTGTGATCAAATATTAAAATATAAAAAAAATTACTTTTTTCCCAAGTTTGTTTTTGAAATTTATCTGGAAGAGGTCCAATATTTTAAAATTTAAAAAAACGTACAATACAAACCAATAACACAAGAAAACAAATAGCACATGCCTTATACGTTTTTTAACTTCACAAAATACTTATGAGAAAACGCTATGTACTGATTTATAATAATAATTATTGTTAAAATAGAAATTGATTGTATAGACATACCAAAATATGAGGCACATTGCCAACAAAAAAATTCCCTTTAAGTCTTATATATATATATAATTTGATATGTAATTATCTAATAACAACACATATCAAATTTTATTATTTATAATTATGCCACTCTTGGAAAAGATTGAGAATTTAAAAAATAAAATAAAAAGGAAAAGTTATGTGTGAATGAAAGTTTGAAAATTAGAGTAAGAAGTTGTCCCACATGGAAAAGATAAAAGAAAGTTGTGAGGTTTATAAATCTAACACAACTCCCCTTGGAATACCCCATATTTTGTGGGGACTTAGATGACACATTATCCTCCTCTCACACGTGTGCGCCGCCACCGTCGTCTGTACGACCTGGCCTGGCTCGGCACGACCTGGCCGGCTCGATACGATCCGGTCTGGATCGAAGATTAACGTTTTACTGAAAATATCCTTTATTTTATTGGAGAGCAAGGCTTTGAATCTGTCAAAGCATTCTCCACGTGTGGTTTTGATCAAATCAAAGTTGTTAAACACTCCAACAAATATCTTCAACGTTCACTTCAGCTACAGATATTGTGCGACTTTTTAATTGCACGATTTTTTGAACTGCATTGCTGCAGATCAAGTTGTTCCCCTCTATAAATAGAGGTGCTAGATAAAGAGTTGTGAACAACAATTTTTGACATTCTGCTTTTGCTTCTGCATACTGCGCACATTATTATCCTACCACTTTTTTTTCATTTTCCATCTTTGAGTCTAAGAGAGAGAAAATGCTATAAGTTTAGATAGAGATCGAAAGACTAGTTACTGTTTTTGATATGAGATTGTTGTATCCAGTAGAGACAATCGGCGTAGTCTCTAAGTACCGTATGAAGGGCGAATATTGTCTTTAGGGCATTGCATTCGTGCAATCCTCAATCTATTTTCTTCAGCTTTCATTATCTATTTTAGTTGTTTTCGTTATCATTATTTTCCGTTGTAATTGTTCGTAGTTCATTTCTTTTTAATCGTTGTAATTATTCGCCGTTTGAATTTTCAGTTGTAATCATTCTCACTATTAATTTTGGTTTATGCAAAATCCATGCTCCATTTCCACCAACAATCTAATGACAGTATAGATGGAGCAAACTGCCGCAATCAAAGCCATGCATGCTGGGAAGCTAGAAAATTTGAAAGGAGAAGACTTTAAGTGTTGGCAACATAAAATGGTATTTAATCTCACCACCCTTAATCTCGCAAACATGCTGAATAGAGACTTTTTGTCACTCCGAAGGACAAAAAGACCAAGGAGGCATGGATTTACTAGGATTTATTCAGCTGAAATTATATCCGTAATGGTGTAGTAGACACTCTGTATAATGTCTATTCCCCATTAAGGACAATGAACGAATTATGGCAAGCCCTGGAGAAGAAATATAAAACTGAGGATGTCGGGATGAAGAAGTTCATCGTTGGTAAGTTTTCAAAGTATGAAATGGACGACGAGAACATTGTCGTAAATCAAGTGGAGGAGCTATAAACTATCATCAATAATTTGAAGATCGAAGGAATGACCATTAACGAGTCATTTCAAGTCGCTATAATTATCGAGAAGTTACCACCGTCATGGAAAGAATTCAAAAGATATCTTAAACACAATCGCAAGGAGTTGAGTATGGAGGACATGATCGTGAGGCTGAGGATTGAGGAAGATAACCCAACTAGCCGAGCAAAAAAAGGAAGACACCATCGAGTAGTGCTAAAAAGGGTAATTATAAAAATGCATTAAAGGTAGTTGTTGGATGTGCGGTAAAGTCGGACACTGAGCGAATGATTGACGTTACAAAAAGGACCAAAACAATGGTAACCACCCCGAGAACAGCAACAAAGGGAACCATACAAACATGATGGAGACGATGATTTATGTGTTATGGTTTCTGAGATATGTATGATCACTGACACCAAAGATCGGTGGGTTGACACTGGTGCTACGAAGCGCGTGTGCAGTGAAAAGTCTTTATTTCCAGCCTATCAATAGGTTGAAAATGGTGAAGTTCTCTATATGGGGAATGCCCCAAAGGCTCCTGTAAAGGGAAAAAGAAATGTTGTGTTGAAGTTCACCTCCGGGAAAAAACTCACTCTCCTCAACGTTCTCCACGTGCCTAAAATTCGTAAGAACTTATTTTCAGGATCTCTTTATGTAAGAGTGGATTTAAACTTGTGTTTGATGCTGAAAATTTTATTCTAACTAGGGGACTGATGTTTGTTGGAAGGGTTATAGTTATGATGGTCTCTTTAAACTTAATGCTGCTATTAATGAAAATTATGCAACTTCCGTTTATATTGTTGAGTTGTCTAATAATTGGCATGCTAGACTAGGACATGTTAATTATCAATCCATTTTTATTATGATTAATTTAGAATTTCTGCCTAGATTTAACCTAGAAAAAGGGAATAAATGTAAAATCTGCGTAGAATCTAAATTTGTAAGTAAATCATTTAAATTTATAAAAAGAACAAATGAATTACTTGATTTGATACATAGTGATTTATTTGATCTCAAATTAACACCTAGTGGGGGAGTTAGAAAATACTTTGTTATGTTTATTGATGATTTTAGTAAATATTGTTATGTATATTTGCTTCACACAAAATATGAGACTTTGGATATGTTTAAGACATAAAAGTCTGAAGTTTAAAATCAACTTGGTAAGAAGATCAATGTTCTTAAATCTAACTAAGGTGGAGAATATCACTCCACGATGCTCACTAAATTCAGTGTTCACCATGAAATAGTGCATCAAACTACTGCACCTTACACGCCTCAACAGAATGGGCTGGCTGAAAGGAAAAATAGAACTCTGAAGGACACGGTGAACTGTATGTTAAATAGCTTCGGACTACCCCAGAATTTATGGGTGGAGGCCTTATTTTACGGCTAACAATATACTAAACATGATTTCACATAAGAAGAGTAATAAGTCTCCTTATGAAATGCAAAAGGGAAGTTGTCTTCCTATAAAATCCTAAAAATGTAGGGGTGTCTTGCAAATGTACAAGTACAGTTGTCAAAGAGAGTCAAGCTTAGACCTGAGACTGTAAACTGTGTTTTTATTGGATATGCATGTAACAGTGCTGCATGTGGCTTTTTGGTGATTAAGTCAGAAATTGCTGACATAAGTACCAATATTATAATGGAGTCTGTTAATATTGAATTCTTTGAGAATGTGTTTCCATTTAATGAAGGAAGACACAGTCAAACTGTCAAACGAGGTTTAGAAGAAAGTTCTTCAATAGCTCATATTGATGAAGAATCTGAACCTGAGCCTAGAAGAAATAAAAGAGCTAAAACGAATACCTCATTTGGTCTAGAGTTTATATCATCTTGACGGAAGCCAGACCTCAAACTTATAAAGAGGCGGTGTCTAACCCTGAAGATCCTTTTTGGAAGGAAGTAGTAGACAATAAGATACATTCCATTATGCAAAACAACATATGGATGTTGGTTGATCTCCCTCTTGGGAATAAACTAATAGGCTTTAAATGGATCTTCAAAAAAAATCTTAAAGCTGATGGTACTATTGAAAAGTACAAAGCTCGGTTGGTAGACTTTTTCGATACCTATTCTCCAATGACGAGAATCACATCCATAAAATGCTGTTTGCACTTGGTGCATTACATATTTGAGAAATTCAGCAAATGGATGTAAATACTGCTTTCTTAAATGGAGAATAGGTGGAAGAAATCTATATGGAACAACTTGAAGGGTTCGTGGTTAAAGGCCAATAACGAAAGGTATGTAAACTTGTTAAATCCATTTTATGGGTTGAAACAAGCGCCAAAGTAATGGTATGCAAGTTTGATCACACTATGTTATCTAATGACTTTAAGATAAATGAGTGTGATAAATGTGTCTACGTTAAGCATACTAGTGATCAGATTGTCATAGTATGCTTACATGTAGATGACATGCTCATATTGAGAATGCATAAGGATATAACATCATCTACCAAGAGGATGTTAAGTTTCAATTTTGACATGAAAGATTTAGGTCTAGTAGATGTCATTCTTGAAATTTAAGTAAAGTGAACTAAAGATGAATACATCCTTACTCAATCCCATTAAGTAAAAAAGATCTTAAAAAGGTTTGGGCAATTTGAAAGCAAACCAGAAGTAACTCATTTTGACCCAAACTATAAGTTTAGGAATAATGATTGAGCTTGAGTATCTCAATTGAGCTACTCACAAATAATTACAGTATAATGTATATCATGAATTGCACTAGGCCTGATATAGTCTATTTAGTAGGAAGGCTTGTAAGATTAACATGTAATCTTGGGGCATGATCACTGGAGTGCATTGGTCAGAGTACTAAGGTACTTGAAGTTCACAACGAACTACGGATTGCATTACTCAAACTATCCACATGTGATAGAAGGATTTAGTAATGCCAATTGGATTTCTGACAATTTAGAGACTAAATCTACTAGTGGATACATTTTACCCCTAGGTAGTGGATCTATCTCGTGGAGGTCTACTAGCTCGTTCAACTATGAAATCATAATTCATAGCTTTGGACAAGGCTTGCGAAGAAGCAGAACAACTTAGAAATTTTTTGGAAGATATTCCAGTATGGCCAAAACCTGTGTCGGCAATATGTGTCCATTGTGACAACATGACTGCGACCTTTAGAGCAAAAAATAATGTGTATAATGATAAGTTTAGACATATTAGATGGAGACATAATACGTTAGACTTAATATGGTTAAAGGAAAATCTTGTCGATCCTTTCAAGGGAACTAATAAAGCAAACATCGAGGGAATTGAGACTAAAGCATATTCAATGAATCATTCAGGTGGTAACCTAACTAAGTTGACTGGAGATCCCATGATCTAGATTCAATAGGCAAACTGGCAGGGATGATTCACGTTGACACACTAAAGATAGTGTGTTGTCTGTCGACGTAAAATGGTATACTTAATTATTTAATGACATTAATGTCTTGCTTGCATGAGAAGTAGTGACAGAATACTTGTAATCGTTTTCACTTATATGTGAGTAGAAGTGGGGACACTTCTATGAGAGGTCTCAAAGGCTTAGCTGTTGGAATTCATGGCTACACGCAGCAGAAGACGTGGTGGTTTTTTTATAAAATGATAAAATATCGTATCGTCGCAGATCCCAAAGATGAAATTTTTTTATTGAAAAATACTTTTTTAGATTGGATCCATTATATATCTATACATTAAATCTAAGACATACAAATATATGAATTATACATCTTGTAACCTATCGAGCGTCATTGCATACAACAAACTAGTAGTCTAACGAACAACAGATTGCGAGATCCACACCAAGATTTTTCAAGCCAATCCTCAAACACGCTAAGACATGTGTAGGCTGTAGAATAAATCAAAGACACTTTATAGTCTCTAGATGTACTCAAAATATGAGATCTAGAGATTTATGAGACAAAACTCTAAGAGAATTAGGAAAATTCACAGAGCTTTTTGATTAAACTTTATCACGTAATTGCACACTCATTGTAGTTGCAACAATGAGACCAATAAAATAATATTAATATATATCTTATAAGTCAGGGCTCATCAAATTTTTTAGGGATTCACACAAATTAATCAATTAATTACAAATGTGTCAGTGTCACACGGCACTGCAGTGTGCCGTGAAGAGCCAAAGTGCGTATAATATTCTACATGTAAACTAAAAGTGAAATTATAATAATAATAGTTTGTTTACAAGATTAAAATTTTAATGTTATTTGAATAGTATAGAAAATAATTATATTTTATTCAGTTATCATATTCTTAACAAATAATTTAACATATTAAGAGACAGTTTCTCGTATTTAAAATATATTAATGTGTTTTTATAAATTCATGTATATGATTTTTCATGCTATTGATAAGATAAATATTACAAACTATTTAATTTATAAATTTATGACGAACAAATCATTATTGACTTATAATTAAATATTAGTTATAAAAAATATTGAAATCAATATATGGATATTTACGTCTCTAATTACATAGGATTATCAAAATATTTTATTTGAATAAGTATAAACAAATTAATATTAGATATAAAATAAAAGACTATTAAATGAATTAAATGACCACTACTACAAATATACTTTTTCAAGACTCGTGTAAAAAAATAGACACGACGGGGCTAACTAAATCCGTCGTCTAAGAGTAGATAACACTTATTTTGTCCTTATATGACGGTGGGTCGAACCCCCGTCATATTAAAAGATAAAAATATATGACGGTCTGTCACTAACACGATGGGTTCTCGACATCCCATCTTATTACATCAAAGAATTTCTTGAATTAAAATAGCGGGGCTTAAAGTCCCCATCATATTTTAGCAAAACAAGACGGGGTGTGGGAGCCCCATCGTATTTTAGTTTCGACGGGGTTTAGAGTCCCCATCGTATTTTAGCTTCTATTAACTAAAGCTCGTCAATTTCTCACACTTCACATTCTCTCTTTTCAAACCCGCACCTAGATCCATACCTTTGTCGTCTTGCTTCGGTGTCGAGTTCCCTCTCCCAATCTCCTTCTTCCCAGTTCACCCCCAACAACTTCAGTTTTTGTGCTCGATCCCTGAGTTTGTCTTAGCCTTCACCTTCTTCCCCATCCTATCAATCCCTAGGTGTAGTAGTTCACCGTATAGTCCACTCAGGTTGTGTAAGTCTTCTTCCCCATTCGTTCCTTCATCTTTTCCATTTGGTTCGATTCATTTTTTTTTCATGTCATTTCCTCTCATCGTCAAGGTACTTCTTCTCCATTTATGATTTTCTTGTCGTTTCAGTCAGCTACCGGATGAGAGAGCTTGGATTTCTTAGCTCGGAGGTCCGGGTGAGGGCTTGAGGGTCTACATACGTGAATGCCTCTCTCGATCTTGTAGTGGTTCTGTGCTTGGTGGCCTTCGCGTTCCCCATTACTGCCAAGTGACATTTAATGGGTAGTGAAACTCCATTAGAAGCTTCAGAACCTTAACATAAGTGAAAGAGTGTTGAATCTATAATTTTAAGAAAGAGAGGTGTGTGAATGCAAAATATTAGCTTTTATGCTCTGTTGATGCCAAATATTTGCCTCTAGTTTGAGTTAAAGTTTGATTTTTTTTTTTTATATTTGGGAAGCGAAGTGTATCAATTTATAAGCAATAGGATGGAGTTCTCATCACTTAAGTTGCTTTTACTCGATTTTGTCTAAGTCCAATCGGAATATCAGTGCGCGCCATTCTTGTTTCATTTGCTTGTGTAGTGTTTCTGATAATATTTTGATTATGTATTTTATTATTTGCAGTCAGTTTTTCCTGGTTTGTGGTTGACAGAAGTTACTCAAGATTTACATAAATTCCCTGATTCCTAAGTCATTCAAATGTAATAATCACATTTTATGAGCCATCACATTTTTGTTTTTTAAAGAGACTTTCTCTCTTTTTCTTCCACTAATGGAATTCGAGTCACATGATTGTTAATTAGGGATGTTTGAATTTAATTCAAATCAAAATTGATCGGTCTGGACGGTTTTTTATTATTAATGATCGGTTCAGTCATCTTTTTAGAGATGACCAAAATTTTGGACCGGTATAAACTTTTTGTTAATTTTGAACCGATCTGATCGAACCGACTATATTATATATATATATATTAGAGTTTTAGGTTTAATGCAGTGAATTATTTGTCCCCTCCGGCCTCCCCTCAACTCTCCCTCAGCAGATTGCTCAGTCAGTCCCTCTCGTCTCCTCTCGCCTCTCCATCTCCCTCAGCTCAGTCCCTCTCCCTCACCTCAGAGTCGTATTATATATATATTTTTAAGTTTCACTTCGCCTTCCTCCACGCCTCTGCATCTCTCACAAAGCAGCTTTGTCAAAGCCTCTCTCTCTCAAGCCTCTGCATCTCTCTCTCTCAAGTCTCTGCATCTCAACTGTCTCTTGCAGTTCTCTCTCTCATAAAGCTTTTTCTTCTCTCTCTCTCTCAAAGCTCTTGGTCTGTCCCTCGCAGATCTCTTTCTCTCTCTCAAAGGCTTTGAGTTAAAGCATTCTCTCTTTCTCTTCTCTCTCTCTCTCTCTCTCTCAGCATCTCTCCCTCATGTCAGATCTGAGACATTTCCTCTCTCTCCCTCATGCGACTAGATCTAGATCTCAAAGCTTTTTACCACTATAGTCTCTAATCGATTTGGTTCTCGAAGCTTCTATGTTTTTTGTCTTTGTTCAAAGCTTCGAGAACCAGATCTGGTTTACACAAAAGAGTTGGTAATGGATTTTCTTAAGAACAATGTAACAGAGAATCAGATTTGGTTTCTATCTTTCTCGAAGCTTTGATAATTTTTTGTTTATCTTTGTTCAGAGCGATCGAGTTGTAAGAGGGTTGAAGTTTGAATGAAAGGAAACAATAAAAATCGAGGCATTTTTCTTTATGTTTTGGTGGGTTTATTTGCAGTAAATTATGTCTGGAAAGATTTGTTGTGTACTGATATTACAAGTATATTCTTATCTAATGAGGACAACGAAATTCATAGATGCATTTAAGGATTAAACGAATACTATAAAAGTATCATTCAATAAATAGGTGATTACGTGAGAATTAGCCTTTGTCTTGCTTCTTAAAACTGTTATGGGAATGACGTGAGTTTGAAATAATCCTATACATAAATCAGATTTACCAAGCTATTTTAAGATGAAATGAAAAGACACTATTTGATGTTCCAAAACAACACCAAACGGGGTCTTATTCTGGAAAGATGAAATTTCAAGTTCAAATAGTCATATCTCCGGTTTGACAGAAAAAGACGTTTAGAAGTTTAAATTTACATATATTTATTTCTTTATTTTCTGCTTAATGATACTTTTAGTTTAAAATTATTTTCAAGTTCAAATAGTCACATCTCTTTGTTTTTACATGAATTTTTCATCTGTACATGCTCAATGGATCCACCCGCCCTGATCGGATCACTATGATTATTTACCCATAAACGTTAAGTCAAGTGACAAGACATGGACGGACCCTTTCACTTTGGGAATGAATTGGAGGCATACGACTTTGTACGTTTAGGACGAGGTTCTTTGTATCGGTCTGCCGCCACGACCTCCTCAGTAGGCTTTAGATGGGTCGTCCTCTCATTGAGAATGAACCTAGAGACACGTGACAGTGTCTCATACATTGACTTTTACATACACTTAGCAATCGTTGATTGACCATCATATAATTAGGGTTTACCCCCACTTTCTATATAAAGCTGCTTAATACTCCTATCGAAGGGGGATATATACTTTGACATTTCACACACACATTTGGGGGCTCTTTCTCTCTCCCTCTCTTTGGCAACCCCAAGGAGGTGCGTTTGCCGGCGGTTGTCACTGTCTAGGCCGCTAATGATGCACATCCTTTCTTCCACGCTAGACCTTCATGTTCCAAAGGCTTTTCCGATGACCAGATGACTCTCCGTTCATGATCCGATGTGGTTCAAAATCCATCACCGAAACAATGGCGACTCCACTTGGGAGTCGCCTGTCAAATATAAGCCTCTATGAGGAAGGCCTGTCGTGTATTTATTTCTTGCAATCAGTATGTTTTGTTTTTCTTTTTTCTTTGATTTCTTCATGAAAATTTGGAACCCAAAATGGAAGAATGAGATTCTGGAACTTAGATTTTTTTTGAAAGAATGTTTCCATTGCTTCCTTCATGCATGTTCAAAAGGAAAAAAAATGAGTTTCTTGTATACTTATGCATTCGGTCATGGGTTTCATTTTGCTTTGGATGGTTAAAAAAAAATAATAATTTTCATAACTCAGTTCCGTTCTTGATCTCTTGCCATGGTTGAAAGTAAAAAAAAAATAGACAAAGACGTGATTATTTAAAAATGGTGAAGAAAGTGGTTTTCTCATTTCTGGAACATTATTGAGGCTCTACTGGGTAGAAGAAAAACTCCATACGCAATCTATTAACAAAAAGGGTCTAAAGACTCCTATAACCTGTTCCAGAGTCTGAGAATTCTCTCAGATGCGCTGTCTCAAAATAGGATCTCTTCTTACACTATAATAATAAAACAACGATATACGTTCTTATTATTTATTTGAAGAGTGGATGGATACATCAAGCCCATAAATGAATAGAATGACGCAACACTCAAATCAGAAGTTATTTTCAAGCTTCAGTGTTATGCCTTCAACAGGAGGTTAATGTAATTATGGATCTATGTCACTGAGGTGACATGTCAAGATTGAACACGTGATGTGTAAATACACCCACATGATGTCTATCTGGCGTAATGATGAACTTCTTAGGATCCATGACTAAACATACTTGAAGTTAACAGTCCGTAAAGTGTAGTATATGTCTTCAAACTTAGTGACAAACCTTCAAAGACCCTTCCTTGCCTGGGAACAATCTGGACTTATTATCAACGGAGATTTCTAGATTTATTAATTAATTCATCACAGAGATGGACTTATTATCGAGCTCATCATGGAGATATCCAAATTATCCACTGACCTATTATAGGTATTTGAGATTTATCAATCAACTTATTATGCAGGTTTCTTAACTGATTATCTATTATCTGACTCATATTGAGGGGATTGCTGGATCTATCATCTGACCTATCATGAGTATTCATGGATTTATCAACCCAATTATTGTAAGTATTTATGAAATTATTTATTATTTACACTGCTTCATGATCTTTGCCACATGAATCTGAATCACGCCTAAAGGGGGGCTCTATTATGCATATGAGGGATTCTAGATATATACTGGCCTATAGTCTCTACGTCATTATTAAATTTAGTCACAGCAAACAAAAAAAATGACATTTCTTTAAGATTCGAGAAGAGGAGAAGATATCAATATATACATATTCCCTATGACGTATTCTACACTATCATTTATGTTTAGAAAATCTACTCTCACAACCAATTTTTTATTTTATTGGGAGATTCTCCTTCTGACCAATAATTGAGACAAAAAGAATAAGGACTTGTTTTCTATCAGAATTTTATCATTCATAGCTACATTATCATTGTCAAAAGGGCTTCCGGCCTCTTCTAAGTGTGTCAGTAATACCACATAGTAGAAATGTTTTTATGTTGGTTCTGCACACCCATGGTAATAGGATTGATGCCTCGGTGACAATAAAATCACCTTAATAGGTGGGTCGATGATTCATCCCTAAGTGCACCCGAGATAACGATAAAATTATCACGAGCGGTGACTTAGGACTGTTGTGAAAAAATCACCGCTAAGTGCACCCGAGATAATGACAAAATTACCATGAGGGGTAACTTAGGACTGTTGTGCAAAAATCACCGCTAAGTGCACCCAAGGTAACGGCAAAATTACCACAAGAGGGGACTTATGACCGCTGAATAAAAATTACAGCCAAGTGCACCCGAGGTAATGACAAAATTACCACAAGGGGGACTTAGGATCGTTGAATAAAAATTACCGCTAAGTGCATCCGAGGTAACGACAAAATTACTATGAAGGTTGACTTAGGACTGTTGAGTAAAAATCACCGCTAAGTATAACTATTATAGGTAGCTTAGGATTATTGACAATAAAAAAGTTGCCTTTATGCGCACTCGAGTTGATGAAAAACTTGTTACGAGGGATGACTTAGAATTGAAAGATGTTTAACATCGTAATTTTCACTACAACTTTTGTAGTTATCAAAATGAACCACAAAATTATGATGGGTCCGTTATCTTGGAACGCATCTAAGATGTTTAAGCAAAGATTGTTCGTGAAATAAATCTAAGACGTTTCATCAAATATTGTTCCTGAAACACGCTTAAGACGTTTCAGCGAAGTTTATTCCTGAAACACGTTTAAGACATTTCAGTAAAAATTGTTCCTAAAACGTATTTAAGACATTTCAGCGAAGTTTATTCCTGAAACATGTTTAGGACGTTTCGGCGAATATTGTTCCTGAAACGCGTTTAAGACGTTTTGGCGAATATTGTCCCTGAAACACGTTTAAGACGTTTTAGCGAAGATTGTTCCTAAAATTCATGTAAGAGAAATTTCAGCAAAGATTGAACCTGAAACGCATTTAAGACGTTGCAACAATGATTATTCCTGAAATGCTTTTAATATGTTTCAGCGAAGTTTATTCCTGAAACGCGTTTAAGACGTTTCAGTGAAGATTGTTCCTGAAACGCATTTAAGACATTTCAACAAAGTTAATTCCTGGAATTCATTTTAAGATGTTTCAGCAAAGCCTGTTCCTGAAATGCGTTTAAGACATTTCAGTAGAAATTGTTCCTGGAACGCATTTAAGACATTTCAGCAAAGTTTGTTCCTGAAACATACTAAAGACATTTCGGTGAAGCTTATTCCTGGAATTCATTTAAAACGTTTCAGAAGAGTATGACCATGGGATGCGTTTAAAATGTTCAGTAAAGTTTGTTCTTGAAATGCATTTAAGACGTTTCAGCAAAGTTAGTTCCTATAAGGCTTTTAAGATGTTTTAGTGAAGTTAGTTCCTGGAATGCATTTAAGATGTTTCAGCAAAGATTGTTTCTGAAACGCCTTTAAGACGTTTCAATAAAAATCGTTCCTGAAACGAAAATTGTTCCTGAAACACATTTAAGACGTTGCAGTAAAGATTGTTCCTGAAACACTTTTAAGATGTTTCAGTGATTATTGTTCCTGAAACACATTTAAGATGTGTCAGCAAAGTTAGTTCCTGGAATGCATTTAAGATGTTTCAGCAAAGATTGTTCTGAAAATGCGTTTAAGACGTTTCAGCAGAAATTGTTCTTGGAATGCATTTAAGACATTTCAGCGATGTTCGTTCCTGAAACGTACTTAAGACGTTTCAGTGAAGCTTGTTCCTGGAACGTGTTTAAAATGTTTCAGCAGAGTAGGACCCTGGGATACGTTTAAGACGTTCAGTAAATTTTATTCTTGAAATGTTTTAAAGACGCTTCAACAAAGTTAGTTCCCGAAATGCGTTTAAGACGTTTCAGCGAAGTTAGTTCCTGGAATGCATTTAAGATGTTTCAGCAAAGATTGCTCCTGAAATGTGTTTAAGACGTTTCAGCAGAAATTGTTCCTGTAATGCATTTAAGACATTTCAGCGAAGTTCGTTCCTGAAACGCACTTAAGACATTTCAATGAAGCTTGTTCTTGGAACACGTTTAAAACGTTTCAGCAGAGTAGGACCCTGGGATGCGTTTAAGACGTTCAATAAAGTTTGCTCCTGAATGCAAAAGAAATGTTTTAGCAAAGGTAGTGGGGCAAAATTTGGCCGATGTTACAAATCCCTTCAAAGCCGAACTTGGTCGCCATAACGTGTTTGAAATATACAAGTTGTTTTTACTACTTATTTCATTCGTTACCACAGAATATGAACGTTGCCGCATGTATTAAATCTAACTTAGAGATTTATTATGAATATGCTCATGTTAAAAGTCGTATGTAAGACCGACGTATGTGCAAAGTATGGATGGGTATATAACCCTTTAAGCATGAACATCACAGATAGTCCAATATATGCGCGGCTCCTTAGGTAACTTGATTATATTTTTCGTACATGTGTGCGCCTTCTTAAGCAGAATCATGCAGGTTCCTACTTGTGTGCACTTTCGCAAGTCGATTCGTTTGCAGGCTGCACTCTAGCATATGCATTTACCGCCGAGCCATTTCTTGATGAACTTCGCCCTAGTTAGTTATCTCAATATCGAAAAGTAGTGATACGTTTGCTCATGATTTTAATGAATTATCTCTTGAAATGATTAGGAATATGTCATTGAGCTATATCTATCATACATGAGAATAATGTGAGTAGATAATGTTGCATGACCCTATTCACTTGTCATGATACTTTGGTATTTGGATGCACATTATGAACGTGCATATGCTACATATACTACCATGTACTCATTCATTCTTACATTGAAACTTAAGGTTGTGCATCGCTAGTGCGTATGTGTATTGTTTCAGCTAGTCATCCTTTCGTGAATGTCGTCACAATCAGATTCTTTATTGAAAAAGACTTACCTAGCCCACTACTTCTTACAACTCTTACTAGAGGATAAATGAAAGTGATTGGTACATCATCATATCCAACTTGGGGCTACAACAACAAAAATAACCTTATATGATTGATTCTTGTTTATTCATCATCATTATTGTGTTAAGCGTCATATTAGACAATATTGTAATTTACTTATAAGATCTTTGAGTAGCTTCAATTATTATCATAATTGAAGAACTTATTTTAATTCATATAGAAATTCACATGTCTGCTATTTTAAACATTCTAACTAACATACTTTTTGTCATAATCAAATGTGTGAAAAAAGTTAAATTAAGACAAATTTGGATCAAGAAAGAGGACTTAGGTAAATTCAGGTAACTATTTATGTTTGCTTTCATTGATCTCAAGATTCGTTATTATGTGTATGCAATTTTAATATTGATTTTAATTTAGATTTTTTTTTAAGAAAAATGCATACATTGAGGGGGAGATTTTTCAAAAATAAATTGTTTTATTTCATTTTGATGATTTCAAAGGGGTTACTAAATTGTGAAAGGATGATATTTTTTTTATGAAAATGAGAGTATTTTTAACAAATGACATGGTTAATTATTTTCTATGATTTCAAAGGGGGAGAAATATAGTTAATTGTAAAATGAGGAGATTTTTAAATTTTAAAAATTTAGAATTATTATTGCATATGCGTATGAGAAGTTTATAGTTAATATTTTTTTTTACAATAAATTGTTTGTAATTATAAAAAAGGGGAAGATTGTTGATCCTAGTCAAGGTGACAATTTTGATGATGATAAATAATATTTAGGCTTATATATTTTATTGAGTGTGTAGGTCCTAGATAAAGTGAAAATCATGTTGAAAACACTTAATCTTAAGTGTTGATGAAAAAGGACAATCAAAACCATACGGAGCGAGTTACACAGGTACATTACGAAGGGCATGAAATATATCAAATGAACTGAAAAATACTTGAATCAACGTCGGTTGAACTCATAATGACTCAAAGAACAAAGAACCGGACTGAACCGATCATGAACTAGAACCTAGGAGACCGAACATGGTAGAATAGTGTGCAAAATGTCATGGACAGGTTCACCCTCAGTTCGGTGTCAAAACCAGTTCCGCTTTGGAGGGGATTTCAGTCACACTTGTTGAAAACGGGCGGATCGGTTTGGAACCGGATGAACCGGTTTATAAAAAAGGAAATTCCTTGTGGACCTATTGCTTATTTAGGACGCACTGATCCGTCCGGTTTAATCTGGTTTGGACCGGTTCTAAGATCTATCCTCCTCTATAAATAGGCTACTGTTTTTCTCATTTCTATACACCTCTCCTACGAAGCTTATAGTATTTTATTCTTTGAGAGGCTTGTCTTTTGAGCAATATTTTGAGAAATTTTTTAGAGAGAAGCTAATGAAAATTGTGAGTGAAATATTGAGAGATCTACTATTTGAGAGAGAGAAATATTATAAGAGATTCAAAGATTTAGACCGAGCTACATTGTAAAAGGTTTGGTCTTCACCCGTAAAAAGATCGTTGGAAAAATCTTCAAGGGGATCTTTGGAGCGTGGACGTAAGGATAGTTTTTTCGAATCACGTAAAAACATCGCGCGTCATCTCTTCTTCCCTACTCTCTTTATTTTTTGCATATATATATTTCTTACACTATCATATTGTCTTGCTATTTAATTCTTACGCTTAGTTTATAATTGTGCTTTAATATTCCACATCACTATTAATTTATTTATTTACTTAAACTTCTGCACTTTATTATTGCACAATTATGATCAATTGCTTGATTGTTCATTTTTTATCAATTATTTTATCTCAAGCAATTTATTTTTTTAATTTAAAATTTTTAAACTATTTTTCCTTCAAAGGGGTGTCATATCGATTCTTCAAGAATGAGGGAATAAAGACACATAGTTTACATGAAAAACTTTTAAAAGGAAGAAAAACCATTGGAAGACTTTTGGTATTCTATTGTATTTCGTATCATATATCGTTGTATCGTGTCGTGTCTATATCATGTGTAGGTGTGAGTCATTTTATGTTGTCACATATGCCCGTGTTTATACATGAAGATGATAATTAAATAATAATAAATCTCTCTATCTTAAAGCAAGTTTTGAGAAATTGATAAACATCGCCAGGGAATATTTTCTATAATGCTCTCATTCATAACCACCTAGTTAATCCTATTGTTCTTGTTTTATCTTCTATTCGATTGAATCTTTGATTTAGATCTTGCCAGTGTAAGGTAAGATTTAGATTGTTCAGTTAAAGTGATGAATAAGAATACGTATGCGCTTTCACGTTAATGTTTATAAAATAATAATATTAAGAAAATTTAATAAATTTAAAAGACTAGGTGTATGTTTATGCCCTTAAAGAGGTGAGTGATAAATGAGACGCGGGTGAGACTGGCAGACCTGGCAATGTTAATAGTAGAAGTTAATGTTTTTAATGAATGGTCGTTTGGCATACCCAACACTACCACCATGGATCCGGTTGTCGAACAAGTTCTATAATAATGGTCCATTGTTGATTGGCTAAATATTACACAAGTGAGTTCGCGCAAAACATAATGAAAAGAATGTAAAGAAAATTTGAAGGATAGGTAAAGCAAATGAAAGACTATGTTAAAATGATTTATAAAGTGTATGTCAAGCACAAGACTTATTTTATATGATTTAACCAAATTTGTATGCGGATGTGTCTGTTAAGTGTGTGTAAAATTTTACTTACTGGGCATCAACTCATTCTGTTTTCTTTAACTTTTCAGGCGATGAGTGATTGTGAGATGACACCTTATGGACGGATCAAACTCCGTAAAATATTTTTAAATAAGGATTTCAGACAATACTTTAAGATTATTTATTATTTATTTATATGTTTTAGCTTTAAAATAGATGGTTGCTAATTGACTATGTTTCCATAGCTAGTTTGATTTATTTAAGTGCTTTGATTTCGATATTGATAAGCTTTAAAAAAGGTATTTGTTTGGTTTATGTTTTTAATAAATAAACATTATTATTTATTTTATTTTTTCTATTAAATGTTTAATTAATCATTAAGAGGGTAATACTTCCAATGCTAACAAGGTGTTAGCTAGAGGTGTTACATAATTATTACTAAGTTTTAAGTGATAAAATGATATGCATTCATTCTAAAGTTGAATTGATAAATTATTTTAATAAATAATAAAATAATAACATATTAATGAATATCATTGACATCATTTAGTCAATAACTTGGTTTGAAATTAATCAAATAATATTGATGTGAATAGTTTTGGTTCACTACACATTAACACATGATTAAGCTTCCAAAACCCAAGCTTAATTTACATGTACATAAGTTTCCATTTCTTTTTCATAGGTAGTGGACACGGGTTATGTCCTCTTTTACTAAATTTGTAACACAATTAACAGCTGAATTTGCCAAATAGAAAGTTGATGGTTTTTTTTTTATACCAAAAAGTTGATAGTTGAAGCGGTTAAAACTGATCATAGGGCATAGATCACGTTGGCCCCCACACAAGAGAAGTGCTGCAATGCCAGACAACGCAATGATCCCCACGCCATATCATAACCCCTTACCGAAAAGTTGCAAAAGTTTTCGAAGACTGACAACTACATCAGTTCTCAATGCTGAACCGGCAATTTTACTGTATCCGAAATCTCGTTCGTTCATTCTTGAAATCAACGGTTATGATTGAGTGAGAGAGTGGCCATTTCACCATAAAGAGAGTGGCAATTTCTTATTTTATGAACTAAAAAAATTAATATTTTTTTACATAAAACTTTTAAAATTTTGAAACTTTTAAAAAGAATTATTTGAGTAGTCTTTAGTGCTATAAATATAGTGCATTAGGCGAATCGATAATCCAATTTACATTATTAAAAATGGAAATTCTTTTTAGCATACAATTCAACGACTCTAACAATTAAAGTTTTCCGCCGTAAAAAATTTAGCATCTCCCACTAAAATCGTACTTTCTTCTTCAAAATATCCACGGACAGAAAAAAAATACAAATTGATCTCCGTGAAAATTTTGGTCTCTCTCTCTCTAAAATTGAAGATTCTATTTTCTCTATCTGGGACAGAGAGAGACATGCTTTCCCCATCGACACTCTCTCTCATTTGTGCATTGCTTCTTTGCTTACCTTTAGCCATTGTCTTCACCATCAACAGCCCAACTGCCATCATTCCCACCAAACACATTGACACCCCTCACCATTACCTTTTTGTTCCCATTTTCTATCTCCCCAAAGCATACCAAAAGGTCCACGTCGAACCCACCATTTCTCCGCCTCCACCGATCCCACCTCTAGATGACGAGTCGCTACTCCGATTCGCCGCCCGAGTCAACTCAAAACCGTCACCCCTTAGGAAATTGGCCTTCATGTTTCTCACGACAAAGCCTCTCCCTTTTGCCCCGCTTTGGGAAGTGTACTTCAACAATACCCCATCAGACAGTTTCAACATTTACATCCATGCGGACCCGAGTAACGTTTACGACCCGCCGTTCTCTGGCGTGTTCGCTCACCGAGTCATCCCCTCCAAACTCGCTCGTAGGCTTACTCCAACTCTCGCCTCTGCTGCCCGACGGTTGCTCGCTCACGCTCTCCTACACGACCCCTCAAATTCCATGTTTGCCCTTCTCTCGCCGGCTTGTATACCACTCCACTCCTTCAATTTCACTTACAATACATTGAATCGCTCAAAGAAGAGCTTCATCGAGATACTAAGAAACGAGGCTGGGGCCTATGGGAGGTGGGCGGCGCGTGGTCCAGACGCGATGCTTCCGGAAGTTAAGTTAGATGACTTCCGGATAGGGTCCCAGTTCTGGGTCCTGACACGTAAGCACGCGAGGCTTGTAGTGAGTGACCAGAAGGTTTGGTCAAAGTTCAAGCTTCCTTGTGTAAGGCTTGACACGTGTTATCCTGACGAGAATTACTTCCCTACCTTACTCAGTATGCTGGACCCACTGGGTTGTATTCCGGCTACTCTCACACACGTGAACTGGTGGGGCCGCCACGATGGTCATCCTCGCACGTATAAGGGTTCCGAGGTGGGACCTGATCTGATAGCACGGCTAAGGAGTGACAGGCCTAGGTACGGTGATGATGGAACGAACAGTTCTAATTCGTCTGTGAGGAAACATGACGACCCGTTCTTGTTTGCGAGGAAATTCTCTGCGGATGCGATCCACCCGTTGATGAGTATAGCCACAGACGTCATCTTTAAAGATTGACGAGATGGCATGCTGTGTAATAATATACAAAAATCGAGCTTTGTTTGAAGTCGTCCATATGGGCCAGAAGAGTAGCTAATTGACAAAGTGAAAACGACCGAACAGTATGGCTTCTCAAAAACATATAAAGCTATAATTGACAAAGTGAAAGCTAGCTAGCTATGCCATATGTGTTGCTTCATCTGTAATTCGGTATCGGTTGGGCTAAGTATCTCGAAAAAATTGTTTGGAATGAAGCGGGATGAGATGAAATTTTTATTTTAATCGAGACGGAACAAGACAAAAAGTTGTGACGGGATGGGACAACTCACTTTGTCCGTCCCGATTGTACATAAACATA
Source organism: Datisca glomerata (assembly GCA_003255025.1). Classification (NCBI taxonomy): domain Eukaryota; kingdom Viridiplantae; phylum Streptophyta; class Magnoliopsida; order Cucurbitales; family Datiscaceae; genus Datisca; species Datisca glomerata. The sequence goes on from QANY01006789.1 coordinate 140,351, forward strand.
ATTTTTTAAGTTGAGCCTTAATTCTTTTAATTTTTAACCTATAATTGATTTATAACCTTTAGAGTTTTAGTCTAAATCTCTAAAAAAAAACTCAAAACAGTCCAAAATAAATAAATAAACAAATTCAGCTCAAAACAGTAAAACACCCCCAAAAATACAGAAAAAATAAAAAAAAACCCATCCCGTCCTAACCTCGTCACATCTCACTCGGGATTTTCTTTCTATACGGGATGATACACAAAAAAAATTATCCCATCCCAATCAGAACGAGACAAAAAGACCCAAAATTCATCATATCCCATACACACCCCTAATTCGGTCTCTCCACATCACCCAAAACAACTTGAGCCGAATTTAGACTTTATTTGCATGCCGGCTACAGCGGAGTGAAAATAATTTGGGGATCAAAACCGTCCTATACAGTCTCACTATTAAAAATTGAACTAACTGCTTCTACGACTTAGATTTTAAGTGGTGAATGTCATTTCAATTTCATGGGCAGGAAGAGTAGTCACTCGTCGGTGCTGGAAGTAATTTTCTCGATAATCATGAATTTTTGCTGAACCTTAAAATATTTTTTAAACTTTAAAATACATTAATTAAATCTCAAAATATATTTATTAATTCATTTAACATATTATTGAAAATCACAACATTATTAACTATAAAAAAGTATTGTCGTTTTCAGACATGAGAGACATTGATAAGCAGTGTAAGGTTTTTTATTTTCTGACTTTCCGTCGCATTAACTCTCTTTTATCTCTCTTACTTCGTTTTTCTTTTATCTGATTCATGGGGAACAGAGTCTCGCTATGTCGATTTTATCTTCAGTTGGTCCACCCACTATCAGCCATCAGGCATCATCTCAAGTGAAATGCAGTGACAGAGGGAGGGGCCGTTCACACACTTGACACATAGTACGTACTACAAATCCCTTCACAGTGAGAAATAATGATCCCCATTATCTAACATTACTTTGCACCCGCGGGTCCCACGCATTTCACACCAATTTTGGTGTGAATAATTTTTTTTTCAAACTTACATCCTCTAACTTTTATAATCAACAAACATATCACACCACTACTTAAACAGTGTCAAATCGTTAACTGTGAGCACTCATGCAAAGAACACAGACACTAGCCTAATACAAACAAAGAAGAAGACTGACCCATCCAATCCAAACACTCTCTACAGAAAAGACATTGAAACATTTCTTTATTCGAACTCTTTAAATTTGATCTGATTTATTTCTTTGATTCTTTTATGCATTGCCCATGATTTTGTTTATCAGCATCGTGAGCCATAAAACAATGTCTTCCGGTTTGTAACCTACCAAACTCAGGGAATACTCCTGCACAGTACCGTACCGAGATGTAGGGGATAACTGTCTAATACTCCCTTCTTCTTCTTTCAAATTCCCTCGACAGTTTCCATAGCCTTCCAGTAATTCCGTATTCCCCTTTTGTTTTTTCATACCAATCATTCATCATAAACATCAAAATGAAAAAAATCCTAAATTCCTAAAACCTTAATTTCAAATTTACTCTAATTATTTTAACTTTAATCTCCCTAACAAATCAATAATGAGAGACTCTGATACCACTTATAGGGATTAAAATTAAACATAATAAACATACTATATAATACAAATAATTAGGATATGCATATTTCTATGAAATTCTTCAAACCTTAATCTTAGATACATATGTCATTTTGATTTTTATGAAAAGCATATTCGTTTAACTCAATTGCGGAAGACTTACCTGGTTATATAGATAATTGAATCGCAAATTGGAGGATCAATTTTTCTTAATTAACAGAAGCCCTTGAGTTATTCTCCAGGATTCTCTCTTAAAGGAATAGAAATAACTATTCTAAAAAAAACAGAGTTTTCTTACTTGTGTTTTGAGGACCATAACTCTTATTAATAAATATTGATATTTTAATTTAACCCTTCAACAAATTAAAATATTATTTCTGATATCTACATTCTATGATAATTATACCCATAAATCTTAAAATTTTAATTTCTTAATTAAACCACTTTAATTAGATTTATTGAAAAATAACATAATGTCTATTTTATTTAACATATATGTAGTAACCTTACACCTTGAATTTTTCTAATGGTGTTATAATCTAATAAGGACTAAAATATATCATTTGGACATATTCAACTGAACGTACTGGTTACTTAAAGGAGCTTTATTAAAATATATAAAAAACGAGACAAGCCTATGAAATACCCATTTCGATCAAGCAAGAAAAAAGTCATTCATAATTGAATACTCCCAAATAGGCAAATAGCTTATTAACTCACCTTGTCATCGACGTCAGTGAAATTGCGAACGTGACAGACTTCATATCCCAAGTGCATAAGGTACTGCCTAATTCTCAAATACAACAATCAATTGAGACTCCATTCAGTATCTGAATAAAAAAACTGGAAAAAGCAAAACTTGAACAAAGAGGTGAATAAAGAGAAATAAGCACACGATTGGATTGCTGAGAAAACTGACAATGGGAAGCTTAGTTTATCAAGGTGGAAGCTATAAAATTTTCATCTCAGGGCCCAAAGAAACAGAAGATCTACAGCTAACTATCAGTCTTAGGTTAGTGCACATGTAAACACAAGGAGATAGACGTATTATCATAACTTGTTCTCCAATCTCCGGACTTCTTCAGCAACCAATCAGAGGATACTTCCATACTAGTTTTTGAAAGAGAAAAAAAAACGAAAGGGAACTTGAGAAAGAGAAAGGACCTGTATAGAACATCGAAAGTGACGTTGACACGAGCGTGGCCAATATGGCTAAAATCATAGGCAGTAACTCCACAAACATACATGCTCACTTTACCCTCCACTTTGGGCTTGAACACCTCCTTCCTGCTCATTGTGTTGAACAGCGACAGCTCCGTCAATAGATTTTCACGCCCGTTACAGTCGGAAATAGTACCACTTTTCTCACCAGTCAACGGCTGAGATGAACCCAGAGAACTGAGACAACGAATTAGACTAACTCTACTGGAACTGAAGGTGTGATGAGAATGGCGGGATTGTTTGAGTTGAATCGTTCGAGTGAAGATGATGTGGGGTGGGGGTGGAAGCGAATCAAGTTGATGGGTTTGTAACACTTGAAGAAGGTACCCATTGTTTGCCGCGCTTTCTTCCCTCGTTTCTCTTGCCAGCTCTGGTTTTGGTTTAGATAACACAAATTCGTTAACTGTTTCGTCATCCACCGTCACAAGAGCGTGACTCGGCCACGACGAGGCAACTCACGAGTTTATAGATAAAAGTGATTCTAGTCACAAACTCGAACATTTTCACTCAACTATGATGTCACTTCATAAGCATTTCCACAATTGAAATAACACTATTTAAAAATTGAATATTATTTTGACTGAAATATGAATTAATTTAAAAGAAAAAAATGAATTAATTTAGATTTTAAGTGTTTTCAAATAATCGCAAACTCACCTAATCGTCGAGGTTCTTGGGTGTTTCATTTGGTGTTTAGTAATTCTTTAGTGCATGAAATGTATTAATTCTATGAGACAGTGAAGGAAAGAAAAATAAAAGAATTTATATACTCTCCATTATCTCTCATCCACTTGGAATGATTCATTCTTCCATACAACAACACCGTTTGTGGGGCAAACCTCGGATTCCAACATGTCAAGTTCACAACGTTAACACAGATTATTTGTATCCACTTTCAGTCGATGAGACCGTTTGGCCTAAGATTGAAGTATAAAACTTAATCTTATAAATCGTTCAGATACTCTTATGACATATTAGAAGATGTAGGTTTACAACTCAATTAGACAACATAGGTTTACCGTACGACATCTAATTTCATGTCATATGACAACGTTAGGAGTTACGCACAAAGCAGAATGAAGCTCATTGCACTGCCTGCGTACCTTATTAAAAACTTGAGGCAAGAAAACTAACATTCTACCAACAGTTGAAACTTTTTGTAATAAGATAACAACATTGGGTTTTCGTCAAGTTCATTATAAAGAATTACACCATCACCTCCCTGTTCCCTCGACTAGTGATACAGTTTTGATTGGTTAGCCTATGTACCTCCTGAAAAAATTAATAATAATTTGATGTATATCTCGATAGTCTGAAAAACAATAGAACCAATGCTTCACAAATTTCTTGCAAGCAGCCCAGGAGACGGCAGGAGAAGCAAATGCCATGGATAAAAAGAACTGTGTAAGCTCTCACAGGCCGCAACCGCAGATTGAGTTATTAATGGCCGGTGGCCGGTCTCGATCAATCAAGCCAGGGAACAAACTTTATCTGGAAATAAGAGGGTAGATGTTATTAATGGAATAGTTTTAAGTATAGTTAGGCCCAAAAGAACTCCAGAAGATGCATATATATGCGTGGGGTGGGGGGGGGGGG
>QANY01006789.1:877718-902718 GCA_003255025.1 Datisca glomerata
CTCTCTCTCTCTCCCTATCTCGCTCTCTCTCTTTCTCTCGCTTTCTCTCTATCTCTTTCTCCACCTCTCTCTCTCACTCTCTCTCTTTCTCTCTCTCCCTCTCTCTCTCGCTCTCTCACTCATTCTCTCTCTCTCCCTCTCGTTCGCTCTCTCTCTTTCTCTCTTTTTCTTCCTCTCTCCCTCACACACTCTCTCTCTCTTTCTCTCTCTCTCCCTCTTTCTCTCTCTCTATCGCTCTCTCTCTCTCTCTCTCTCTCTCTCTCTCTCTCTCTCTCTCTCTCTGTCTCTCGCTGTTTCTCTTTATCTCACTCGCTCTCTCTTTCTCTCTCTTTCTTCCCCATTCTTGCAACAGGATGAGGAAATTTAATAGGAATTGTGGCAAAGACAAGAATTACTTTCAAACAATATCAGGTCGGAGCATGGACAAGGAATATAATCCGGACCCTACTCTAATAAAAATTATACGGGGTACTCAACATTACTATAAATTGGTAATGTATATTGTCTCACCTTAAACGTTAAAAATTACTATATTAGAAAAAAAAATTATTTATTATAAAATGTATGTATAATCGCATGTCACATATATTATCACATCGAAGTGTTACCTAGAATATTCTCTGTTTGGAATAAAGATTGAGATGTAATTCTACCAGGTTTATTAGAGATAACAATTGATCTAAGCTAAATGATATTGGTGTTAAAGATAGATCAATTTAGTTGAAATATTCATGTGCATCTATGAATTTCCATTACCAATAACTTTACTTAAAACACTGATGTAGATAAAATATTCTCAAATATAAATATTCATAAATCACGGATTAATTGAATATCTTGTGAAGATACGAATATTTTATCATCATAACTAACATGATTAGGATTAATATTTAGGTATGAGGTTATAATTCCTTTTTCTTGTCTTTTCTAGTTCTTTTGGTTTTTTAGTTGGGATTAGTTCTTTTGGTTTTATTTATTATTGTTTTTCTTCGATCAATCATATAATATATCAGAAGAAAATAACTAATAGTACGATTAATAGAATATAGCAATAGAATAAGATGGGTAGTTTCCCATTTATATTTATATTGAAAATCAAAATGTTGAGATTAACAATGAACTAGAAAGTTGTTTTTATAATTATCGTAACTATAGTTATTTAAATATTGTATAAAAAGTGATGATTCTCACTAAATCTCTTGATTTTAGGAGACCGTTGTTTACAAGGATTGTGAGATCATCTTCAAAGAGATGATGAAACAAATGTTAGACAGATACATATAAATCGAAGATTAACTTGATCTTAGAAGGGTGATGATGAGTGACACCTCTAACTTCTAAACACTTTCTTTTGAAGCTCTTTTGAGAACGTGATTGGAATCAAGAAAATCTTAATTTATATATCAACAATAAATATCATTGCAATAGGGAGATTCAGATTTGTAGTTGGATGCATCTGACCTTCCATTTTGTAATGGACGTGTAGGATGTATCCAAAGAAGATCCGAATAATTTTTTCTTTATTTTTGTTTTTAATTTTTTTTTATTTGATCCAACTTCGACCATCAAATTAGGATCTCTATCGATTCAGGAAACACAATTTTCCCATTTCATCTGTTTTTTATAGTATAAAACACATTTACACTTGGTGACCTCGCAGCCTTTCTCTCTCTCTCACCACCATGTTGTCCATCCTGTCTTGTGACTCCGGCCGTGGTCTTGTACTTTCACCACATTTGCTTGCTCCACACTAGTCTTAACGTTGTCGTTTCCTAGACGTCATCATTGCCTAAGCAAGAAGTCACTCTGGAACAACACGAAACTCCACAAAATTGAGCTTATGTCTAATCGGTGATTCAAAAATGATTTTTTTAAAATAATGAATGGAAAAATATTTCATCCAAAAATATTTTAGGATCTTGAAACATGTTTTTTTCTTATGGTATACTAAAACTTGTTTAAAAAAGAGAATCTAAATAAGCACTTATGATTGGGATACGAATTTAAAAAGTTATTTTTTGAATAATTTTTTATTGAAAAGAAGAACCAAAATTAAACTCTGCCAAAGAGGGCTGTTGGAGATTTAGTAATATCAAGATTTATTAATGGAAAAAATCGAGGTAGGAATTAAAATACACGATAATGGAAAGGTTAGTGAAATAATTAATTAAAGGAGAGATATGCAAGTGTGTAGGTGGAATGATTAATTTGGTAAGAAGAAGAAGTTTAATTAATTAAGTAGAACAACTATACATATATAATTATAAATTTATAAGGGAAGGGATATGGTAAGGAAGTCACAAAACATGACATGATTAACTGATAAAATGGGGGTCCAAACTCCATATTAATTAAGTTGTCATTTTATGTGAGGGAAGGAACATTCCGAAAAGCTAAAGAAGACAAGGAGAAAATCCAACGCCAACAGGGGGTGGGATGGGTATGACCTAATTTCCCTTTACCCATCAAGACAAAATAGAAAGTGACCAATATCTGTGTCTTGTCCTTACTTAGTAATATGGTCAACATATAAATCGAATGCTAACTTGATCTTAGAAAGTTGGTGATGAGGGACACCTCTAACTTCTAAACATTTTCTTTGGAAGGTCTTTCGGGAACGTGATTGGAACAAGAAAATCCTAATTTTTACATCAACGATAAATATGATTGCAATAGGGAGATTCAGATTTGTAACTGGATGCATCCTTATCTTCCATTTTGTAATGGACCTCTAGGATGTATCCAAAAAAGATCTGATGATTGTATTTCACACTCATATTTTAGACACTCTTTCACTCATTCTCGCTCTCTCCCTATCTCCCTCTCATTCGCTCTCTCTCTTTCTCTCTTATTATTTTCACTGTCATTAAATTTTCTTTAATTACATAATTGCCATTGTATATACTCCCCTAAATAACCCTAAGCCTTTCATTTCTATCAAACTTGCGAGTGCCACTCTCTCACAGTCTCTCAAATTCCTTGACTCCATCTCCCTTTCCCTTCATTCTCATCACCGACCATCATCGTCAGCTATCACCAATATCTCTCTCTATGTCTCTCTCTCTCTCTCTCTCTCTTTCTAGGCTCTATAGCCTTTATCGTTCAGCGTTGTATATAATTTTTCTTGCATCTTTCCCAGTTTAGGTTAGGGTTACTCCTCTTACGGCCTCTCTCTTTGCTACTGCTCGTCTCTACTACTTCTCGTCTCTAATCTGATCTCTCTTTCAAATCTCAGCCTCCGGCATAGGTTCTTGTACTCTCATGGTGAGTTTGTAGTTTTTGTTTCAGATTTATTTAGTGTTATTTGTTGTGATTTAGTTTTATCGAGATCTAGGGTTTTGATTTTGAGTTAGGGTTTAGTTGTTCCTGGTTTATTTAGAGTTTAGATGAAACTAATGGATGATTTTGAGTTAATATTTGATGAGCTGGATGACAGTGGTGATTTCAAAGTATATTTGTTCACCTCCATTTTGGCAGAATATGTCCTTATAATAAAAAGAGAAGAGTTGTCACTTTTTAAGATTTGTGCTGATTCGTTTATGGTATTGTTCGTAAGTAGATTAATTTGGATGAATTTATTGACCTTTGCAACGCAATTGCTCTCAAGTTCCAGAAAGAGAATTATGTATGTGTAAATTGCATTAGATATAATATTATAAAAATATATCTATAATTTTTTTCATAAGGAATGACAAGGCTCCATGATTGCGCCTAATGTTCCATATTTGTTTGAAAATTTTCCGTCAATCTACCACTCACCTTTGTCCAAAAAGTTGAAATCATTTGTTCAAAGGCCTACATTTTGATACATAATATCCTTCAATCTCATTTTGAATCTGGTTACTGTTATTATTGAAACAACAGTAAGGTCGTAACTTGAATAGTATCTTTTATTTAGATTGTCAATTTCTATTTATTAGAGATTTGATAGACTAAAATTAGTTGGTCTTTCCAAAATAGAATTGTAGCTTTAACCTCGTATTTCTGGTGCTAATGTGTTATTATATTTTAGCTTCATGTAAGTACATACTCATATAAATGATCATTTGAGTCATCTAACTTTGTGCTTGACAAAGCATAATTTAGAAGAACCAAGAGTGATGAGTCTTACAATTTGTTGCGGTTTTGAATCTTGAAACACTAATTGCTTCATGATACACCCAGCATCCCTCAGCCCTATAGTTGCTACACTAGATTCGTAATTATCTCTAACTTATGAAATTCTAATGGTGTAATAAACAAAGAGCAGATTCAATCATCACTTCTCAGTCTCATAATTAAATCCAAAATCATACAATAGTTGGCCAGATAATCACAAGTATTAAGAATGGATTATAACACTCAATAATATTGAATAAACATCGATTGAATTAAAAATCAAAATTTATTAACAATCATGGTTTAGCTACGTCATAGCCCCAGATAAAAAAATAGAACATACTAGAGTTTTGATTTCACCAACCAAACATACTCTAAATTTCAATTCTCAATCAATTAACGTTTATTCAGAACATTGATAGCGAATTTCTCTAATATAATTATCAATCTTTCTCAAGCATCGATAATAATGAATCAAAAATACGAATCATACATCTTTATCAAGATTCAATATAATAAAACACATTAAGCACAAGAAACTAAAGTTGCTACACTAGATTCATAATTATCTCTAACTTATGAAATTCTAATGGTGTAATAAATAAAAAGCAGATTCAATCATCACTTCTCAGTCTCAGAATTAAATCTAAAATCATACAATAGTTGGCCAAATAATCACAAGCGTTAAGAATGGATTATCACACTCAATAATATTGAATAAACATCGATTGAATTAAAAATCAAAATTTATGAACAATCATGGTTTGGCTACGTCATAGCCCCAGATAAAAAAAATAGAACATACTAGAATAAAAAGATATCCTAATAATATTCATAAACGTAGAGGAAAATAGAAGAAAAAGCTAGATTGGAGGATGAATTGAAGTTGAGATCCGTCTCTTGATTGGATTCGTCTTTGTTTCCTCTCCAAAAACATTTATCCTCTACCTCCCTTGTCCAAAGAGTCCCCCGAAAAGACCTAAAATATTCTCTTTGTACACTAGAGTTCGAAAAGGATAAAATATGAGAGAAAAATGTGAAAAACGTTATCGCGCCAGCATCACGGCGCTGGCGTTCTGTCTGCCTATATGTCGTGCCAGCATCGTGAAGCTAGGAAGTCAGTGCCGCGGCGCTGGCATTCTGTACAGTCAGCGTCGCACGCTGGCGTTCTGTACAAGCAGCATCACCACGTTGGGAAGTCAGCGCGGCGGTGCTGGCGTTCTATACAGCCAGCATCATGACGCTGGGAAGTCAGCTTCGCGGCATTGGCATTCTATACAGCCAGCGTCGTGATGCTGGGAAGTCAGCACCGCGGTGCTGGTATTCTGTACTGCCAGCGTGGCGACGCTGGGAAGCCAGCATCGCGACGCTAGCCCTTCTGTCCAGTTCTGTTATTTTTATGATTTTTCTGAATTTTTGACTTCCAAATCTTTCTAAATCAATCCAAATGCAATTGAATATTAAACCTACAAAATATAAATAAAAATAAACATAAATCAAACAATAAAACTCAAAGAATAATTAAAATTAAAGTTAAGATTATCTAAAATATGAGTGGGAAACACACTCATCAAATACCCCCAAACTTAACTTTTTGTTAGTTCTCGAGCAAAACAAAATAAAACAAAAAAAATAAAACAAGAAAAACTTTAAACATTAATTCTGAAAAGCTAAAAAAAAAGTGATGTAGTATTTTTTACTAAATAAATTCATCTCAGAGACTCCAAAATAGCGATGACCTAAGAAAAACTTCTGAATTTTGATCATGTAAAGCTTCAACACAATTACCAACTTACTTTACAACTTGGAAAGTCCTGAGTGTGTGTGTGTATCACATTAAGTCATCCAATCTTTAAACCCAGATGAGCTTATGCAATCAAGTCTTGTAAAAGCGAATCTAATAATCTATAAATAGATTAGAATTCCATAATCAATTTTTCATACCACTCTCCACTAATGTAGGCAAACCATATCACTTAGGATCATTAGGACTTTCATAGGCTTGTAATGTATGGCTAGGCTTTAGGGTAGGATAAAAGATATTAATTTGGCTCAATCTTTACCCGTAGTCAAATATGCATTCTAGGAATCAACAAGCTAAATTTAACTCTTCTTGCAACACCCCCAAACTTGTCATTCCACCACTTGAAGTATTCAACAATGCTCAACCATTTTTTTTAAATTTGATTTCCTTAAACTTCTTTTTTCCTTAATGAGTTTTTAGCTAATAGCTCTCAAAGCAGTTGGTCTTAGGGTATTTGATTTTAAAAACACTCTTCGAGCTTAATCACTTAAGTCCAAGAGGTTATGAAATCAAACTTAATCACATTTTTTAATATATCAAAACTTCTCGCATTCACCCAAATTGTCATAGCTTCAAGCATATTCCTAGAACATACAAATACTATGAGTAAAAAGGGCTAAATAAGAGAAACTTTTTATGAGGTTGGAAAGTTGTCAGTGGGTGATCAAAAATGTTATGTAAGCTCCACAAGGATGACTAGGGAAACAATTATGTACAGGTTGGCTTGAAAAGCTCAAACGGTCCAAAGATGGCCTAAATCATGTCATAAGTAAAGTGTAGCCTAGAATTTTATCTCAAACAACAATCAAATTGGTTCTAGAGTTCTTATGAGATTATAATGATATCTTAAATCACATAAACCTTCTCTAAAAAAATATAATCAAACGCTCAATGCTAGGTGCTCAATATGTCGAGATTCTCTAGTGAAATGCAAATCAATACTAGGTTCAAACACACATCGATACAAAAATTCAACATTTTTTTTCAAAGCTATCAATAATTCAAAACCAATTTCATCATAGATGTTAGTGATGTCAACAACAGAACGCTAAAAAATTTAAATTAAAGCCACCACCTCCAAACTAAAAACTTACATTGTCTTCAATAAAAAAAATATGAGTAAGTAGAGAAAACTTCCCTAAATAATGATGAGCAAACATCCTCGCCTGACTCTGCATTGTTCTTGTTGCCTCCAACTGAAGGAAAGTGGTGCATGAGCCAAATTCGTCTATAGTTTTTTAATATAAAAACCTAAAGAAAAAAACAAAAACAAAAATAAGCAAAAGAAAATAATAAAAAAACTACAAAATGAAATAAAATAAATAAATAAAATTGGGTTGCCTCTCGATAGCGTTTTCTTTAATGTCTTCAGCCATATATAATGATCATCCAGACTTCACCCGTTATCCACTGACTTCAGATTCCCCTTTGATTCAGAAATTGACCAGTCTAAGACCATTTGTTGCTCTCTCAAAACTCTCAGTAGCTTGTCTTCTTGTTCAGCATTTAAGGAATCAGAGATAATGACAGACATAGTGGATGTTTCTCCCATAAAGGCATACTGAAGGTGGAAGTCTAACACCGATAGTTTTTCAATAAATGGTAGGTGTCTAGGTTTAGCTTCTCCAAATTCTGCATTATCCATCTGCTAATAACTATTTCATATCATTTGGGTATTTGATTGCTTTGAAGAGATTAAAAATTACATGAACATCTTGCACTCTCAGAATACGTTCCCATTTTTTACATATCAATCAGAGTTCTTCCTATAGTAAAAATGGTCTACCAAGAATAATTAGAATTTTTTGGTTTTTCTCCATGTCAAGAACAATAAAATCAGCTGGAAAAATAAATTTATCCACCTTTATCAAAACATTCTCAATAATCCTCAATGGATATCTGATAAATCAATTAGCTAACTATAAAGATATTGTCGTGGGCTTAGCATCTCCAAGATCTAACTTCTTGTAAATTGAATACGGCATCAAATTTATTCCAACCCCAAGATCACATAAAGCATTTTCAAAATATGAATTCCCAATGGTACAAGGAATAGTAAAACTCTCAGGGTCCTTTAACCTCGGAGACAATTTATTCTACAAGATAGCACTACACTCCTCAGTAAGTACAACTGTCTCATACTCCTCTAGTTTTCTCTTGTTTGAGAGAAGATCCTTCATGAATTTGACATAGCTCAACATTTGTTTCAAAGCATAAGCAAAATGAATGTTTATATGTAGTTTCCTAAACACATCAAGGAACTTAGAAAACTGCTTGTTCAATTTTTGTTTTTGTAACCGCTAAGGGTATGGAATAGGTGGAACATATGGTGGAGGATTATCAGGAAAGAGCTTTGAATTAGGCTTGCCTTCCTTCTTTTATGAGATCTTGGCAAGGTCATCACCCATTTATCTAAACTTTTGCTTCAATTGACTGAGAATTTTCAGCAGTGGCTTTCTGAGGTTCTAATAACTCATTGCCACAGCGAAGAGTAATGGCATTTACTTGTTCTTTTGGATTCCTCTTAGTGTTGCTCGGCAGAGAACCTTGTGGTCTCATAGTTAGTATTTCTGACAGTTGACCCATTTGAAGCTCCAAATTCCAGATAGATGCAACTTGACTCTGAATACTGGTTTTCTGCCTATAAATATTTGTTTCTTGCCAGTGAATTGTAGCATCTGTTCTTACCATAAATTGAGTAGTATTAACTGTGAGCTGGGCAATAGCACGTTCTAGAGAAATTTTTGGTTGCTGAGGCTGAGTAGCAACTAGTGGATTCATCACATTCTGATTATTCATCCAAGTGAAATTAGGGCGATTTCTCCATCCTTAATTGTCGGTGTTGGAGAATGGATTATTATGCCTATTGTAATGCCTAACAAAGTTAGCTTGTTCGAATTGAGAAGGAGCAAATAGATTTCCAGCTTGACATTCAGTGCTAGAATGAAGTCCATTACATAACTCACAAACTTCTTGTGTCGTATGAACTGCACCAGCATTGACAGTGAAAGAGCTAAATTGCTTTGAAAGTGTAGCTACTTGAGATGTGAGGGCAATAATTGCATTTACTTCATGAATTCCATGAGTTTTTCTTGGTATATTACGCTCAGTTGGCCATTGATATGCATTAGTAGCCATTTCTTCTAGCAAGGCAAGAGCATCCTCATGCGTTTTACCCATCAAAGCACATCCTGCTGTTGCATCCACTAGCATTCTTGTTGAATTCCCCAAACCATTGTAAAAAGTTTAAACTTGCAGCCATCCAGATAGTCCATGATGTAGGCATCCTCCCAATGTCTCTTTAAACCTCTCTCATGCTTCATAAAGAGACTCAATATCATGTTGGGTAAATGTGGTGATCTCATCTCTCATTTTGGCTGTTTTAGCTGGTGGAAAGAACTTTACTAAAAATTTCTCAGAAAGACCATTCCAAGTAGTAATTGAACCAGCTAGTAGAGATTTCAACCAACTGTTAGCCTTATACGGAAGTGAGAATGGGAATAATGTCAGCCTAATTACATCAGATGAAACATTATTGTACTTGAATGTCTCACAAATTTTGAGATAAGTTGTTATGTGGATGTTTGGATCATCGTTAGGTAGACCACTGAACTGATTTGCTTGTACCATTTTAATGATAGCTGGTTTTATCTCAAAATTGTTGGCATTAATTATAGGGCGTTGAATGGCTTATGCAACCTCATTGACAACTAGCATCGCATAATCTCGAATTGTCCAATTATTTTGGTTGTTCACGATTTTAAGATTTTCTCGAATGTCTTCCATGATTTCTTGAGGTCGTTTAGAAGCTTCTCTCCTTAATTTTCTATCACGTCGATAAGTTCGCTCAATTTCTAAATTAATGGGAGTACAATTCTCGCTTCCAAATTTTCTTATACACCACAGAGAACGCCTGAAAATTAAAAAAAAACAACCGTTAATAAAATAAATAAGACTCAAAGTAAAATTCAAGATATGTAACTCCAATATTAATAAACAAAATCAATCCCCGATAATGACGTCAAAAACTTGTTTTGATTTTTTTATAGTGCAAGTGTACACTATCATCGTGAAGTAATAAATTTTTATAAAAATAGAGTATTGTCCACATAATTGATTGATATTAATAATTGAAATTAACTAAACTTTAATTCTACTTGAGAATGACAAAAAGTTAGGATTTTTAATTAAACTAAAATTCTAAATAAACTAAAATGATAAAAATTTGATAAAGATAAAATTTGAATAGTTAAAAGCTCTAGGATTTTCAATTTCACCAAACCAAACATGCTCTAATTCCAATTCTCAATCAATTAAAATTTATTCAGAACATTGATAACGAATTTCTCTAATATAATTATCAATCTTTCTCAAACATCGATAATAATGAATCAAAAATATGAATCATACATCTCTGTCAAAATTCAATATAATAAAACTCATTAAGCACAAGAAATTATAGTTGCTAAACTAGATTCATAATTATCTCTAACTTATGAAATTCTAATGGTGTAATAAACAAAGAGCAGATTCAATCATCACTTCTCAGTCTCAGAATTAAATCCAAAATTATACAATAGTTGGCCAGACAATCACAAGCATTAAGAACGAATTATAACACTCAATAATACTGAATAAACATCGATTGAATTAAAAAATAAAATTTATGAACAATAATTGTTTGGCTACGTCATAGCCCTAGATAAAAAAAATAGAACATACTAGAATAAGAAGATATCCTAATAATATTCATGAACATAGAGGAAAAGAAAAGAAAAAAATAGATTTGGGGATGAATTGAAGTTGAAATCTGTCTCCTGGTTGGATTTGTCTTCGTTTTCTCTCCAAAAAGATTTCTCCTATGCCTCTCACATCCAAAGAGTCCCCCCAAAAAACCTAAAATATTCTCTTTATACACTAAGGTTCAAAAATAAAAAAGCAAAAAACAATATCGTGCAAGTGTCACGGCGTTGGCGTTCTGTCTGCCTATATGTCATGCCAACGTCACGACGCTGGGAAGTCAGCGCTACGGCGCTGGCTTTCTGTACAGCAGCATTGCAACGTTGGGAAGGAAGCGCCGTGGCTCTGGTATTGTGTACAGCCAGCGTGGCGATGCTGGGAATCCAGCGTCGCGACACTGGCCCTTCTGCCCAGTTCCGTCATTTTTGTGATTTTTCTGAATTTTTAACTTTCAAATCTTTCCAAATCAATCCAAATGAAATTGACTATCAAACCTACAAGATATAAACAAAAATAATAAAACTCAAAGAATAACTAAAATTAAAGTTAAGATTATCTAAAATATGAGTATGAAACACACTCATCAGTTATCACACCAGATGATGGGAGAAATTGTCAAGTTTAAATGCAGCTCAGAGATAGAAGGCAGAAAACTTCAGAAGTAGCTAAGGATAATGCTGTATACACGGACTCAGTACTAGATCGAGCGACAACTGTCTGTTTCTTGGAGCTTCAGTTTATCAAGTAAGGTCCCATGAAGACGCAATAGCCACTAGTCAATTTCCTGTCATCAATTGAGCTTTCTCAATCTACATAAGTGAAGCAAGATAGAGATAAAGATGTGGTAGGAGTGAAATGGAGACCAAGATGAACTGTGCCCTTATGATATCTGAGAATTCTTTTATAGGATTTCAGTGGTCATTCGTAGGATGAGCTTGAAACTGACTGAGTTTGTTTACAACAACATTAATGTCAGGACGTGTCATAGTCAAGTATTGCAAATCACCAAGGACACTTCTGTATTGAGTTGAATTAGAGAAAGGTATGCCTTTTGAGTTGAGTTTTGTAGCTAGACACATGGGTGTAGAGCTGACTTTGATTGAGTGCATGTTGGTTTGATGAGTAAATCTTGAATATACTTGCTTTGAGTAAGGTAGAGACCTGTAGAGTTTCTTAATGTCTCAAAACCTAAGAAGCAACTTAGAGAACCAAGTGTTTTGAGAGCAAACTGAATGTGTAATTGAGAGTTTAGATCTATGTTGAGTGTAGGGTTGCTGCTAGTGACCAAGATGTCATCAATATATATAAGGACCAGAAGAACGCCTTTGCTTGTGGAGTGAATGAACAAAGATGTGTGTAGAACTGAGCTGTGGAACCCCAACCTACTAAAGCAGTTTTAATTCTATCAAACCAGGCCCTTGGAGCTTGCCTTAGACCATATAAATCCTTGTGAAGTTGACAGACATGTTTTGGCTTAGAATGGTCCTCAAAACCAAGTGGTTGTCTCATGTATACTCACTACTACAATTTTGGCCTTAGATGACGGTGAAAACCCATCATTATGATGGTTGACCGCCTATCATCTATCAAATCGTCATCTTTACTCTTTTGCAACAAAGCCCGCATAATAGGGTACCGCGAAAAGCAATTAGATGACGGGAATCCCCGTAATCATAGATGCCACCAAAAGTAATTAGATGACGGGGAACCCCATCATCTAATGTCTAATTTTTTTTTAAAATTGTCATGGAAAGGCATAAAATTCTTTTCCATGACAGTTTTTTCCATTACTTCAACCATACTTCAAGTGCATAAATTAAGTTCTACTAAAGCCAATAAATAGATATTAGAACTTAAACCCTAAAACAATCAGTATTCAATAAGCTCAGTGTGAATTTCCAGGAAACCAAACATATGTCTAAGAAAACTGAAACAAACAGTGCTACGAGAAAATAAGGACAAAAAAGATGGCAAAAAAATAAAAAAAAACTTACTCAATATGCAGGCTGCAAGCGATCCGATGGAAAAAATTGAAAAAAAACAGACAGAATCAATACCAGGAAATATTAGAAAACACAAAGAGAGAGAGAGAGGGAGAGAGAGATCAGGGGAAAAGCAGGGTCCAACCGGTGGAGAATCAAAATTGAGAAAGGCAACGGGATCAGCCAATAGGTCAGGGGGTCCTGACCTAGACTTTAGCAGTACAATGAACACGAGAAAAATTAGTATGTCAGTAATAAGATTATAAGAATGACGAATATAATTTAACAGAAAATCTTATTGAGAGGTCAAAACTCTTTTAATAGAAACTAAAATGGGCAAAAGATGTGCAGATCTCATCTCATCTGAAGTGATGAGCTTCACAAGATTTAGATAGTCGGTCTCAATGAAGGAGACAGTGCCACATAGATTGCAAGCCAGAGAAAGACCTTTGAGAAGAGCCAATCCTTCAACTTCGGCAGGATCGAGAACACTTGGATAGTATTCTGATGCAGCAAGAATAATCTCACCTCGGCTATTCCTAACAACACAACCAAAACTTGTAGATTAGGAGGATATAGATGCATCCACATTGAGTTTTTATTTACCTTCTAGAGGAGGTAACCAATTAGGAGCTCTAGGAACTGAAACAGAAGGGGAGGATGAGGATTTAATAAATTGGGCTTGAGACCAATTGTGAGAAAAATAGAAGCTTATATATATAAGTCCTCACCCGAAAGAGATTTCCCTTCATGTAAGGTGTTGTTCCTAGAGAACCATATATACCAGGAAGTGATCGCTTCTTTAGCTTGTAGAGATTCTGGGAAATTTGAGAAGAGATTTTCAAAAGCATCAGGAAAGGACCAGTGATCCACCACCAAGAGAGAAATATCCTCAAGGAAAGCCCAATCGTCAAAGACCAAGTGAAGAGGTCATGGACACTAGTCCCAGTACTGTTACACACTACTACAATTTTGGTCTTAGATGACGATGAAAACCTGCATTATAACTCCCTATAATGACGGTTGACCGCATGTCATCTATCGGTCTGTCATCTTTACTCTTTTTCAATAAAAGTCGTCATAATATGGTATAGTGAAAAGTAATTAGATGACGGGAATTCCCCGTCATCATAGGTGACGCCAAATGCCATTAGATGACGGGGATGTCCAAATTATTTTAAAAAGAACTTTCATGGAAAGGCAAAAAATGCGTTTCCATGACATCTTTTTTCATTACCTCAACCATACATTCTGCTTGTCATTAATAAATGTCCATAAAAAACTATTTACAATCTCTATATACTCTTTCATTACAAAACTCACAAATCACTCTCATAAATCAAACTAGGCCAAAAACCAGTATCAAGACGAAATTCATAAATCAAGCTAGACTACAATCACATGGAGAAGATTTCAGTTGACATTATACATCTTGTCCATAAGTCTGTACAAATGATGGTATTAATGGTATCGTACAAGCCACCAAAACCAAACTAATCAACACCACCAAAAATTTTTATCAGTTCACATTTTGAGAATCTGTTGGAGAGCTTTGTAGTGGCAATGAGTCTGTACAAATGTATATAGGCCAAAATACTATCATATGAACAATCCATATAATGAATCACTAAAGATAAAAATACTCCTTATATAAAGACGTTAGTTACACTATATTCCATTCATACAAAATAAAACCAAATTCAATATTTCTCTCAAAGTCTTTAACTGCACACAACCAAATAACAAATCCATACATCGAGGAATACAGTTTGTATATATACTGTCTACTAGACCAGTGACTCATCTCCAGCATCTGCTACAAAAATATAAAATTCCTTTACCATTTGATATAAACGTCAATGTATTTAAGGATTTAATTTTTTTAGAATCAATACATTTCCCATGGACTATTAGAACGGGTGATGATTTACAGTTGTGGAAACAATACTCGCTCACACTTCCCTGCAGAACACTGGAAAAAAATCACAACAAGTTAGAAAGAGAAGAGAGGGTGAAAAGAATGAGGTAGAGGCGAGGGGTTGGAAACCTTTGTATTAAGCTTTTGCCCTTTGTGCCCATTACTACAACAGTTGACTTTAATCTATCTACTTCTTTATAAATTACCTTCCCTGCATCACCTTCTACAATCTGAGCCAGAGTCCTTACCTAATTCCATCCTACTATCCATTGTTGAATCATAAAAAAATAACTAAACATGAACTCAACTTTTTCCAGTAATGCATCTACTCAAAGTTCAAACATATTGGTTGGCGTTGTCCAACTGAACCATTAACTTGATAGGAGTCATATGGGTTCATTCATGAGGGCCACACCATTGACTCCAACCAAATTTTGAACGGCTAGATGGAAGAAGCATCTCTATAGCTCAAACTGAAATCATGTTTAATATATGTAACAAATTGGGAATCTTGTATGGATACTTAAGTTAACTGTTTCATCATAATAATTTCTTATGCACAAATTGTTGGTTGTTCTGTCAATATCATTTGATTAATGCAAGAATCAGATATTAACAGAATGTGTTCCAAATTTGACAGTAAATGATGAATTTAAGTTCACAATTTTTGTACGAACAAATACAAATAGCTGCAAAGGGTGGTTTCCATTGTGAATTCATCTCTAAATAAAATATTAGAACATAAAAGAGTGATGGATAACTACAATCGGAAACAAGAAGACTTGAGAGATAATACTACTTATTATATCAATGTTCAATCAGATCAGCTGTAAAAAGTGCATGTAACCATAAATTAAATATGCATACATTAAACAAATTCATATTAGAATCATAATGTGCTAACCCAACCTCTCAAAGAAAGTTTGGCAGTGTAAGTGTTCTTTTGAATTTCAAATTCGTAATCTTCATGACCAAACAAGCTTAATTAGAACTAATCTCTCATTCAAAACTCCCAATCAAACATGTAGAGGTCTAAAAGACAGACAAATTCCCAAAATCATACATGTATACAGAGTAGTGCAGTTTATATTGAAGTATTTCTTATCTATCTTTTTATCGTATAGGAAACTGAAACTTCATCAAGTATTGCTTATCTATCTTGATATTGCATTCGATCATCACTGACATACATCCAATTTGACACTAAGAGACAATACAGAGAAAAAGAAGAGACCTGAAATCTTGGTTCAAAAGGCATATAAGATCCTCTATTTTAGTTTGGTACATAAGATTTTTCTATTTTGGTTTGGTACATAAGACATCATAGGGTAGATAGGCATAGAAAAGGATTGCAAAATAATAAAGCAATATGCTTTTATTAGCAGTAACAGAAAGTAGAACCCCGTCTTAAAAACCTTAAGTGGGACCTCATAAATAGAAATACCAATAGATTTCCCAAAAAATATAAGAAATCTATAATAAGCAGGTTAATAATGAAAATATGACTGTTCTTATCAATGAAATAATAAATATAAGTAAGGCTTGACTTGAGAATAATTACCTCAGCATGATGTATGTTTTATAGTGTTGAAATCCAGTGGCAATGCCTCAATTCTAGTGGCCTCATATTCACTAGATAATTGCCTAATCAATGCAGATAGCTAGTATCACCATAATATGTTTAAAGGGAAATAATATAACTAACTTGTAGGTAGAGACCAGCCAAATATTTTGTAAAATTGTTTAAGTATCACATATCTATATTATATCACTTGAATACTTAAAACTTAGAAAGACTTTACAAAGTTGAAAACACACATCCTCGCAAGAGAGAGTATTGCTCCAACATCAAAACCGACAGATGGAATAGCCTTGATGTTTCAAAGCTCTTCATTGGTCTCTCGAGCAACCTTAAATGGAAGATGTAGATCATTGCTAGAAGAAAAATCTAAACCACTTTTTTTCTTTTAGGGAAGCACAACATATGAGAAATTTACCTCCCTCAAGGGAATAAGAGGAAAATAAAGAATGAAAACACACTTCCCTTTTTCCTTTGTTAATGGGAGATAACAAATATAAGAAATTCAAGTACTTTTTCTTTTTTGTTCTTTTTATTAGTTTAACAGGAGAAAATAAATATTAACACAAGACTATAATCGGATGGAGGGGAAGCGACAACCAACAACTCTAATCTTCTCCTCTTTATGCGATATGCAGGGCAAAATTGCTACAAGTATATCAGCATAATAAGGCACTAGTTGGTCCCCACCAAGTTTTACAAACTCATTTATCTGCAAAGAAAATAATGAATGACTATAACTGAATGAAAATAATAACTTGTTTTCTTGTAAAGCAATGAAACAATAGTAAAATGTGTAATGTTGCAGTGCAGATGCTAGACAATGATGAGAAAATGAAATAGAATGGCAGACAAAAACTTCAGGTATTATGGTTCAATTACCCATGTGATAGTTATTAACCGAGTAAATTCATCAGGTGAACCAGCTCTTTGCACCAATATCTCAGCCATGCGACCATAATCTACAGACTTCAAGAGTAGCACTGCTTGAGTCAGGAAATTAATAAATATATGAAAGTAAATCAATCATTAACAAATATCGAAATGTAGTTTTGATAACTCATACAATATATCATATATTGAAAATATATGATATATAAAATATTGAAATGTTACTATATTAATTATTTTTTGTTGTATTACATTGTAGAGTTTTTGAATGGTTGACTTTCATGTAATTTACGTAAACATATATTTCAGGCAATTTAAAGATCCATACTATTATTATAATTTGATGGAAGATGGAATGAGGCAAAGTCTTATGTTGATTTTCATTCTAAACCTTTATTGGTTGATGATGGTACGAAGTTTATTAAGCTAGTAGAAGGTATCAAGATGGTATTGGAGTTTGTCGATGGAAGAGATCAGTTTGAAATTATTGTCAAATTATAATTTGGCAATACTTCATGTAGTACTGTTGAAATAAAAAATTATCAGGATGTTTAATGGTATGTTTCGTTGATAAGGCATGAGAATGGGATTAACTGTCCACTTATTATTGACAGAAGTAAGTTCAATAGAAACTAATGCGCTGAATTACAAAATTATGTATTTGATGAGGGTAGTCAATCAACATCAATCGATTGTGAGGATGCTCAGGACGATGACACTTTTATCACTCTGGTTGATTTAGAAATATCCCTAGTAGTTTTAACATTAAAAAGGAATCATTGTTTATGAATAAATATGAGTTAAAAAGGCCATTGCGCATGATTGCGTTGAAAGAGAATTTTGAATTTAAGATTGAAAGATCCAATCGTGAAAGAATAAATGTCAGTTGTGTTAATAATCATTGTAATTGGTTTGTTCGGGCATCTATATACAAATGTGGTTAGCTTTGGATGGTACGTGAATATATGAAAGATCATAGTTGTTCGCTAGACATCATTCAAAGTGATCATCATCAAGCAATTAATCACTTATATTCGTGAATATAATTACAGTGAAAATATGGACCATATAAATATATTATTTTCCACAACAAAATTTAATCACTCATTGGTAAAAAAGACAAAAAGGTACAAAACTATCAGTTATATTTCAAGTATCTGATGAAAGTATTATACGTTATTATTTTACTGAATAATTCCAAAAAAAATAATTTTTTTCAGTAAATTATTTTCAATAGATAAAAGATAAAAAAAAATAGAATGTACATGTGTAAGAAAATAAAGAAATCTTGTCGAAGCTTACTAAATCCAACCATTATTGAAGTTTGAAGATTTGATATATTGATGCAAGAAGTGGAAGCAAAAAAAGATTTTTTTTTTTACTTAATAATACCTTGAACTTATAGGAGATGATAAAAGAAATAGGTTGCAGCGTTGTTATATTGACAAAGCTTTTTGATGGCGTCAATGGAGTGTTTCTTCTCTATTCTGTAAAATGAAGTAAAAATGAAACTGTAGATGGAAGGCTTGGTTCTGTGAGATGGTAAGTTTTCTTGAATTTTTTTCTTTTGTTGTTGATTGGTTGATTGCTAATTGATGGGAGATATTTTTTACCATGATTAATTAGTAGTTACCAAAATCATAGTTATAGTATCTTTCTTTCCATTCTTTTCTGTGAAATATGATTGGTGAAATTCAAATTTTGGATTTTTGTTAATTAATGTTTAGAGGTGAGTGAGTAGTGAAAACATTTTTTAAGGTTATTGTGGGCGGGATTTCTTTTTTTTTTTTTTAATTTTTTTCAGTAGATATATAATTACAGTTATGGAAAATGTAAGTATAAAAGTTAAGCATTAATTTTTGCCATAAATATAGATTAGTTTATCACTTATTTACTTATGATATATTCTAATAATCGTAAAAAAAGCATTACCTATCATTTTATTAGAAGTTTTTGAATTTGAATTGTTGGTCGAATTATCATTGATTTTACTCGAATAATCATTTATTTTTAAATATTATTGTCTGAAATAAAATTTCAATATGATAGAAGAATTTATTGTTGTTTTTGTTTGATTTAATTTGGTTTTTATTAATATCTATTGAAATCTGTTATTTTTTAATAACACGTCCCTGATGTTGTCTATTCTGTAAAATTTCGCATAATTTAGTAGGTTGTACAAGATTCAGCCCACGTATTCTAACATGCCGTGTCGGGTTGGCTGTTAAACAAAATCTCAAGAGTATTGAACGGCTTATGTGCCCTCAACACTCTCTTACACCCCCACATATGTGATTTGTAGGAAAATAGCAATATTATAGTGTATGATTAGATTTTTATCGAGTTTTTAAAAATATTAGATTTTTGTCAAATCTATTTTTTAAACCCCTAATTTTTATAATGTAAATACCACAAATTCCCTTCACATTTATTTTCAAAATCGTCATTTAAATATCATGTTATCTCTCTATCAATTATTCTTTCTCAACATTTCTCTCAAAATTAATGTAAATATATATAAATATTTACATATATGTATCTCAATCAATAACTTTTCATCTCTCTCTAATCTATATTTTTCTCTCTAAAATTTAAACTGTATCATTTCAATCTCTCTCAAATCAAATCAAAACCCTCTCTCTTATCATAAAGCATTAAATAAATTTTAAAATTTTTAATCAAATCAATATTAACTACATTATCACTCTCTCTCTCTCTCTCTTATTACTTATATTTACCGGTACTCTTTCTCTTTAATTTTTTCTCTCCGAATAATAGTAGCATTCTCTCTCTCTCTCTCTAACGCCTAAAAAAGTAGCAATCTCTCTCTCTCATCTTCAATTAATGTGTCATTCTCTCTCTCTTTCAACCCAAAAGTCACCATAGAAGATGAAGGGTTGCCACCGATTTCTACTGAAAATCAAGAGTTTAAGTTTCTCTCCTTTAATTAATAAGTATCTTATCAATCACTCTCTCCTTCAATTAATAATGTAATACTATTATATAATTATTGTAATTGAAGATGAGTGGTTGATAAAGTAATTAATTACATAGTAAATATATATTATCTTCAGTTACTGTAATTGAAGATAATTGGGTAAGTTTGTAATACTATTTATGTAATTACTATGTAATTAATTAGTTTTGAATTGATTTTGTAATTACTATATAATTAATAATTTTTTTGATTGTTAATATATATTTACTATATAATTAATTTCTTTATCAATCACTCATCTTCAATTACAGTAGAAATCTATGAGAGTATCATTATCTTATTAATTGCTCATCTTCAATTACAGTAATAATTGGGTAAATATGTAATACTATTATGTAATTACAAAATACCATATAAGATAAATAATTTCTTTATCAACCACCCATATTCAATACAGTAGAAATAATTATCTTATCAATCAATGTCTCCTTCAATTATTTATTAATATTCTAATTAAATTAATATTATTTAGTTTATCAATCATTTGCTCTCATCATAAATTAACTAAATATTTTATATTTATTTTTTTAATAAAATTGAAACATTAATTATTATTTATCAATCTCTCTCTCCAAAAAATGAGTAGTCTTCACACCCATACTTTAGAGGTCGTGAATTCGAGTCATATCTTCTTATTCCCCATAGAATCTGTAATGTAATTTTGACAAAAAAAATCAATCACAATTAATGTAAAGTTAAAAGATACAAATAGCAATAAATGTATATCACAATATTACTCTCCAATAAATATTCTCTCTATCTCAATTGTATTTCTCTCTCACAAATCATCAAATATCTATTTCCTTTTCTCATATCATATTTCTCTCTCTCCAACCAAAAAGCATTAATTTAATATTTATTATTTAACCCAAATCAAAATATTAATTTAATGATTTAAAATATAAAAAGGAAAAAATGGAAAAATATATTAAATTCAAAAAATATTTATCAATTAATTAATCATAAAAGTAAATACGTCTATTAATAAAATGATGTAATTAAAAAATAAAATTTGACAGAAATTTAAAAAATTAATATGCTGATAAAAATTTAATTATGAGTGTAAAAATTGTTATTTGATATAATTTTGTTATGTTTATCTCAAGTCCATTTAATATTAGACAAAATATGAGAGTGGGACATAAGTCATATCTACATGAAGATTCTGTTTACAATATTATATGGGAAATCATATTAAAGAACCTTCAAAAATCAAACTCAACTCTACTTGAACTTTTATTTATGTCGCTGGAGACTAAACCACAACTTGGGCAGCAATTGAATTATAGTTTTCGTTATTCCTATAAATTCATTGGGGGAGGAAATAGAATTATTACATAACGTCATTTTCAAATTATTGTTGAGAGGTTGTGAGGTACCATTTGTCTGCCACCAACGAAATTTTAATGCTAGCAAAATTTGAAAACGTGCGTATTGTGAGGTACCATCTCAAATTTGAGATCACCTATATGATGTGATGGAAGGTCATCTGGTATTGTTTCAATAAATGTTGTTACACATGCGCTGTTTGTCTAACACAGTAACACACAAACATCAGTACGTACGTACGTTTTATTACTCGGTAGACTTTTCAACCTTCTTTATGAAATCTCCACCTCTCGTTTTGATATTTATTTTCAAAAGTTTCAATTATTTCTTTAACAAACCTAATCTTGTCTCATACTTGAAATTTAGTTTCAGATTTTCTAAAAAAATAAAATTGAGTTTTCAGTACATATATATTATTGCGTATATGCTCCACTGACAAGCTCGTGTGAAAAGACATTACTACGCATACTTGGGGTCAAGGGCAATTGCCCCTTTCATTTATATTTTCTTATATTATTTATTATAATCTATATCTATAATATATTAAAATTAGATAGAAGATAAAAATTATTTTTTAATATATTTTTCACTTATTATCTATATATTATAGAAAAGTGATTTTTTAATTTATATGTGACATTTATTAATTTGATTACTTAATATTATTTGACTCAGACGTGATTTAAACGTAAGCCTTTCTACCCTCAGAGAAAGAAAACTAACGCAACTTAAATTGAAAATAAACATAGATTGGAGATTTTCAAAAATGTCATTTTAAAATTACAATAGATTGATCAAAGTATGTGTTAAATTTTTATATTCATTCACTTATTTTAAAAATAATTAATTAATAAATAATTTGTACGCTAATTTTAATTTAATAAATTTGAATAAATTATAGCAAGTTATTAAAAGGTTATATAGACAAAAACTGATTTCTACTAATTTACTTTAATATTAAAGAGAAGTGAATTATCTCATAAAATTTAAAATATAATTCAATTATAACACACTCTTTGAAATTTTAATTATGCTACATTAATATGTTAGCATGATAAGTTACACAAAATGTACAAACAAAACATTAAATTTACAATATAAATAAAGAAATAAAGATCAAGTTTAAAATTCAACATAAAATAGATAATATAAATAATTTTAATATTTTTTTCTTGAAAATATGCATGATATTCTACAACTTTATTGTATAAAAGTATGCCAGTAAATAAAAATAATCACAACATAACATTGTTTTGATTTTAGTAACATAAATTAAAAATATAATAATATTGTGTTTAATATGTTTATCTTTAATTCACAGATAGCATGATCATAAATAATAATCAAAATTAAAAATATAATAAACGCAACTACACGTGCACAATATTATATATTATTTATCTTATTCAAATTTTTAAAATTTATCAATGTATAATAATTTAATATTCGGAGGTTTGGAGAGTTTGTCCAATTGGGTTTATTTACTGCTACGATTTCGTGGCCCAACCTCCTTGTTTTCTTCGGTCTTGGTCTCTCATTATTCATCAAAAACACTTGTAGGAGTTATATGAATCGAGATTGTCAATTTTGCCAAGGATTAAGCCTTCCGAATTCCCTTCATCTTATGTTTAGGTTTCGACTTTGCAGTAAGTATTATGCCGAAGGGAAGATAGATAAACAATTTTCAAGTATTTGTGATTTCTAAATTTTAACTTGATTGTTCTTCATAGTAATTAGCTATTGATTTTAAATTACTATTGTTAATTCAAAACTAAATTTCACTTCTTATTGTAAGTTGTGTAATTAGGATACATTTTTGAACGGACTGTCCTCGAGTTTTTTCCTACAATTTGTAATTTGGATTGAATATCCAACATTATGTATCAAATAATGCATCAAGTTTATAGTCACAACCAATCTATAGTAATGTCTGAAATAAAAAAATATGTTCCAGATTGACGCCCAAAGGGTAAAATGAAAATTCAACAAATATATTTCTAATATTTCATTGTACATTCCATCAAAACAAATAAAATATGAACATTATCACCATATATATTTCAACATTACAATTGATATCAAACAAAGTTACCCACAATCATATCCAGTAATCATATACCAAACAATCCTTAATGCTAGCAGATTAAACCCTATAATTTGTCTCCTGATAAATAAAGACCTAAATACAAAAGAACCTCTTGATTTGAGATATGTTTACAATTTCTGAAAAGTAGAAACCCTAGTTTGGTTGAAAAAAAAATTAACGGTATCTATAATCACGCGAATTTTTGGGATTGCATCTCACGGGTCATGAAGTTGACGTCGAAGTAAACCTCCGGTAAATTTGCAGATCAAACTAGTGAACTTCTAAGAAGCAAACTCAACATCTAACTAAGGTATTTGATTCTAGGTATTTTCACTTCCCCTCCGGTATTTAAAATGATCAACTTTCTTTTGTTTATTCCCACAATCGCTAGAAAGTGTTTGCTCGAAAAGTAGTGGAAAATAACAGGAAAAGATAGGTTTCAGGTGGAATTGAAAAAATGGCCGAAAATATTTTTTCTGTCAAAATGGTCAAATATGACCATGGTAAACAATTTATTTACCGAGATCACGCAGTTGTAAATAATTTATATACCATACTTCGGTCATTTTTACAATAGAAAATTAATTTTCTAAACATTTTTACAACTCGAGCGAGGAAAAATGTCATTTTTACAACTCGAGCGAGGAAAAATGTCATTTTTGCAGTTTTCCCTTATATATTTCATGTTTTTAGATGATTGACGGATTGTTCGATAGATAGACCTATTCTTGATGTTCTCCCGAGAAGTAATTAAGGGTTGAAAGTCTATCGCAATCCTCATAATAATTAAATTATCTTATTTGTTTAAAGTATTTTTTTAAAGATCACAACAATTTTAATTTGCTGGTAATCCTAATTAATTTCTTGAAGAGAATTGAATTGCCTCAAGAAAAGAAGCACCCCAGAGTTACCAAGCAAAACAAACATGAGTAGGCAATTAACTGAATTACCTACCATCATAGATTTACCTTGAAATTATACACATACCAAATATAGCAATCCTAGACTATGAACAACTATTTTATAGGATACATGACCAAACATATTGATCATGTTTACCACCGATTTAATTACTTACATTTAGATTGTCATCTATTCAAATCAAACTCAAGCATAGTTTTTTTTATCAATAAACTGAACCAGCATGTTAACTAATAATATGAAGAAAAACTACTTGATATTTACATCACATACATGCAAAATAATAGCTTGGCCTAGAAGTGTACCAGATACGGGATTGTTATAAAAGCTTTGAAGAATCCCTACCACAAAATTCTTAGCTACATTCATTGCTTTGCAAACATTTTAGTCAAGGGAAAGGAACATAGGTTAACGAAGAGATGTCTAGTCAATAGAAGGTCCAGGAACTTGGAGTTGGCTTAGAGGGAACAATGAGCAACCCAAGTGCTTCTACGATGCCAGTCGTTAGCAACACCAACGGGGATCTGTCTCCAGAAGTTTTCGTGTTACATCCTTTATTACAGAGTAAATAACATCCTTAAAGAGTTCTTTTGATGGAAGGAAAGATGAGCCCTTTCTAAACATGGTAGTGAAAGGCCACCTTAAGGTACAAGT